>QLTV01000598.1:1665349-1695278 GCA_003457575.1 Thermophis baileyi | reverse complement strand
AGGCTTTATAGAGTGGTATTAGTACCTCACTTGATCTAGATTGTATCCCTCTGTTAATGCAATTTAGGATTGCATTGGCTTTTTTGGCTGCTGCTGCACACTGCTGGTTCATGTTTAGCTGGTTGTCCACTAGGACTCCAAGATCCTCTCACAGTCACTGCTATTAAGCCTGGTTTCACCCAGTTTATATGTATACTTTTGGTTTTTTTTACCTAAGTGTAGGACTTTACTTTTCTCTACATTGAATTTCCTTTTGTTAGATAGGGCCCAGCGCTCAAGTCTGTCAAGATCCGTCTGGATCTTGAGCCTATCTTCTATGGTGTTAGCTATTCCTGCCAGCTTAGTGTCATCTGCAAATTTGGTAAGTTCCCCTTCTATTCCCTCATCTAAGTCATTTATGAAGATATTGAAGAGTACTGGGCCTAAGATGGAGCCTTGTGGTACCCCACTACTTACTTCTCTCCATGTGGACTTAGACCCATTAAGGACCACTCGTTGAGTACAGTTTTTCAGCCAGTTGTGGATCCATCTGGTGGTGAGGTTGTCTATCCCACTTTTCTCTAGCCTATGAAGAAGTAGATTATGATCTACTTTGTCGAACGCCTTGCTGAAGTCTAGATATATTATGTCCACAGTATTTCGCTGGTCTACTAATTTAGTCATGGTGTTGAAGAATGAAATGAGACTGGTTTGGCATGATCTGTTTTTAACAAACGCATGCTGGCTGCTAGTTATTACTTTACTCGATTCTAGGTGTTGACAGGTCTGTTTTTTTATTATCTTTTCCAGTATCTTCCCGGGTATTGATGTTAGGCTGACTGGTCTGTAGTTTCCTGGGTCGTTTTTCCCCCCCCTTTTTTGAAGATGGGAACCACATCAGATCTTTTCCAGTCCTCTGGTAGTTCCCCGGTGTTCCAGGATTTTTGAAAGATGTGGTGCAGTGGTTCTGAGATGACATCTGCCAGCTCCTTTAGTACTCTGGGGTGTAATCCGTCCGGTCCTGGTGATTTGTATTCATCAAGTTCAGACAGGTGTTCTCTTACTGGTTGTTTTTTTTTTTGCTTATTTTAACTTTAAAATGCAGTAAGTGACCTTATCTAGAAAATTCACATGAAGTTAGCAAAACAGTCTCCTCAATCCAGAAACCCTGAAAAATCTCAAACACAGGAACCTCCATAAATGAAATCTGAGAACAGCCCAGTTGTCAAATGCTTGGCTTTTTGCAGTAACTACTCAAAAAGCCAATTTGGAGCTCCTTCTCACATAGAAAGCCTTCATGAGAAGTTCTATTATTAAACCAGTGAACCAAACCACTAAATATAAAAAGGGTTTTATTTGAAAAAATGAAATAGAAGAAAAACAAAAGAAGGCAATGATTGAACATGTAGAATTTTGAACAAATAGTAACTGAATTATTAATAACTGAAATAATTATTTATTACTTCTATGAATAAAGTCTTCTGTTTCAGCAAATATTCAGTATTCAGTGAAGAGAGGATAAGTGGAGATAGACCATCTAAGTCTTCTGAATGCATGGTGTTAAACAAATCTTCTTACCCTTCTTTTTTTTTCTTAAGCACCTTTTTCAGTTGTATAGAATGTGGAGGATAATTGAAAGGATGCCTTCTTTGTCCGGTCAATTAATCTTTAACATCCTTGCCAACGATAATTTATTTAGGGGCTAAACCATTTTCCTAATGATTCTTGATTGAACTGTAAAGACACTGTTTACTGTGAACAAATTGTGTAACTGTACAAATAGGATAACATGAAGCAGATTTTTTATGGAAAATAAAATGTGAATTCAAGTATATTCAGATCTCTTGCATCAATGCAATTAGATGACTTGGGGAGACTGTTTTGCCCCATCAAAAATATGGATTTGTTATACAAATATTAAAAGATACTTGAGCAATTGTGTAATGAAGTAAATATTGTTTTTTAAAAGTATTAAATATACATAATATGATATTATTAAAAGTTTTGAAATTGAATAGACATGAGAGATTAGAAATGAAAACATTTGATTTATATTTCCATGTGTGTACCGTCATTTAGGTACTGTAGTTTAATGTAGATGGGAAACACCTCTACACAAAAAAAACCTGCATAGGCTTTTTATATGGAATTATAATGTGTACTTCCAATTTGTGAATTTTTTTATTATTATTTGTCCTAATTTCTGAAGATAAAATAAAATAACTTTCCGTTCACAATTTTCAGTGAATGGAGCAAACAGTAGAATATTTAAAAAATTTTATCCATTTGGTCAAGAATATAAAGCTGAATCCCAACATCTGTGTACCTTGAATGGGGTATAATAAAGGCTCTGTAAATTAAGGACTTGGAAATAGAAAGTTAAATGGAGTTGGAAAAATCCAAACATACACAACAAAATCCAAAACAGAATTTCTGGAGCTTATAGTAAAAGGGCAGTCTAAACTAAACTAAAATCTCATCCTTGGGCTTCTCTCTAGGCCTTCTACTCAGCATGGAATATGATCAGACTAAAGCACTCATTAAGAGCATCTAGTAGACACAGAATACTAATTGGACTTAGCCTGGTCCTCAATCTTTATTGCCAGTAAATACAACTTATATTCTGCCTTCCCTATGGCATGCTTAACTAAACACAAGAGTGCCTTTACTCTGGCACTTTGTTAGGCCCTCCCCTCAGCTGTCCCTGAAGACCAATATAGGAAGATTCCCTCATCCAGAGAGACAATGCCCCATGACTCTGGACCAGTAATGGGTTCTAAAACCCTTTACTACCGGTTCGTGCGCTCGCTCGCACATGCGTGCAATGCTTTTGCGCATGCGCAGGAACTTCTGCACATGTGCAGAAGCATCCCGGGCAGGTTGGCAGAGCCTCCCGCCGCTGGCGCTACCGGTTCTTAGAACCGGGCCGAACCGGGAGCAACCCACCGCTGCTCTGGACACACAGATTTCATTAGCAATCAGCTATGAATAGGAATATGGGTGGGTTTAGGTCAACATCATACATTCATGCCTTTAAGAAATTATCTTGTGCCAGGTAACCTGGAAATTCAGTTCTGAATGAGAAGGGACAGGATAAAACCTAACTATTATCCTAAGTCATTTTAGATATAACTGAATTTGCTTTACACTAAATATTTAGTTCAGGAAGAATCTTAATATTTTTTTTGTTTCACATTTAAATAGTTTTTCTAAATTCTTCACCAAATTTGTTGGATGGAAAAGAGACAAAAGTAGCATTTCTCCAACAATTTCTCAAGGATAGCATTCCACTGCAGGTTGATGGTAATACCATTACTGAAAAAGGAGAAAGAATTATTTCATTCTGTTGGTCCTGGGAACTTGATTGGTATGTAGAAAGTTAGGAAGGCTTTAGACTAACTAAGAGATGAACGTGTAGTATGCTCATATACCCTTTGCCATCTTGTTAAGTGCACCTGCACTCCACTCATAAGAATCATCCAGAAATTCTCTTCTCCCTTGAAAAAGCTTCCACGACAATTGCTGTCATTAAAAGCAAATTTTCTTCCATCAGAAGTAATTTCTCTTTTTGCCATACTGAACAAAAATTGCTAAGAAAATGCAGGAGGATTTTTCTGCCATTTTCTATTATGTTTACCCAGACCCAAGTGAAGGAACTTGAAGATAAGTTTTGGTCTTACAGTATCAGAGTCCCCCCCCCCCAAATTTCATCCAACTCTCTCTTCAAAAATAATTTACATTCTAAAATTTTGGGTCCAGCTACTATATGAACTTCCAACAAGGTCTCTAATGTAGCATTACTCTCTGACATTATAGCAAATTAAAAAGCAGCTATTAGTGATGAGGGATGGTTACTGCTATGTGCCATTGCTACTCAAAAATGATAGGAGCTTCTTCCAAAGCCCAAGGCCTCTTTAAATATGAAGTTGACCTGACTGCAATCTTCTCCTGAGTCCTTCTCTGTTCACCTATATACACTATTTTCACATTTGTGCCTTGATTATTCTCAGAATAGATATACCTAGAAGACCAGTAAGAATAGCCAGAATAATTGCCATTTCTAAGTCCACATGACATTGTAAATCCAAAAGTAACTACACATTTTTGATTGTGCAATAACACAGGCCAAAATGGGATTGGCTCTTTTATAGCTCATGATGCTGCTGTGCAAATATAGACACAATAGCAAGATCCCATTCTCTTTGTCTTACCTATTTTATTTAGGATGGGAGAAGAGGAGCAGTCTATTAGCATAGAGTTGGCGCAAATCCAAAACACAAAGGACAAGGGCATCCATGGGTACCTTTCTAATTGCAAATGTCTTTTCTCCCCTCTGTGCTGGCCTGCAGCTGTCTGGAGATTCAGATGACTGCTTTTCTCACGGAAGGCTATTTTTGTCACATCTTAGATCACTGAATTTTTTTAAAAGAGAGAGCAGTAGAGACAAAATTAAGTTATCATGACCTTCAGTCAGTTCTATTGCTTTTAGCAATAGAGTCTGATATTTTGGGGGTATTTGGGGAATCCACCAACATGCTAACTATAAACTTGACTCTGCCTAATTTATTTTGTAAAATAGAATTTTTACCACGAAATGGAAGATATGTTATATACAGTACATTATATGCAAATATGGTGTATATTTATACCATATAGATCATTAATATAATATGTACAACAAATGTATATGCTATATTTCTTTGTTGGTCAAAATTGCATATTTAATGCAGCTGTAATATAAACAAGACTTAAATTTGTATTAATATTGAAAAGAGAATAGTATTACTGTACTATTGCTATTTTTCCTATATTAGAGTCATCTGGTTGCCATGAAAGTGACAATCGTGATAAACAAAGGTAGGTAGGATCTAGCAAAGAAAAGAAGCCATAGCATGCACAAACAAAGGGAACCAATTACATTCTGACACTAATGCTCTAATCCTTCATTTCTTCTTTGGCTTAATTCATTAACACACACACACACACATACACACACACACATATACTCAGATTCTATATGAGGTTAGCAATAGTTTGAAGGTAGCTACTATGAGAAAGGGTGCCTATGGAAGGCGAGCTGGAGTGATGGACTACAGTAAAATGGCAGTTTCTCAGGAAGGAGGAAGCACATTCCAGAAAGGAGAGGGAGACAAGAGGTAGCATAATCCTCATAGAAGACAGAGGAATAGGATGAGGATACCCATGTCCTAGAATCTTCCAGGGTATATTCTTAGGCTAGGAGTAGTAAGGGTTTCAAGATTCCGTCTGCTGTATGTAAGCAAATAAAGAACTGAACTCTGGCTAGATTGTCTCATTTCGTTCTTGGACTTAGTTTCTTTCGTAAAAAAATTCTTTCCCCTTGCCACTGCTATCTTGGAACTATGGGAGAATGGGTTTAAGTTGTCTAGAGGCTGCCAAGGGATATTATATTGTAAAAAGCATAAATTCATATTTTGTCTAAAATAAGGTTTCTGTTTCAGTCTGTGAGAAAATATCTATATTCTGTATGCTGGCAGGCCCCAAAAGATGTTGTAGAATAAACATAATTGTTCTGACATAGTCCAATTATAGGTAATCCTGATTTAACGACCACAATGGGGGAACCGGTAACTTGATCGCCAAGTGATACAGTTGCTAAGTAAAAAATCCCATGACTGCGATTTTATTTCAGCTTTCCTTTTCTCTCACTCTTTGGAATGCTCACTCCAGTACAGGGATAATAACAAGAAGGGAAATATGTTTTTATTTACATTCACTGGAGAGAAAAAAAGTATAAGAAAGTAAGCAAGTACAGAATGGGGAATACACATTGAAGGGAATACATGAGTGCTGCTGTTTGACTAGAATGCTCATGGGTATGAGTCCCAAGCTGCTTAGGAAGGAAACAAACCTGTTGGTGTGAAAGTGTTTAAAGTCTGTCAGTTACAGGCAGCAGCTACAGGCCATCTAATTAAGGACAGAATGCTGAGCTTGTTATCTTATGATACCTGTGGGAGACATGGTACATTGTTGAGATTGTTTAAGCAATCTCTATGCATTGCGAGTAAAGAAAAAAATAAGTCAGGTAAACAATGCATGCTAATTGACTATAATGGTGAACACATGACAGAGAGAGAGAGATGCCGTGAAAATTGCAAAAAACAGGTATTAGTTGCAAAGTTACTTTTTTATCATTGATATAACCTCAAATGGTTGCTGCCTGAGGCAATCACTAAGCAAGTTCTACCTCTACAAACTAGTCATTATTTTTGATCTCAGCTTGTTAGGTTGCTAAAGTACAGTAGATTAATTTTAATATTTCATAAGAAATACTGTTTCACTTATAGAAGTGAATGGGTATAAATATATGACACTTCAGATGTTATATGACATTTGCCATCTTCCTTGGCTATGATTCATACTAGCTGGAGATGATAAGCAATTGGGGACCAACCACATCTGGAAGACTACAGATTTTCACTGTGACTTGTAATATTGTTTATAAGTAACAAGTCTTGGTGCAATTTTAAGCTTTCCCTGTTGGTTCTCTTTCTATAGATGTGGAACATAAATATCAATTCTCCTTCATGCTTAGAATATATTGGCTGAGCTTATATATAGTACAATATGGATAAGTACAATAGAATTTTGCAATTTTGTTCCAACACACAGTGTTTGCAACTAGCTTGGTTCACTGTTTCTAGTCATTTAATGGATGATGCTTTAAAAAAAAACTGTCATTATTCGCTTCATCTATTTAAGAAAAGACTTAAAAACAGGAAACTGGTGTAATGTCAGAATTTGCTTTGATTTTTTTCTTAGCTTTGACCTGTAGGCTAAGATGGTCTTGCTTAGATTACTATTTCATCTCATCTTCTGAATTTACTCTTACACACCCCACTTCCTGCGTATATGGCCATTGAAATAGATCATCTTGCTAATGTGGCTATAGCATGAGGTCAGTCAACCAAACAACCTTCCATTCTATTTTGATTCTACATTAATCTTGGATCCTTCCAGTATTCGTTCTTTTTTTATTTCATTTTTTTGTTACTGCTTCTGACATCATATCCTGAGTAGTACATTGGTTTAACAGCAAAGCTAGATCTTCTCAGCATGCAGTGCAAGAAGATGTTTAAAATGGATTTCAGTTTTTCATTTTCCCTGCCATGTATGTTGATGATCCTGACCATTATTAGTGGTAAGTCAAACTTTATTTTATAAAATTAGCATGATGCCTAGCTGAATGGAAATGGTGCTTTTGTACAGACACTTATCCCTTTTTTAAAGGTGTCAACAAATCTCAGCAAAATCTTGGTGTCATCATCATCATCAAAGCATAAAAAGGGGTAATTAAGTATTTTTTGTAAACTACATTTATCATGTTTTTTTGCTTACTGCATTTATAATAAAAATAAAAATGATTGAAGTTAAACACCAATAATTCTTAGGCTTCCTTCTCTTTTCTTAATATGTCCTTGAGTAAATGATTCAATATGCTAAGAAAAATCATCCCAAATCACTTAGGCCAGTTGTATATAGTTTTGAAAATAAATTTCAAGATTTTATCATACTGATTTTTAAAAAAATTTGAAATACCAGTTCCATTTACATGTTCATTCATGATTCCAGAATCAATGAATATATATTATAAAGAATATTACAAATTCAGATGTATATGTGCTGGTCATGTCCTTATTTATATTTTATTTAATAATGGAAGTTATTTCTCTTACTGGTTTATTATATGTGTATTAGTGTAGAACTGTGAACAAACATTTCCTAATTTTTGAAGCCACTGAATCAACCAATATAATTATATACACCTGTATTCATTATAAATGACAATATAAGGCATATTTAATTACACAAATAAGCAGACAAATAATATATTTCAAATTTTAAATATTTACTCAAGTAAGAGTGATATATAGGTTGTAGTTTTGTTTTAGTAACACATTAGCAAGTATTCTCATTTAAATCTGAGATCTGTGAACTCATCTGCTTTAATTTATTCAAGTTTTCAGATAGATAGATGATAGATAGATAGATAGATAGATAGATAGATAGATAGATAGATAATATAGATGAATAAATATAGATCAGGATTTACTCTCAGCTATGATCACATCAAATTGAGCTTTATAAGTAAACCAACCAGGTAATTATAGCATTTGTGAGGTTCCTTAAACAGTTATCCGCTGTTTCCCTGGACTTTGATGAGGTAAACATGTGAGCTAAGAAACGCAATATGAAGACACTTTAAATCTGTTCCAAAAATAATAAGGCTATGCTCTTTTATATTAGCAATCACAATGATACTTCTTTTCTCCACTGCCAATTTGTATGATATAAAGACAGATAAATTAATTAAGTGGGGTTTTTTTAGCAAGCTTAAGCCCTCAAGATATCCTTGACTATCTGGGATTATCCTTTGATGTTGATAGCTTTAACCTATCAGGATTTTAACTATATAATTTGACTTTAGTTTTGACCTCTATTTGTTTTGGAATGATTGTAGAACCCAAGCAGCAGAGAAGATGTTTTAATTGAATACTTGGGCTAACTAAAGAACTGATACTTTAAATCAGTTGGTTGCTAATATAGTAGCAGATTGAAAGATGTTGACAGATGATGTGTTAGTATGATTCACCTACAACATTTGCTTGAGAATTAGATTAAAATAGATTATGTGTATATTTCATTTGTGTGTGTGTGTGTGTGTGTGTGTGTGTGTGTGTGTGTGTGTGTATTATATGAATTGAAGTGAAAAATGAGGATTTTGAGTTTTGGAGAATCAAGAGGTCTAGGCATTAATAAATATTAATTTACCAGAAAATACTATTTCATATTTATTGTACCTCTTGATGCAAGTTTAAAAGGTTGGATACCTGATTTGTGTGTGTGCGTGTGTGTGTGCGCGCGCGCGTGTGTATGCATATTGTAAGAAATGTTATTTAATTTATAATTTGATTGTGTCCAACTTCAGTCTTGTTTTAGTTTTCAATTATAATGGCAACTGAATCACGGGAAGAAATATTATATTTAAGAATGTCAATTTGATGATGAACTGTACTCCTAAAGATGGAGTCTGCCATCTCATCAGGAACTTTGGGTCTATCAAGCCTGAGTACCATTTTTAAATTTATTTTATGAAATTTGTTTGCCCCCCATCTCGATTTGAAGTGAATCTTGGTGGCTTACAATATTAAAAGCAATAAAACCTTACAAGATAAATATTTCTAAGAACAATAAAAATACAATTACAATCTAAAGTAAAGGATTACACAAAAGATGGGAGAGAGCAGGAGGAGGGGAGTTGGGATCTTCTCTTAAATCATCAACCACCTTCAGTGGTACTCCCCCACTGGTGCCCCAAGACAGTTGGCAGAGCCAGGTCTTCAAACCCTTATGGATGGTCAGAAGGGTGGGAGCCAATCTTACCTCATGGGCCAAGATGTCCCAAAGGGCAGAATCCATGGTAAAGAAGGGTCTTCTCCTGCACCCAGCCAAAATTCCCCAACAGACTCACAGCATGCCCCCTCTGACAGCATGGTTGGGGTCAATGCATTGGGTTAGACGGTTTCTCAAGCAACCTGGACTCATGCAATGCAGGGCTTTAAAAGTAATAATCAGTGGTGTGACATGGCCCACCCTAGGGGCCCCAAGAACAGCCTGCACCACCGCACTCTGCACCAGTTGTAGCTTCCAAATGCTCTTCAAGGCTAGCCCCATGTAGAGCGCATTGCTGAAGTCCACATGTGAGAATGGGAAATGATCAGGGCATGAGTTAAAAAAACTCTGTTCTAAAAATGAGCAGATGAAACAAAATGGTGATATATGGGAACCAATTTGGTGTAGTGGTTAAGATACCAAGCTAGAAAACAGGAGACCATAAGTTCAAATCTCACTTAGCCATAAAAGCCAGTTGGGTGATTTTGGGCCAGTCTTTCTCAATCCAACCCACCTCACAGGATTTTGTTATAGGGAAAATAGGAAGAGGAAGGTGTGTTGGATATGTTTGCCACTTTGAGTTATTTATAAAAATAATAAAGGTGAGATACAAACAAACAAACAAACAAACAAAATTAAATTTAAACATAAATTATGTTAGGACTGAATTTATGTTATATTATTGTCTATGGTTATTAGATTAATCTTTTTTGTAAGTTTTTTCTTTAATCATATATTATTTTAATCATTACAGTATAACATTTATAGTATATTCACTATTTTTTATGTTGATGATGTAGATTTTTTCTTGCATTTCATTTCCATTCCCAAATGCAATACCACTCTTTCAACCAGTCAATTAATATATTCGTCTCTATGCCAAGGTTTTCTCTGTTTTACCATTATAAAGCCAGATACATATAATACCCACTATACCAGAATAGTTCAATAATGAATGGGTTTTGTTTTGTTTTTATTATAGGCAAGACTTGTGCTGCCAATAATTTAACCACTCAGAATAATTTCTCAGAAACACAAGTATCACAGTATAATCAATCAGGGAAAGGAGACATAAACTATGTACACACCTGTGACAAAGTGATTTGTTTGAAGGATGATGAAAGAAAGTGCCTTGGAAACGAGACATCCTTTCTTTGCGTATGTGGTAAGTATTTTGATTTTGGGGTCAACAATGACAAAATATCAGAACTTCATTGCAATTCCTAATGCATTATATGTATTGATGTCTTAAACTTGTTTACTTCAGTTAAGCATCTAATCTTAAGCCGTGATCTGCAGTCAAATGAACCTGAGTTTAACACAGTGGAGCCTAAAGGCTATAGCACAGGGAGCATATTTTGTATTCAACTGGCATTCATCATCACCTCAGGTGGCACATTATTATGATCATCAGTCACAACTTCAACTATCTTTATGTTCACCTACCAGATACCATATAGACATACTAAATAATGACGAACGTATTATTGACATTTCACATTATTGGTTTTACCATGAACCTAAAATAATTTGGACTGAAATTATATAGCTCATCCTAGAAAGATTATGGGAGTTTGTCATCCTAGTCACTGACTAACAAGGAACAGAAATGTTTTAGTCATTTCACATTACAACAAAAAAGATTCACTTGACAGTGAGATGGAGGGCAAAGAACATAAATAAATGAATAAAATGAATGAATGAATGAATGAATGAATGAATGAATGAATAAAATAAACAATTTTTGCACAAATCAACAGATTTGGAACTATGAAAATGCTCTTTACTCATGCTGTATTTATGAGTGCACTATTTCTCTTCCAACTTTCTGAATACATAGGTCCAAACCTGGATTATTAAAAATGACAATGCTTCTTTCTTTCATTCAAATATCACCCCCACAAAAATGCAGTGTTCTTTCTCTAACCACACATTTGTATTTTTCAATGTTTTCTGTTCTTATTTTTATTTTGTGCAGGAATAGGAATCGAACAAAAGGCCCATCTTATTTACTAAATAAAACTAACACTGAACAAGAGCATTTTTGTCAAAAGTATTCCTATGACAAGTGAGACAAAGAAGTATTTGAACAAATTCCTCAGGCATCTGGGAAACAGGCTGTGAAAAGAGGGAGCTTTTTTATTCAAAGCACCTTCTCTTCTGTTTCTGCTTACTGTACATAGTTCCGATTGTTAAAAATTCCCATGTCATAACTTTGATTATTATATTTGAATAATAGAGTTCATTTCTTATATCTCCTAATCTTGGCAAGAATATTTTTATCCATTTGTTTTATAAATATTTTATATACATTTCCTCATAATGTTGCCTTCATTCATCCTGAGCCCATATCGATGCAGTTCAATTCATCTTTAGTTTCTCTATCGTGGATTTCCTTCTGTCATGGCACAATTTCTGCCCTGTACACAATCCAGTATGTCTCACTGTGTATGGTTGATGGAAGAGTTAGGGCAGAGGTCTTCAAACTTGGCAACTTTAAGACTTGTGGACTTCAGCTCCCAGAATTCTCCAGCCAGCTGGCTGGAGAATTCTGGGAGCTGAAGTCCACAAGTCTTAAAGTTGCCAAGTTTGAAGACCTCTGAGTTAGGGGGATCCGTCCAGCTCTCCTTGGCCACTTCATGCTGCTACAGTCACAGACCCTTCTGTGTAGTTGCTGGCTATTGGCTTCTATGCTCATTTGGGCCTTGTGTACAGATGAGCTGGGACATCTGGCTTCTGGACCATCCACCTACAGTATGTAATGCTTGCCCAGGCCTCTAATATACATAGATTTAGTGCTGTTTTGTGAAAGTGCTAGACCTGAGCTTGGCAAAAATCAGTTTGAACCAGGAAAGGCAGCCGGGCCCTATCACGAATGAGTGCTTTAGTTTTTGTATTACTTCTGTTGACAAGGTGTTTCCTGTGGCCATGCTTTTACTGTATTTATTACTTTGCTGGCGGTGTGTGTCTTTTGTGCCAATTTAACCTGCTACTTCCAAATGCTGCAGGGAAGGTCATTTGCTGGCAGCCCTGCCATTCTCTGGCAATCAAGAATAGAATTCACTTTATTTTTATTTATTTATTTTATTTATTTTATTTCGTCAAACATGTATTAGATAACAGATATAAGTATAAAAACTATGAATACATGAAATGGATACGAATAAATGGGAACATTAGGACAGGGACGGTAGGCACGCTGGTGCGCTTATGCACGTCCCTTAAAGACCTCTTAGGAATGGGGTGAAGTCGACAGTAGACAGTCTAAGGGTAAAGTTTTGGGGGTTTGGGGAAGAAACCACAGAGTCAGGTAGTGCATTCCAGGCATTGATCACTCTGTTACTGAAGTCATATTTTCTGCAATCAAGTTTGGCGTGGTTTACCATAAGTATGTATCTTCCCGGCGTTGATCACTCTGTTGCTGAAGTCGTATTTTCTGCAGTCGAGTTTGGCGTGGTTTACCATAAGTTTGTATCTATTATGTGCTCGTGTATTGTTGTGGTTGAAGCTGAAATATAATATAATATAATATAATATAGTATAGTATAGTATAGTATAGTATAGTATAGTATAGTATAGTATAGTATAGTATAGTATAGTAATGTAATGTAATGTAATGTAATGTAATGTAATGTAATGTAATGTAATGTAATGTAATGTAATGTAATGTAATATAATAAATATTATTATAATAATAAGTATTATCACTTATTATTGATCTTTCCCTCCTGCTTCAGCCCATGCTCTACCTTTATGTCTGTTGATTCTGTTGACAGTCATAGGCATGAAGGAGGCAGGAAGGAACACCCAGAGGCCTCTCACAAGACTTCCTCCTTGTCTTTGACTTGTCAGTCAGGCTATTTCTGAACATGGATCTATTACTTTTTTTTTAAGAACTGCTAACTTGTGTCCAAATATAGCCTGGCTGACAAGTCAGAGATGCAGAGAACAGATGCAGGGTGAAGTAGGAGGAATATCACACATTCTTCAGTTTTCTTAACAGTGTCATCCTTGTAACACTCAGTACTCCACAAAAGTGGCCAGGGGAAAGCATAATTTCCACACGTCTCTCATTCTCCACCTCCATTCAAATCTTTTTCAGTAAGACATTGTGTTTGTTTTCACTGGGAGGCAACACTGGTCACTTAATTTAAAAATGAATGAAATGGTGTTTAGGAGCCATAGTGCTGTGGCTTCAAGTGAGCCAGGATGAGATGGGAAATTCTCATCAACTGAAAACTGCTGATATCACAGATAAAATAAAATGCTGCAGAAATGTTCTGAATTTGGTAGAGCTGAAGAAACCCAATGACTAGGGGAATGTTCAGTGTGGAGGGAACCTTATTACCCTTCTCTTCAGTGTTAATATATGAGCTGTGGCCAGTTCAAGAATGTCATGGATATAATTTTAGGCATAAGTATTCTTTAAAAAACTCAATTCCATTTTGTATATTTTGCCACATACAAAATATATGTAGAGGTAGAGGTTCAACTACCACTAATTTATAAAGGCAATTGGGATTTGAATTGCCATCCCTAAACAGCATGTGATATTGTGGGATCATGCAGCAGTCCTGGTTGATTTTGTTATGCAAAGACCATGCAGCTCATTAAATGAGGACCTCATGTAGCCACAACTTCTGACTTCCTGCCAGCTTCCCCATTGAATTTGCTTGTGGAAAGGCAGCAGAAAACATAGAAAATTGCAATCACATGACCGCAGCTTGCTACAATGTTGCAGTTATGAGTGGTGAATGCAAAGACATTGTGATAGCTGAAAATCTGAGGACTGGTCATGTATCACATATTCAGTGCAGTCATAACTTTGAAAGTTGCTGAACATAACCCAGGGGCAACCTGTATTATACGTTCATTGCAGTGTCATTTCACCTTTAACAAAGTACTATATTATATTTGGAAATATTGTATTATCACGTGATTTATTTTATAAAATTTCTAGACTTCATTACCCCCCCCCCCCCGAATAACTTGTGTAGAAAGAAATATTTTTTTACAGGCTATTATTTCCAGGAGGCACAGAATAGGAAAAATCTTTTTTTTTCAGGAGAATAGGAAAAATCTATGAGGATTTTTCAAGTATGTGCAATTGTAGTTTTTCTAACTGAAGAAGTTGATAGAAGTTTTGTGAAAAGCATAGTAATGTGGTGTTGAATGATTTTGAATAAAGAGATATACCATACATCAGGAGGTATACCACATGTTAGCGAGACACTGTACACCTTTTAGATATAAAAATGAAATGTGATAAGGTTTTTGTTGGAATAAAAGCTTCTTATTTGTAAAACTACCTAGGGCAAAGTTCTGATATATTTTCCTATGGACACTAAACCAGATTGATTTTTACTTATTTTATTATATTTTATTTTCTATATTTGACACAACATTATTGCCATAACCTATTGAATTCTTCTCTCCCTTCTGATTGTTGATATCCCACCATTTAGATCTGCTTCCAACTGTTCACATTCATTGTCTCCCTAATGGAAAAATCAGCCTGTTATGTGAAATAGGTGGCCAGTTCAATGACAATGTTCATTGGACTCTGAATGGAAATCCTGTAAGTGATGGCTGTATCAAGGATAATGGCACTAAAATTATTTTGGAAAAAGGTAAACGTGGCAAGTACGTTTGCCAAAGAGGAAATCACTGTAAGAGTTCTCCTGTTGAAATGACATGTGATAATGGTAAGTTATATTTATCTAACTTGTCTTATTGGAGTTCAAAATGTTATATGGATAAATATACAGATAAGCAGATTGTACTCCCTTATGTATCCTTCATTTAATCTGGCCAGAGAAAATGGTCTTTTTCTATCTATTTTTATTTCTCTTCTCTCCTCCTCATTAGTGCGAGACTACAGCTCTTGTTTAGGTAGTGTAGATGATAAGGCGAACTCCTTCCTTTTTATCATATTTTAATCTTCCTGATTATTTTTGCAAATATCATTTCAGTGAAAACACCAAGCAGCACAAGTGATGAAAGAGTAGCACTTGTGATCGATGGGGAACAATTGTTTTAATATAAGCTATATATATATAATATATATATGTTATATATATAATACACACACTGTCAATTCTATATCTATATCTATCTATCTATCTATCTATCTATCTATCTATCTATCTATCTATCTATCTATCTATCTATCTATCTATCTATATATATATAATACACACACACACACACACACACACACACACACACATTCAATGCTAATGCAAAGTAAATGCACCCATTAGATGTGATTATGCCAGTGTGATGATCTAATATCACCACCAGCAATCTGTCCCCATCCTGGATTTTCTAAACTCAAAATCCTCTAGCATGTAGTTCCTATGAAGTTCATCCTTTATTCCAAACTTGACACTGAATCTGGCTACTGCACTTTCTGCATCTGTATTTATTTTTCTGAGTCCTAGTTTGGATGTAAGAAAAAAGGGAGTCAAAGACAGAGAAAGAAATAGAGGCTACATCAATGGTCTGATGTGGATATGAGCATAGCAATTTGATTAGGTGTCATGGTCCTCAAATGCACGGAAACACCAGGGATCTGTATTCTCAAAACATTATAGATCAATGGTTATGCACACACTTTGCATATGGAAGGCCTCAGGTTCAATCTCTTAAGAACTTCAAGAAAAGCTGGAGGAAAAAGATCTAAGACAGGAACTGAAGTCAACTGATGTAGATTAAGCAAGCCAGTTAGATCAAAGGTCTTGTTTAGTATAAGGCAGCTTTCTGTATTCTTATATCAGAATACATATTCCAAAACCAGAAAATTATGGATAGTTGAAAAGATGATGATTATGTATAATTCAGGCAAATTAATTTGCTTTTCATTGGTATATTCTAGACGAGACTATTTAAAGAAATTAAATAGTTAACAATGTCCATGCTCCTCCCCCCCAACTCCCCCCCCCCTGATATAGCGTGCAAACTCACTGATTGCTTTGAAACTCAATTTTTCAACAACTATATCAGGAAATAAAATAGCTGGCTGTTAATGCAAATACACAAACAAAGTGAGTCATGAGTGGTCTAATGGTTAAGGTAGTGGGCTAGAAACTGGGAATCTGTGAGTTCTAGTTCTGCCTTAGGCATCAAAGCTGCTGAGTGACTTTAGGCCATTCCCTCTGTCCCAGCCCAACCTGTGGTTGTTGTACTATAGAAAATAGGAAGAAAAAGGACTATTATTCATGTTCACAATCTTGAGTTATGTGTAAAAATAGTAAAGACGGATAAAATAAAATAAATAAACTATATTTGATAGTACAGTTGCATTATTCAGCCTTACCCTAACATAATTTTTGTGTTCAGATTGGCCTGTATTTGAACTAACATTGAGTGATTCCTATAGTTTACGCTGTATCATTATTGCAAGGTGCAAAAGAGCATAAAAAATTATCTCTGAGGGGATTGTGCAGCTGTTACTGAATCATATATATCAAAGCAAAACCTATTTGCAGATAGTAACTCTGATAACAGACTGACAGAGTTGAATCCAAATAATTAAGGGGATCAATAAATTAATAATAACAACTTTATGCTTAATTGTTTAAATTATTAAACTTTTATTAGTCTTTTATAGGATGTAAACATTAAAGTAGAAAATATTTTGTCTAACTATGCTTAAGGTTTCTGCAACTGCAAATATTGAGAGATATTTTATAAAAATAGTATGTTAAAGTTAAGGAAATTGTAATTCCTTGAGCATTCAACTCGGTGCTATTGAGCTGAGGCTATTCTCTCACATTATGATCGTGACAATTTTGTGATTCAAAGATCTGGAGTACAGCATATTAGCCTACCAAAGAAATAGTCTGCCCTAATGCATACATGCATAGACACACACATATTCTTCCTACTGTTAATCTTAGAAGACAACGTTTATATCATGACCGCATGTTTTCTCTAGCCTTCCTCTCTCTCAGCTCCCAATGGATTGCCCTGCCAGAGGAGTGACAGATCATTCCTACCTAGTTACTGGCCAAGAGTTTCTTCTTCAAATTAGGAAGTTTCCTTTTCCTCCCTTTTTAATGAACCAGAAGTGACACTAAGATTATATTCACAAACCAACTGACTCATAGTTACCTTAGCCATGATTTTCTCAATCCAATTACGTATTATAGATTCACACGACATACTGAAATGGTTTTAGACAACATGCTAAATTGGAAAATTGGTGAGAAAGCAAGGGTTCAGTGAGCTGTAGAAAGAGTCTAATTGGCTTAGACTTTGCATCTAAGTCAGTGGAAGATACTGGCGCAAGATTTTCTAACCTGCAAGTAGCAGCTTCTGTGGGGGGAAACAATTACTCCAAACTGCTGCAGAAAAGGAAAATGTTATAGTCTTTCCATGTACAGCAGATTGTAAGCAAGCCATGTTATGCTATTTTCATTTATTACTATAAATAAAATTACTATAAATTACTGCAAATAGAGAAAAAAGAAAGAAAGAAAAACCCATAAAAGCACAACTCTTATAAATAAAATAAAATTAGTCCTATGGATTAAGCATATATACTAGAACTGTGATGGCGAACCTATGGCACGCGTGCCACAAGTGGCACGCGGAGCCATATCTGCTGGCACGGGAGCCATTGCTTTAGATCAGCTCCAGCGCGCATGCACGTGCTGGCCAGCTGATTTTTGGCTGGCCACGCCCCCTTCCCCTCCCAGGAGTCTCCAGCGGCCCATTTTGAAGTAAGTAAAGGGCTCGCGCGGAGGCTTTGGGAGGGTGTTTCTGGCCTCTGGAGGGCCTCTGAGGGGGTGGGGGAGGCCGTTTTCACCCTCCCCAGCCTCCAGGAAAGCCTCTGGAGCCTGGGGAGGGCGAAAAACGGTCCCACTGTGCCATCGCGTGCCAAAAGCGGGGGGAACACTGGGGGTCGCACGTCCATGCGCAGGGGGTGGGGCGAATTGAATTATGGGTGTGGGCACGCGCGCGTGCAACCCCCCTGCGCTCCCCCCGCTTTTGGCACGCGAAGGCAAAAAGGTTAGCCATCACTAACCTAGAATATGCAATCCAAATCTCTAAAAAAATCGTGCAGGTAGATTTCAAGCAGTTCGATGCTTACTCAGCTATATATAAAAAAGTTTGTTTGTTTGTTTATTTAATTTGTTTACTGTCTGACTCTCAACATCTCTGGGTGGCTCACAAATACAAACATTAAAAAAGTACAGTAAGATACAAAAACAAAGAATAAATGATAGCAAAGAAGAGAGAAACCAGACAGGAATGGAAACTCTCCCCCCCCCCCCAAGATCCATACTTCAATTGGGGATAAAATTGAGAAGGACTGGGATCACTTCCAGATAATTAAAATCTGGAGCACGGCAACTACAAAAGCAATAATCATTTCAATCATTTCCTAGTTGGTTTCCAAACTAGATTTTTGTTTAATTTATTTAAATTTAATTTAATAAAAAAACTTGTTTTGAATAGCATCTATTTCGGAGGAAATTGATAGATTTGACTACATTGTCAGTCCCCTCTTTTTCTGAATAAATATTTTACAGTCCAGAATTCCGTTTGTAAAACTAATAAAAAACTTGGTCTGTGTATTCATATGTTTTATTCTGGCTTCTAGTTGTTAAATCATCACCCAGAGTCCCTCTTTGAGGGAGATGGTGAGTTCAGAAATGTGAAAAATAATAAAATAATAATAATAATAAAATAAAATAAAATAAAATAAAATAATAAAATAATAATAAACTAAAATAAAATAAATAAAATAAAATAATACACAAATAAACTGACCTCAGCATTGTGGAATTTGACGGGAATAGATACGTAGCACTAATTTTATTTAAGGCATAAGAGACATATGCTTTGTGAATCTTTTTCATTTTATAATATTTCTGTGTATATATTTAAACATCTGCCTTTTTTAGTGTCAAGATGCATCTGATATCAGCTCTAGTGCTGATGGGGTTTAATGATTAGAAAACCAGCACTGATTTCTTCTACTTTGTCAACTGCTGAAGGCCATCTCTTTCTTTCTACCAGGGGATCTGCTGCAGCATCCACTGTTCCTGTATGTCCTAACAGCCTGTGGAGGCGGAGCGGTTTTGCTAGCCGCCACAGCCTCATTGATCACATGTTGCTGCATGAAAACCAAGCACAACTTTGTTCGGGTCCCTGTGGGTGAGTAATGCTTTTTCTCGTCGGTGTAGTGTCTCATAATGCAGCCCCATGTATGCTTATTTGAAAACAAGTATTTAAACAAAATCATGAAGAAAACCAGGGGAAAAAAATAGATGGAAAGTGTTTTTTCCATTTATATTTATTATGAAGAGCTTCCTTTAGGCGAATTGGCAAATAATTAGCAGATATTTTTGTGGAAAACATCTCCATCTTTGGTGAATGCTGCTGAACCCATGTTGTTTACCTTCTCAGGCCACTTACCAAGCTCAGTATTGTAAGCAGAGCATCCTCCACAGCATTCACCAGAGCATGACCTTCACCAAAGCAGTTGCCAAATAGTCTGGAAGAGACTCCAGGCTGTGCAGTCTCAGTGTGCCCATGTTTGCCAAAGTTGCCCAGACTGGAAGACCCGTGGCAGCACATGTTAAGTGGCTTTTGACTGGCAATCACATAATGGTGGTTAAAGTCATTCATTGTTGATGGATCTTGGTTAGCTTCATAGAACAAGCATTCTTGTCCAAGAACACTCAGGACCATTTGCCAAAAATAAAGAAAAAAAAATCTTCTCAGCTCTCTTCTATGATGTAGCATAATGCTATGGGAAAAGCATAGATAGGCTCTCAAACAGAGTGATGTGTAAGAGCATGTGTGTCAAACTCGCAGTGTCACATTATCGTCACGTGATGTATCGCAACTTCCCCCCCTTCGCTAAACCAGAGGTGGGCGTGGCCGGCCTGTGACGCATCCGGTTTTGCTTCACAAAACAGCTCCCGGGGATATTCATTTAAATCTTCATCAGCTCAAAACATCTCTTAAAGCTTCACTAAAGCCTAATATATAAGATATATATGTATATCTTGATGTTGTAAACCACAAGAATTGCCTTGCAGAGAGATGGGCGGCAAACAAATGTAATAAATAAATAAGACAACAATATGACAGTCATAAAGCCCATTAGGGCTTCTTTCCAGATAAGAAGGGTATAGGACTGAAGCATATCTCTGTTCCACATTAAGAATGAAAGAACACGCATGAATTGGAGCTTTCAGATTCTGACTGTGCTTTTCTACAGAAGACGAAAAGGATGAGGGCATAACCATGTCTGCCATTTCTAGTGAAAGACCAAATCCTCCTCCTAATGGAGACCATTGTGAAGTTACAGATGTCCTTGTTGATAGTACCCCCAATACTAGTAAGTACAGAGACATGAGTGTTGTTATTATACAACAGAAAGTAAATGTGTTGTTCTAAAAGCTGTTTTCCCTACTGTCTACTTTGGCATGGAGATGAACCATGGTAATACAACTCTTTCCAGTATCCTTTGAAATAAGCCATCTTTTGCACTTATTGCAAGTGCAATAAGAAATCTTGGAACAGTTTCTATGTAGTGATTGTTCTATATGTACATGTATTGTTTTAAGCAATTGTTTATATAAAGCAAACTTGCTAAAACGGGTCTTGTGTCCCAGTATTCCTTGTCAAATACTTACTCACAACATCAGGACAAGTAAAACTGATATAGATTTTCCTTTTAATAATAAGAGTTATATCCTATGATTTCCTGAAGACTTCCTCAAATAAATGGAGCTTAACTACCGGTAATCCATAAACAGCTTCACAAGAAATAAGCAGGTTTTAAGTTCAAGAATTCAGTTCTCATGTTTTAATGCTAGTGTCATTTACAAGAATGAAAAGCAAGACAACATGAAGATTTGATTAAAGATTTAAGCAAATGTACACAATACTAAATTATATACTTTATTAATTTTCCTGTCGTTCTTTTAAAGGTGCACAAATCTGTGAAACTTTCAAACCGGACCATAAGGAGGATCCAAATCCTTTGGTGGGACCTGAGATGAAATCAGAATGCAGAAGAGAGGAGAAAGTGGGGACAGAAACAGAGTTCCAAGAGGACACAATTGACAATGCAGCTCAGGAAGTTATAGATGACTGTTTTCCTGATCCTATTGATGCTTGATCCAATGTGCTCCTTTCCCCTTCTCCAAGTCTGGGGAACTGGGGCGTCTTCATTCCAAGCTTTCTCAGAATAGTATAATGTCCTTTATAAATTACTTACCTGCTAATAGCATAAGCCTACAAACCATTTAAAATTAGCCCCAAATGTGGTTTTCTGCTGTGTTCCTATTCCTAAGGGCATTTATAGAAATGATATAGATATAAGAAATCTAAATATCAAATACCCTTCTCCCCAAATTGGAATAATTTCTCTTCCAAGTCAATGTTTGGCCTTCAAGCCCCCAAGATTCCTGGTTCATCTTAAGTAGACATACAAATGATGAAATTCTTTTGAGGAATTCTAGCTCTTTTTACACTGAAATCAGAATCAAGAAAATGCTAGAGCAAGTTTTAAGCTTCCTTGCTGAAATGTTTAGCTGTTGCAGATTTTTGTGATTAAACATGTCTATTTACTTCTGTGCTAAGTGTTTACATGAACCAAAACTGGTTCTTGAACCATAAAATCCAGGGGTTAGCAGCAGGCTCCTGAAGCTACCCAGGATGTTCTCAAACTGCCTATGACATTTTGGGTCTTCTGCACCCTCTTTCAACAGCAGACCATACACCAATGTTTGGGATCCAGAGATTTGCCTCAGCCCATAATTTTCAAGAGCCATCTGAATTATGAACAAAAACCCTTTCACCACATTTTTATAATGCTGAGAGTGAGGATGCTAATCATATATTTCTCTCGGACATTTGAAGAGAATTACGCAAAAGTATTTTTCTATACATACTCTAGCTCTTAATGTGTGACTGACAGGTAAGAATAACAGAGCATTTCCCTCACCATCAGTTTTGCAGATGATATCATCTTAAGTCCACTGTTTCTCAGCAATCTTTTCATAATTTTGCTCATCTTTATTTAAGATGTGCTTTGTGTTTATTTTAAAAATAAAGAATAGGTATCTTTTGAGTTTATCTGACTTGTGAATCTTGTTGAATGTGAGAAATGTTTATAGAAGGTGTCCTATTGTGGAACTTTGTGAACAAGTTTATATAAGAAGATAAGACTTCTAGTTACAGTAGCTACGGGTACAAACCAGGGGTGGGTTCCAACTTACCTCGCTGCCAGTTCGCTCTCTCTCCCGCGCGCGCGCGCGCATGCGCAGTAACAAAAAATCCAAAAAAAACAAAGCCGAAAAAAAGATGGTGACCTCATACAGAGTGCCGGAAGTCGGCTTCTGCGCATGCTCAGAAGGAAAAAATAAAATTCAAAAAAATTTAAAAAAAATTCAAAAAAAAATCAAAAAAAAAAAAAAAAGATGGCGGCCCCCAAGGACCGGCACTGACCGATCCAGTTTGGTGATGTCATTGTGACATCACCAGCAGGCCACTACTGCTTTGGGAGAACTGGTCCGAACCGGGAGGAACCCACCCCTGATACAAACAGCTTAAAGGACCAGTGTTTCATGCTTCTAAAACCATCCTCCATTTTCTGAAGGACGAAACCAAGAGAAGTGATTACCCCCATATTGTCTTGTGTATTTTCTGTAAATGTCAGATCAACCACTATGGAAACTATGATGCTGAACATGCTTGGCTATTGGTCTAAATCAGCAACAATTTTATGCTGACCTTGCCATAAAAAAAAAAAAAGAATAAAGCTTTTATTTTTTTTAAATGACACAGGCCTTAATTTCATGAGAAACTGAAACTAAGGCTTAAAACTCTTCCTTTCAGAGAATTTTTTTTTCAAACTTCTTAGTCTGCTATCAAAAAATAAATACAGTTTGCAGGAGTGTATATTATAGTATGAATTGACTGTAGGTGTATCCAGTGCACTTAGAAAAAGAAAACAAGCAAACAATTTGGTGATGACAAATAAAAGCTTTGTCATCTATTATAACCACCATTTAAAGCATTGAACTCTGAAAGATTTTAAGAATAATAAACAATAGGCAGAGATAAAGCTGTTCCCCCCCCCCCGCTTCTACTTTATTGCCATCCAACCCTTATTAGGGGCTAGATGTTTATACTTTTTCTTTTCAGACAAACATGGTATGTAAACATGGCATATAATAATAGTTACCTTGATTGCGAAGTTTATTGTACCACTTGCATATAGTTGCAGGATTTTCTTTTTCATCTTCCTAGAGGCTTTAAGGTAGATTTGGCCAGGCTCATTGGGGATTATACAATTAAGAGTAGCAATTAGGAAAAAGTAACTAAATCAAAATGAAAGTACTCTGGTGAGAGGCATTTTTAGAGGAGCCCCTTGGACAATAAAACAGACACTTCCTGCTTTTTGAATGAGGAGCATCTTTACTACACCAAAGAAGATGCAAAGAAAACCCAGGCATGAGGTAGCTTTGTATATTCTGTTGAATAGCTAGAGCTTGCCACTTTGCTGAATCCACCCCCCCCCTTTATATTGCAATAATACAATGTCTGAAAAATCATTCTCCTGTAATGCTTTGAGCTGTATTCACACTGTGGTGATTTTTTTATGATGCTGTCCTTCACTAATAAAGAGGTTGTTTTATATACCTAGAACGAGGAGTTGGATTCTTTGTATTACCTTCTCATTCTTCAACATTGGCTAAAATTCTTACCTGGCAGCATATTCAGCAATCTTGGCATTTTTCTAAACCAGGAGTCACCTTTATCCTCCAGCAACCCAAAGCTGGTTCTCTTGCCAGTCTAATTTTACTATTCCATTTCCCAGAGAAGAGAAGAAATCCTGAGAATTATGTATAAACAACAGTCCTATTCATACTTGTTCCCTGTTATTGTATGTGTGAACTTTAAATTCTGTCTTCCATCTGGAAACTCAGGATAGCATATATAAAACTCCTTCCATAAATTCTTTTCCTACAAATGTTACATGTTGAGTTAAAAGAATCTCAACATCACCCAGGGACTGACGATAGACTTGAATCGGGATCCCTTCAGTCCTAGTCCAATACCTTACCTACTCCACATTAACTTTCATTGTTAAGTACACTGGCACCAAATTTATTTTAAAATAAGGGGAGATACTGATATTTAATTCTTTGCTTGCTTCTCTTTAACTGGCAGCATTGTACCGCCTGCTACTATCAGGCTACTGCCTGATAAATGAATCATGTGAATAAAACTAATTGCACCATGATTAATCTTCAGCATTGGCCTCATGAAACAGCCTTAAGTTATTATTAACTGTACCAGTGTTAAAGTAGACTCCCCCTTAAGCTTACACTATTCTACCACAGCTTCATAATGTTTAAAACTGTCCTGCTTTATCACTTCTTACTTTGAAGATGAAATCAGGTGATTGATTGTGTATAATTATAGGTATGGGTATGGGACTTTGGAAAACTGTAGGCATGTCCTCTTTTGTTAGATAGGCGCGGGAATAACAGCCAAGACGAAGACCCGTTCAGCACTTTATTAACGGCTAGGACTAACTACAGCAGACTGACGGCTGGTGGCAGGGAAGCCGCCTTTATGGAGTTCCCCGCAGCCAGCTTGGCCAGTGACAACGCTTCAAACTCCCCGCCACTGATTTAACCCAATCAGCGGCGGGTATGCAAATACCTGCTCGTTAAGTCGGTACACTCTCTCTGGAGTCTTTGCTCGGTGTGGACATGGCTTGTGTTGCTCCGTCCTCGCCCTGTGGAAAAATCTGGAACCGGCCTCCAGGCGTGGCGGCTGAAGATTCGATCTCACAGTCCTCTGGTCCCGGTCGGCTTCTTTCGAGCTCCCTAGTTCCTGGTAGGTGCCTCCGCTCGCCTTCTCGGGTTGAGATAAGTGGTCTGTGGAGTCGTGTAGCTAGGGCCCGGTCTCTTTCGCTATCGTCTGGTTCGCAGTGACTGTATGTTCGGCGGGGCGGAGACCCGCATTTTGGGGAAGTGTCTGTTTGACTCCGCGATGGTGGCTCGGCTTCGGGTTGACGCAACCACGAGTCTCCCACGGCTTTTTCATGGTGGAAGCAGGTGCTTAGGTCCAGGTCACTGTCAGTATCTTTTTACTGGAAGTGGAACTGCCTATAAACTTGAAGAAGGCTGACCCATGCCCCATTATGAAAATACAGTGTCTATCATAACTAAAACCTAGCTAAATCTACTTCAGCATCAATTTTGCTGAAGAACCAAAATTTTGCTAGACAGATCTTAGGCAAAGCGTTATTGCCTTTGTCTAGCTGGTTTTTGATAATTCATGTATGTTTTCATCCACTACCAAATCATGAATGAAGATAATCTTATTGCATATAGAGTTGAATTAGCCATTAGCACCTTGAGCCTATGCAATCTGATTACCTGACAGAGGGATGAGCAAATGAAGTAAAAACTACCATCAAATTGGAGGTCTCTCTTCTTTGTAATGATCTACCTGATATTTTTTAGTATACATCCTTGACCCAATTATATGGAGATATAATAACTCATGGCCCTGGTTATCAGTTTCAGTTGTTCTGCTCAGCCTTGATCTAAAATCTTACATCCCCAGTAGTTAGTCAGGTTAAGTTTTCTAGCTCTGTAGGACCTAGCTTGGAAAAGTTCTTTACCTTGTATGCAGTGGCTCAGGGCTACCTTCTATTTTCTCATGAGAACTTATTGTTGTTGTTGTTTTGTAGCTATAGCAGACATGAGAGTAGGGAAGATAACATCCATTCTCAGAGCTAATACGTTTCTCATAGAAAAAAGAAAGAAGAAAGGCAGGGGATAGAAAAGAATGGGAAATATAAGGAGAAGGCTTCAAAGGATGAGAAGGTAAGAAAGATTATTTGGATGAGCTTCACCAAAGACCCAAAGAAGAGGAGAGACACTGAGGGAGCTCAGGCAGGGTTTCAAAGTTAAATCTTTCCCACTTGTACCACAGTGTCCTATTGATAAATGCGATTTTTAAAAAATTGGTTGGTGTTACGTTGAAAGAAGATGGAAATAAAGCCAGAGGAGAAAACTAATCACCTTCCTTGATAACAAGTGGCACATTCCTGTTCAAGACAAGAGACCTGTTTGGCAATGAAGTACAACTGATGCAATAGGGAAGCAGAATAAGATAAAGATTATTAAAATTCATTTGTGCTGACTCAAAGATGAATGCATAGGACTTGAATACAAAATCAGAGAAAGGCCCAAAAGGTATGCACTATGTTATTTTCACCTTGTAGATATTGTTAAAAAAACTAGCCTTAAAAATCTAAGTTGACTTGACTCCTGTTTTTCTGGGCAGCAAGGAGAAATTGCCCTTGCTTCCTTCTAAAATATATTTTTTGCTTGTTAGTATAGACCACAGCCCTGGGCATTCCCTAATGGTCAGCCAATCAAGTAATAATCAGGCATGCCTCTGTTTAGCTTCTGGGCCAGAAGAGTTGCCCATCTAACAAAGACTAACTATGGGACTGTATAACCTCCAGGCGATGCTAAACACTGCATGTTAATGTGTGGCCAGTTTTAATGGAGGCTGAGAAGATTCAATGTCCAGTTATTGACCAGCATACTTTTCATTACTTGCTTTGATTGCTTTCTTTCAGTCTTTATGGGTCGGTAGTATTAGGATACAATATTTCTAGCTGGGAAAAGCAAGTTGTTGTTGTTGTTGTTGTTTGTTGTTGTTGTTGTTATTTATTTATTTATTTATTTTGTCAACATGTACAAGATAACAGGTATTAGTATAGACATGGACATGATCACATGAGATTGGTACAAATAAATGGATATAAATGAGTATAACATGGCCATGAACAAGGTTGTAATCAGGGCCTCTGTAACATAATAGGAAGCGAATTGTGGTATTTAGTGATAGATCACAGATAATGGTCTCAAGAAGAGCAAGCTCTTGTGTAACTTGAATATTTTTCAGATGTAGGAACTTTTTATAGAAGATAGCAACATCACCTTCTCTTCGGATTTCATGGTCAAACTGGTGGACATGGTAGTCACTTGTAGTGGTAATGGAGTTTGGAAAGGATTTGTTTAACCACGTTTCGCAGACAAATATAAGGTCGAATTGAGCCGTATTTAGTAGTAGGAATTCCGGCATTTTGTTTGTGAGTCTTCTTGCATTGAGTAGTTTGCATCTAAGGTCTGTAGCGGTGGACCTGGATGATCTTGGGGGCGTGCATGCCTACTTTTGGTTGTTGGTGTGTTGGGGTTGTTGATTGTTGGTTGTTGGGATGTTGGGGTTCTTGATTGTTGGTTGTTGGGTTGTTGGGATGGTTAAAGGGACATGAGCTGTTGGTCTTGTGTTTGATACAGTCGGCACTGTAGTCGATGTATAGGTCAGTTTCTCCTCAATCCAGGCATCTTTTGAGCTCTGCGCGGAGCTCATGGGAGCGTGCACGTTGTAGTGTGGATAGGTCAGGCCATGAACGCAGTTATTATGGTTAGTGTAGTTTCTGGCGAGTGTGTTTATTGAGTGGATGAATTTACGTTTACTGGCCTTGCTCTTGCAAATGACTCTGCAGAAACGTGGGGCCACTGTGCTGTCATTGTTTTTGTATTCAGGGCTGTCACGGGAAATGTCAATGATTTCATCAGGACAGATGGTCGATGCCGGGAAGTTGCTGCTGCGAACCTTAGTGATGTCATCTGTTTCATTGTTGTAGTCAAGTCCAAATAGGATGGCATTTGGACGCTTCTGTTTGCAGTTCAAGTGCATCTTTGATGAGGACTGAGATGTCAGTAGTAGTATTGTTAGTTCCATGAGGTTGTGGTTGAGGCTGAGGTTGTTGAGATGGGGTAGGTTTTTGAGATGTTGGATCTTCACTTTTCTGCTTTATATCTTCTTTTATGAGGGATGCTACAATGGTGTTAAGGGATTTTAATTGTGCTTCGATGGTGTTGAGAGATGCTAATTGTGATTCAATGGAGTCTACCCTTTCTTGTAGGACATTAGCATTGCCTAGTTTTGGTTTGCATGATGGGCAAAATGGGAGGATGGGAGTGAGGCTTCTTGTAGGTATTGGGCCATGGTTTTGGTTAATTTCATGCATTTGTGGTGAGCATACATGCCGCATAAGGAGCACTTCATTGTACTCTCGTCTTCCTCGAAGGAAACTAAACAGATGAAGCAGCATGAGCTGGAGTTTTGTGGGTCTTCAGTAGCGATTTCTTTCATTTTGACTGTGGGTTTGGCGGTGGAGTGTTTGCTAGGCATGGTAGTTTTGTATTTGTAATCAAAGCCTTACCTATTAAGTATTCTATGTAGCTGATTTGTTTGCCCAATTACGAAATCAATAATCAATGATCAATTAATAATCAATGTCTAACTAATTAGACAGACAATTTAACACTGGAGTATTAATCATTAATCAATGCTAAGCTATTTAGTTACTAATGCCTAGTCAATTAATTGATTAATTAGTTACTAAACAATCAATGTTCACCAATCAATTATTTGTTCAATAGTTCTGCCAATCAATTAAACACTGTTGTGTCAAACAACAAATTATTTGTCTAACCAATTAATTAACCAATCAATTAATCAAGTAATTAATCAGTAGTCAATCAATGACTATTTAAATTATTCAATCAATAATCATTAAATGCCTAATTAATTAGTCTATCAATTAACAATCATTAAATGCCTAACTAATTAGTCAATTAGTTAACAATCTCTTAATCAATATATCAAAAATTAAGCAGGGAGAGTATAGTTGTGGTTTAGATGGCTCCTGGAGTGCAGGAAGAAAGCATGTCTTAGATATTATGGATGAAGGGTGCTCTTCTTAGGTGTTATGGAGGAAGGGCGCTCTTCTTAGAGGGGAAGGAAGGTCACTCTTAGAAAGGATTCAACGTGGTCCAGAGGCTAATGATAAGAATCACCTGGAAATTTGCCGGGGGTAGGAATCAATGTGGTCAGGAAGCGGGGGTGTCAGTCTGCTGGAGGCGTCGGCGTCAGGTAGTTGTAGTTTCTTCGCCAAAGGATTCAATGTGGTCCGGAGGCTAATGATAAGGATCACCTGGACTTTGCTGGGGGAAGGAATGGCGATTATGCAGTTGGGAGCGGTAGCCTCGTCTCCGCGATCTGAGATACGGCCTCATCTTCCTTAGGTGGGATTTTAATTTAGGTCCTTCCTTAGAAATCCCGATTTAAAATGGTGGTATACAAGTTACCAAGAATTCTAAGGATTGTATTATGCTGAGGAGTTTAATTATAAATAATTTAACATGCATTCAGGGAGCTGCATCAAGCATTGGACAGCTGTGCAATTTGACAATTTTGCCACCAGGTGACAGCAAAGGGCAAAACTTCAGCATTGGAAGTTTGAGCAAATGTTTTTTGCAGGACCCATTACTTTTCTAAGGACCTCAGAATGGAGAGGGCATAGTTTTCTTTCTCTACTCTCATTCTGCTTCTTTCTTCTCTACCCAAATGTACTTGCTGCAGAAGTGAGTTGGAAGGGGGG
>QLTV01000598.1:1624667-1641327 GCA_003457575.1 Thermophis baileyi | reverse complement strand
TGTAGCTTTTATAGTTTTACTAAATATTAGAAAGGTATGTGTTATCTTGACCACGGGAGCAAGCTGTTCCTGAATGTGAAGCTCTTTCCCTCCTAATCTTTTGGTTATACTGTATATACCCATAATGCTCCTTCCCAACTGGCCTATACTGGGTGGGTATTTTCTACCTGTTGCTAACAGTCCCAAAGGTAAATAGGATTGAACCAAAAACAGATTACGTTTATCTATGGCAACGTTACTATAATGAACTATTGAAGTTGGGAAGAATGTTTGAGAAAATGTTGAATGTGAAATATTTGGTGATAACCTTTCAGACTACCCTTAAGCAGTGCAATGAAAAATATAACTGCCATTCAGAATTTTATCAGCAAAACAAATTAGGAGTCCCAAAGGTGCTTTTTCAAAAGGGAACTGGACTTTCTTGTTTTTCTTTGAAGATGTTTCGCTTCTCATCCAAGAAACTTCTTCAGTTCTGACTTGGTTGCTGGAGAATGGAAGGATTTATATTTCTTGCAGACAGCTGGTCATTTGCATTTTTTTGGAGAGTCATTGAGGCCACTTTGTCTGTGTCCTCAGGGTCACCTGAGTAATGCAAATGGGTATGGAGCCTTCTTGGAACTGCTGAAAGGACTATGTTGTGGAGCTGTGCCTTCTGCAGGATGGTTTCTGCCCCGTGTCCCTTCACCGTTGAAAACCAGAAAGCCCAGTTGCCTCTTGAAAAAGCACCTTTGGGACAACCATGACCTGGATGACTGAAAATCTCCATAGACAAATTAGGAGTGTTTTCCTCCTCCTAATGAAAAACAGTACAGACTTTGCTTTAACTTGAAAGAACTTCTTCCCAAATGTGACACCTTTCAGATGGTTTAGAATTTAAAATAGGATATTAATGGATTGAAAATCCAGTGCATCTGATTGGCGGTAGGCTGAGAAAAGTTACCTTAACTCTTTGGCAGCCAAATAGCAATAGCAATAGCACTTAGACTTATATACCGATTCACAGTGCTTTACAGCCCTCTCTAAGCAGTTTACAGAGTCAGCATCTTGCCCCCAACAATTTGGGTCCTAACTATTAGGTACTAACATTATAGTCTCTTGGCTAATTGTGCCATCGCCATGCTCTAAATAAATACATAAACTGCCTTAAATCTCTGGGCAACAAACTATTAACACGAGAAAGAAGAAACCTTTTTAATATTATGCTTCTGCAGTCAAAAGTGTTCTTTTCATTTCTGAATGTCCCTTTTTAATTGTAAATCATGTGGGGTAAAATTTACAGTTCAGTAGAAACCAGTTTGTGCGAGTTGGAAGAAAAGTTTCCAACTCCATCTCCTTGAGTGCGGGTTCCCCACAGGGCTGTGTCTTGAGTCCGCTACTGTTCACCTTGATGACCCACAACTGCTGTGCCAAATCCGCTACGAATCATATTGTGAAGTATGCGGATGACACGGCAGTGGTGGGTCTTATCCGGGACGACAATCAAGATGCTTTTAGGGAAGAGGTGAAGGCTCTCGTGGATTGTTGTAACCTGAATAAAAGTAACCTGATTCTAAATGTTAATAAAACAAAGGAGGTGATTGTAGATTTTAGAAAGAGCCGGCATAGTCATACTCCACTCAGTATCAAGGATGCAGCTGTAGAGGTGGTCATCAGTATTAAGTATCTGGGGGTGTAGATAACTAACAATCTGATCTGGTCTCTCCACACATCCTCCTTAGTGAAGAGTGCAAACCAGCATCTGCATTTCCTGCGTCGGATGAGGCGAGCGCATCTTTCTCCTTCTGTCCTGGCCACTTTTTACAGAGGATCAATTGAGAGCGTTTTAACAAATTGCATCACTATTTGGTTTGGTGGCAACAGTGCCTCAGATAGAAAGTCCATACAGAGACTGGTAAGGACAGCCGAGAAGATTATAGGAAGCTCGCTTCCTGTCATTCAGGATACTGCTTGTAAGCACTATGTGCTTAGAGCTCAAAGCATTGTTAGAGACCCCCCCACACACTTTACGGTCTGTTTCTGTTGCTCCCCTCTGTGAGGAGGTTTTGAAGTATTTCTAGCAGGACTACTGATTCTGTAACAGCTTTGTTCCCTATGCCATCCGTCTGTTAAACTCACCATGTACATATATACTGTATCATATATTATATGTGGATATATACATAATTTTGTATTTATTTATTTATTTATTTATTTATTTATTTATTTAGTCATGTTTATGTAGTGTATATTGGAGGTGGTGACCCTTTGAGAGCTGTATGCAACGACATTTCATTTTAATGCATGCTGATTAGTGTACATTCAAAGTGACAAAGTTATTATTCTATTCTGTTCTGTTCTGTTCTGTTCTGTTCTATTCTATTCTATTCTATTCCTATTCTATTCTATTCTATTCTATTCTATTCTATTCTATTCTATTCTATTCTATTCTATTCTATTCTATTCTATTCCTATTCCTATTCCTATTCCTATTATTTCTATTTCTATTATTTCTATTTCAATTTTTATTTCTATTTATATTCTCATAAACATATCCATATAGGTCTAATTATCTTTGTGTTTCATTCAGTTTATCACAATTAGGACTGAAGGGAATGCATGTGTTATTAGCTTCTCCTTCTCCTTCTCCTCTTAATCTAATTGCAGACTCACAATTTAAATTAAAGATCATAGCTCAGAATAGGCAGCTTTCTCAATGAAGAGAAAGAAGAAATAGACTCCTTCAAGGACCTGTATTTAGACCAGTATTTTTAATTTGTTCATAAAAGTTAAGTGTAAGCAGTTTGTAGACCATACTAAAATATTCAGGATGATAAAAAAACAAAAGTAGTTATGAAAAGGATTTTATTAAATTGGATGGTCAACTAAATGGCAATTTGAGCATTTGGGAGAAATGGAATGCTAGACTAAAAAAGGCCTATTTTTACATTCCTCAAAGCATTTGTAATGATTTTGGGGGCTTTGTGAAATGGCTATGAGAACACAGGTAGTCTGTGCTTATGACCGGTTGCTTAGCAACTGTTGAAAGTTACAGCAGATATCCAAAAAGCTGCTTACCCCCAGAGTCAAAATTCTGATGTCTGGGGCCCTGCCATGGTCACATGACTGCATTTTAAATGCCTGTTAACCAGCTGCATTTAGGATTATTTGCAGCATCCCGTGATCACATGACTGCAATTTTTGGCATTTTTGGCAGAAACGTGTTTATTTTCAGTTTCTGGCAAAATCCCTCCCCATAGTGAACAATGGATTTGCTTAACAACTGTGGCATTCAGTTATCATTTCCCAACTTGAAATGGGCCATTTCTGGCCTCCGGGGGGTGGGGAAGGCCGTTTTTGCCCTCCCCAGGCTCCTAGAAAGGCTCTGAAGCCTGGTGAGAGCGAAAAACAGGCATGCCATCGCGTGCCGGGAGCGGGGGGGGGTCATGTGCGCATGTATGGGGGGGTCACACACGCATGCGTGGGGGCCCCCTGCATGGAATTATGGGCGTGGGCACGCACACACGCGACCCCCGCACTCCCCCCTTTTGGCACGCGAACCAAAAAAGGTTCACCATCACTGGTATAGGGTTTCTTGCTTGAACAGGGGGTTGGACTAGAAGACCTTCAAGATCCATTCCAATTCTGTTATTCTGTTATAACAGGCTCTTCTGAATGCCAATCATTATGAAACTTGTCCTGAAAAATACAAAACACCACTGATTTTAATATAATTGTTTCTGTAGGGACCAAACACTTTCTATGCTTACCATTGCTATATATACAAACTACTTTAAATCAAGGCAATGTGTTTAACACTGATGTTTAATTTCTTTGGAAGATGAAACCCTGTATAAGATATGTACGAAACTGATAAATTTTAAGAAGCAGTAAGCACATATTTTTCCACTTATAATCTAAGGAACAAAATATGTACATTTTTTTTGTAGGTTCTGTGTCCATGAATGACAAGATTCACAGTCATATAGGAAACCAAATTATTCTTTCCGGACCCAGACACAGTGCCAGACCGTATTATTTAATCTGGACTAAGGATTCTACGTTTATTGCAGAATGTGCAGATAATAATATTACTCTGTCAACAAAACAACCAGAACCAAACAAATACCACTTATTTCTTAATGGAAGTCTGAAAATAAATAGATTGAAGAAAATGGATGCTGGAAATTACACAGTAAAAGCATATGATGAAGATGGCCAGAAGTTATTTCATGAATTAATTACATTGCAAGTTGATGGTGAGTTTTTGAATACCAATCTACCCTTCATCAACCTATGAGCACCTTTGTTTTACTTTTTTTCTCCTTCAAATTGGCACTTTGGATTGGCCATAGTTGGATTTTTGTGGGTAGTGATATTCCCATATGGTCTTTACTGTAAATCTTGAAAAATTGATAAGCATTAATAAGATAGACAACCCTCAGAAAATAACATCTTAGATTCCCAAGTCTCTAACAAATACCAATAGATTGAAGTGAGCCAAGAAAACCTGTCTGCCACTAGAAAACATTCAACACTAACATAACATGATCATGATAGTTAGTTCAGTTCAGTTAGTAGGCAATTGCCTGCAATTTGTGAAAAAAAAGTATTTTTTTCCACAGGATCAGAAATGAAATCCTCACTTGAGCTTTGTTGCTGTATTGATGACAATTTCTTGAAACCATAAAACAGCGGTTCTCAACCTGTGGGTCGCGACCCCTTTGGGGGTCGAACGACCATTTCACAGGGGTTGCCGCGCGCGTTAGCCCGCCATCTTGGTGACACCGTTACTCGCAGGGGTGAAATGCTCCCGCTTCGGCCGTGCCTGCGGGTCGTCAGATAGCCGGTAGCGACAGAAGCGGGAGACTTCACCCACCCGCCTGGACGCCGCCATTTGGGTTCTTTTACCTTCTGCGCATGCACAAAGCATTCTGTGCATTCGCAGAGGGTAAAAGAACCCAAATGACGGCGTCCGGGCGGGTGGGCGGCGCCTCGCGCTACCTTGGCCACCGGCTCTACGGCGACCGACAGGTACAAGCGAACCGGGAGCATTTCGGCGGCATCCGGGCGGGTGGGCGAAGTCTCCCGCTTCTGTCGTTACCAGCTGTCTGGCGACCCGCAGGCAAGCCCAAACCGGGAGCATTTCACCCCTGGTGCCACGCCCCCTTTATCACCTCATCCTGCGTGGGGAGAGGGTAGGGAGGGGGTCGCGGTGGTAGTGCGGGGGGGTCACGGGGGGGTCGCGGCATTAGAAAGGTTGAGAACCACTGCCATAAAATGACATTTCCTAACAGTCTCATGTTGATGTTAGATGTTGTATGGGACTGGAAAGGTATGGAACATCATAAAGTAGGGGTAGGAAATCTGTGGCCTTGTAGATGTTGTTGAATAACAACTTCCAGAAGCTCCAGACAGCTTGGCAAATAGAGATGCCAGGCTTTGTAGTTTAGCAACATCTGGAGAGCCAACAATTTCCCATCCCTGCCTTGGGGCAAAAAATGATCTGTCAGCACCACTACATGCATACGATCCAAAACAAAGAATTAAAACAATGCATAATCTTGCTGCGGAATATCAGAATATCCAAAAGGATATCAAAATCAGAATACTGTTCTAGACTGGGACAACAGTGAAAACAAAAGATTAAAATCCCTCAAGCAGGCTGCGCATAGGCAATTTACTTTATTTTTAGATAAAAGAAAACAAGACTCAGATGGAACTCATTCAAGGATCTATGTATGATTATTACATTGTATTGTATTTTACTCTGCTCTATATGATAGGAGTAATAGTTACAGAATTCAGTGAATATCTGTCATTATTAGATAGCCAAATACTGCTTTTTTTCTCATTAGTTTTCTTTAATTTGCAGTTTGTAAGATAACTTTAATACATCTTGTTTCTTTACATGCTGGTTATGCATTCTAATGTCCTTTATATATTTTGGACTTCAATTCCTATTTGCCCCATCCAACGAAGCCAATAGCAGGGTATTATAGAACTTAGACTTATATATTGCCCCATTACAGCACTCTGAGTGATTTACAATGTCAGCATATTGCCCACAACAATCTGGGTCCTCAGGGTGCTTCCAGTTGACGTCACGGTGAGAACGGCTGGAAAATAGCGGGCTCCGCCAAGGCTTGCAAAATCCAGCCGGTAACCACTGTCGGGAGACCCTACAGGGTCATAGCCGCCTTGTAGGGGCAGTGAAGGAAGGAGAGGCGCTTCGCTGACCATGAGGAACTCGCAATTTCCTCGTTAGGTCTGAAGCAAGCTCTCCCGAATGGCAGCAAGGACAATGGCCATTTTTGGCAGTCACAAAGCTGGGACAACCGGGACTGTAAGATTTGTGCTGGAGAGGATTGTGGACAGAGCATTGAAACTGGGTGAGATAATTACCAACTTTTACTCTAAAGACCTGATTTAAATACAAGAATTTTAAAAGAAAACTTCCAAGCCTAAGAAAGCGGCGATTAAATACACAGAGGAAAAAAAAACCTGAAAATCAAGAGGCGAAAGAAGCCCAAGGGAAGCTTTAAAACACAGAAAGCCTGAAAAAAGCTTAAACAATTGGAAAGGTGATTTTCAGGAGAAACTGTCTTGCTTATTTGTATTTCTAAACCCCCTGGATTTATCAGATAATCAGCTGTTTTTGACAGATTGTTTAAGTTGGATTTGGGAACAAGAGAGCCATCTACTAGAAGAAGAGGAGTACTACAGCACTATAGCCGCAGTATACTCAGTGGAAGTGAACCCAATACACACAAAGTCTAATACACAGAATAGAAGTAACAACATCTGGAAGATGGCCTAACCTTGACTTTATGTTAGAAGATGATTTGGATAATTTGAGAATACTTAATGAGTTTTTTTTTCCCTTCTGAAGATTTCTAAAAGGAACTTGTGAAGTTTCCGAAAGATGCCCTAACTTTCAAGTTGCCAGAACTAACTTACAAATAACTAAGTTTTATTAAAATTGGTTATTGGATTATGGATCTGAAAGATTGAAGGAATCTAGTGGATTAATTTGGATTTGGACTATTAATGTTATTTAACAGAACATTCTACGAGACAAAAGAAGAAAGGTGATAGAAGAAAAGAGAAAAGAAGGAAAGTTAAATAAGACTTTAAAATTTGGACAATTGGGAAGATATATAATTGGAAAACTATAAGGCTGTAAATTACTAAAGAATTTTAAAGATCATAAATTTAGGGGTTTGGAGGTATAATTATGGGATTGATGAAATCTTATTAAGCAGGAGTTTTTAAATATTGAGACTTGGGAACTATAGAAATATACTATTTTTTATTAAACTGTTATAAAATGGATTTACAGGGGATGATAGAGGCATAGGAAGAAATATTCTTGATGTTAAAAAGTGTGCGTGAAACTATAAAGAACAATAAGGAGACAAGGAGATTGTTTAAAGACACAGAAATGAATGTAGAAGTCACTCAACAATTGGGGGGGAAAAGAGCAACACGATATTCAGGAAATAGATGAGAAATTAGAAGAAGCAGTGGAAGGGAAAAATCAAAATGAGATGCAAGAAGCTAAAAATAAAGAAGAGAAAGGATTAATAAGTAGGAATCAACTAGATAACTCCTTAAAAGTTTATTATAGAGAGAAAAAAGAAAAATATCTTCAAAAAAAAGAAAGAAAGATTTAGAGGAAAAAAAGAAAAATCTCTTTAAAAAAAAGGAAGTCTTGAGGATGGGTGTTCAAATAACACAGCAGAAAGAGACAAAGGGCACCCTGAAGGGAATGTTCAGTAGGCACAAATATATCAAAAAGAGCTACAAGATTCCAAGAGAGAGAGATAAAAGGCTGACTAAAAAGTCAATAAATGATGGAATTTCAAAAAGGTTAAGAGATGATGGATAATGAGAAAATATATTAATAAAATGGAAAAATACAAATAGGGAAAATAGTAGTATATATATTAACAGATAATACAACTTATTATAACTAAAAATAAGTTAATCTTAGTAGATGGAAATTTAGGATTAGGTAATCTAATTGTATTATCAACATTAATAGTGTGTTAATATAGTATTATTAATAGTATTATGTATATTATTCACAATAGTATTATAGTATATTATTCACAATAAAGTATATTGTGAATTTAAAACATTAAGGATTAGAAATTGTGGGGATTTTGAGATACACTCCCGGGATTGATTAAATATTGTTAATATTTGGCTTTACTAGTAATCCTACACATTTGGAATATTGAAGTTATGGTGGAATAATGAGTAATTTTTAAAATATTAAATATTAGTTATTTAGTAGGGAATAACAAATACATGGTGCAAAGAAATATTATCTATGTTTAAATGAATTAATGGGAAAAATGATAAATAATTATAAAGAGAGAATAGTATTGTTGAAGTTGGAAGATTAGGATTACACATACTCATTTGTATTATTATTGTTAGCGTTGTTTAAAAAAGATTTGACCCAGTCAATACACTGTCCACAAAATATGTATGGTGTGAAAAGAAAACTGCAAATAAAACATGTTTTTTTTTAAAAAAACCCCACAATCTGGGTCATTATTTTACTGACCTCGGAAGGATGGAAGGTTGAGTCAACTTTGAGTCAGTCAGGATCGAACTCCTGGCCGTAGACAGAGTTAGCCTGAAATATTGCATTTTATACCACTAAGCCACCATGGCTCTGCATGGAAATAGTAGTCAAAAAGATAAAGATTTAATTATGCAATTCTTGGTTTTTTTTAAAAATAATGTATTTAAATCATTTAGCAGAGCATATTTCTTGTCTTTCAGATTTTTTACCAAAACTCAATGAGCTTTGTTCCCAAAGAATATTGACATGTGAGATGAAATCTTCTGAGGAACCAAAACCCAGATTTAAATTGTTTCAAGATACTAAAGAAATTGAAATGTTTGTACAACCAGCATACGACAATGCAACATGGAAGGTGACATTGCGATTAAAAGTCCTTTCTGGAAAATTCAGATGTGAGGTTGATGTTAATTCTGAGAAGAATTATACCGAGAAACAAATAACATGTTCAGGAGAAGGTATTAACTTAGCTTCATAACACACTTCTGAATCAGGGGTGGGTTCCAACTTACCTCGCTGCCGGTTCGCTCCCTCCCGCGCCACGTGGGCACGCCTCGTGGGCGCGTGCGTGCTTTGTGCGCATGCGCAGTAATGAAAAATCTGAAAAAAAAAATAAAAATAAAAAAAGCCAAAAACAAGATGGCGACCGCATGCACAGTGCCAGAACTCGGCTTCTGCGCATGCTCAGAAGAAAATAAAAAATAAAAAAAATTCCAAAAAATAATAATTAAAAAAAATTAAAAAAAAGATGGTGGTGCCCATAGACCGGCACCGACCGAACTGGATCGGTGATGTCATCGTGATGTCACCAGCGGGTCGCTACCCGTTCGGGCGAACTGGTCCGAACCGGGAGGAACCCACCCCTATTCTGAATGCTAGACTGTATAGCCTGGAATATTAAATATGTAAACCATAATACAGTTTGTTTAGTTTCTGGCTTAATGTGTAAATTCAGACAGAGTGGTTTGTAATTTGTAATTTTTAACATGAATCAAGTCAATTGTGAGATATTCCACTTATCTAAATATATACAGTACCTGTAATTGTGACACAGCCAATCAGTTACATGAATAAATGCTAAATGAAATTGTGGTTTGATTGTTTATGCCAACTGTGATACTGTATATTCAAGAAACCATTTTTAAGGAAGCCATGAATAAAAGCTTTGTGTTTCCCCCCTTATTTTTAACATGTTAGGAGGGCAGAAAAAATAATAGACTGTTTTTTTCTCTTTTGTATATGCTCGCTTTCCCTTCTCTATGTGCATGCATATATTTGTATAAGTACACACATACAATCTTTTCTTATGAGTTTTTCTGTGTTTCAGATTTACTTGATTCAGGACCTATGCTCCTCACGCCCCTGATAATCATGGGAAGTGTAGTCACATTGATCATCTTTTTGGCTCTGATTATTTACTGCATCAGAAGGAAGAAAGCAAAAAGACGTGAAAGGGAAGGTAAGCCAGGCATTCCTTCCATTTAAAATCAAACAAGCTTCTCTCTTTCTAACAACCAATCAGTGTCAGCTCTGGAAGCCATCTTTTTCTTTGGAGCTTCTGGGCTGCCACATTTAGTGCCTGGGAAAACGGGAGGGGGGATTTCAAGGAGTCGGTGGAGAATTAGCCATAACAACATTCCTTTCTCTGGGAGTCAAGGACAATCAGCCTGCACCTGGATGGGAGTGACTGGGGGTTTGTCTCCAGTTGGGAGGTGAAGTGATTGGATCGTGTGATGGACATGTGGGTGCAGGGGATGGAATTTTGACTTTCTTTTGGGTGGGAAAAACCGGAAGCTTTCAGATTCAGGTTTTCCCAGATGTGCCAATATGACATCTCTAATAGAATGGAACTTTGAGGAACTTCAAGCCTCGGAGTCTTCTTTCGTTGGGGGTGTTACTTGGAACCCTGACACCAAGCATGCTAAATCTATTAGTCACTGTGAAATATATATGCACTAAATCAATTTCTAGATATATTTTAATGAAAACTAAAATTCAGTTCTGGCCCATGGAGGAAGGGAAGAAAGGAAACATGGAGAAAATACAGCATTTTATTTAATGTGTCCAAAAAAGCCTGATTTTTATAAAAGTGTGTGATTATTATTTTTTTGCTCTGCTTTTCAGCCTGGTTTCTACAAGGCTGAATTAAATAAAATAATATGTGATTTGTGATTGCAAATTGAATTGGTTCCTCAAAGATGAAAATCATTAAAATGTGCTGAGTGGGTGCATGTTTTTTTCCCTGCCAAGCATAAATTTTTGGAAAACCTCACCTTAAATGCTCCATCATGGGACATATTCCAAAGATTAGCAAAGAGCAGACAAAAACTAGATTTGATTTTGTTAAATTAAGCTTTAAACAGTATTAAACTTGGGTTAGAATGATTATGCTTAAATTTGTCCTGTCAAATTAAACTATAAAATTTAATATTGTCCTTTTTTCCTCTCATAAACTTCACAATCCTGTCCTGGTTTCTAATTAGGGGTAAATACCACTAGAAAATCTCTTCAGTCTCTGGGACAATGCAATATGGTACTTCTCCCTATCTTCATCGTTGAGCAGGAACATCCCAACAAAATCTAGTCAGTCAGCTTCCTTGGGTACTTTTGGCAATCCCCACTACTCCAACAGGAAAGTCAAGGTTGAGAGTCTTTCAGAATTAGTCCCACTATTTTGGAATTGACTTTTTATTCTTTGATGACAGATGACTTTCTTGTTCCTCAATTTCTTTAGTTTGACTTTAAGGCAGCGGTTCTCAACCTGTGGGTCGCGACCCCTTTGGGGGTCGAACGACCATTTCACAGGGGTCACCGCGCGCGTTCGCCCGCCATCTTGGTGCCACCGTCACTGCAGGGGTAAAAAGGTCCCGGTTCGGCCGTGCCTGCGGGTCGCCGTCAGCTGGTAGCCCGAACGCCGCCATTTGGGTTCTTCTACCCTCTGCGCATGCACAGAATGCTTTGCGCATGCGCAGAGGGTAAAAGAACCCAAATGGTGGCATCCGGGTGGGTGGGCGGCGCCTCGCGCTACCTTGGTGACCGGCTCTACGGTGACCGACAGGTACGAGCGAACCAGGAGCATTTCAGCCGGGGGGGGGGGGGGGGGGGGGGGGGGGGGGCGGGGAGGGGGGGGGGAGGGGGGGGGGGGTGGGCGGGGGGGGGGTCGTGCCATTAGAAAGGTTGAGAACCACTGCTTTAAGGAATAGGAGTAATCCTCTGATTGGGCTCTGTGGCTTCTGATTAGTCAGTAGTAGACTTTCCTGCCTTTTATATTGTATATTGTTTAATTTTATCTGATTTAATTACGTATATTTTGTTAGTAGGACTTAGGATCTAGCTTATTTAATTTTTTTTAATGATAAAGGCCTTTTCTGTATTTTACTATTTCTATAGAGTTGTGCTACATAAGATTTTTGTACAGTACATCTATTTTGTACTTTTGTATATTTCAATTAATTGATATTCTTTATTTCTGATCCATGTTTACTTTTTAAAGTGGTTGATGATGATTTACCCAAGGCTTTCCGAGACTGTGTCCTGAAATAAGTTTTTTTAAAAAAATACGTGATATCAAGTAGAGATGACTGGAGATGATGAGAGACAAAAGGCAGCCAAGTGGATAATCAAGTCATCATGATGCAGATTTCCCCAACCAATAGCCCCCAAATATATTGGATTACACATTTCGATGCCGGCTGTTGTAAGGACATGTAATGTTACCAATTTGGGGAAGGATGACGTAGACCTTGGTGCTGGATTGGAAACTTTGATATCGCAGGTTCTTCATTTCTGAGGCAGTCTACCTTTGTCCAGATTTGAATTAATATTGGAAATCGAGTACTTGACAATAATCCTATGCTACTTTACCCTTGTGATAGTCTGCATAAAATTCGTGCCATCCAGAGCTGATTTTGTACTGCTGCTCTTCAGTTAGGTCAATCAGTATTACTCAGAGTTTTTGTTTGTTTGTCCTTATTGCAGCTGAGGAGTATGCCCTGCAAATCCAGATTGAGAATCACATGCAACAAAGAAAACTTCCTGAGATTCCTGTTTCTAATGGCTCTTCTGCCTCCAATCCACCATCTCAAAAAAGCAGGTCACCTCCTTATGAACTGCAACAACAGATCATTGCTCCCTCCAAATCATGCCCTTATCCGAAACCACCCCGGCGCATAAAAGAAAGACCTTAAGTATTTTTGTGTTGCATACTTATCTCAGAGGAAATCCTTTTGCTTTCCATATTAGCATTGCAATGTCTGTAAACTTATGGTTAACCAGCCAACTCTGAGCAGGCTTAAAGTGTGGCTGTTGGCAAATAGATTAGAAACAAAACTAGAAAATCAGAAGATTCAGAGTAACTTATTATTTCCACACAAAAAGCTATGTAGGACTTCATGACTAGAGAGGCTTTGGCCTGCTTTAATGATTGTATGACTGCTGTTGTTTTCAAACAATTTAAGTATTTTCTTGTATGACATTGTTCTATATCTATATGTCCTATACTATATCTTTGTAGTTTTGCACTATATTTTTGTAATACATACGCAGAGAATTGCATTTAAAGCAATAAAAAGAAGAAATTTGAACAGAAATAAGACCAGAAGATTAAAAAAAGGGGTAAGGGAGCAAAAAGACAGACAAGTTAGAAAGTGACAAGTGGAATGAGAGAAATAAGAAAAGAAATACAGAAAAATGACTTCCAATTTTATTTGTACCTGTGTGCAGGAACATTGATGTTTGTGTAGGAATGTGAATATTTTTTAAAAAAATTATCTGCTTTTTTTATTACAAAAATAAAATGATTGTCCCATTTCCAGGGTGGTCATGTGGAGAAATTTGAAAGTTCACCTCCGGATCAGAGTTATATCTAAACCTCAAAAACTACTTAATATCAGTTATAATTACCAAACAAGCCAGATTCAAACTTTAGATAAAAAGATGGTTATTTCTAATAAAGATAAATAAGATTCACAGTTTGTGTTTTATATTTTACATGAAGCTGAAGTCAATGAAAAATAGAAGTGCAGGCTTTCAGCCACTTTGCAATTGGATAGGAGGGGAGGCAGAGAGAAACAAGTACAAGATACACTGTCAGTCTTACTCTTTGTACACTATAGCTTAGCACAGTTATGGTGGTTGATGAAAGCCATTTCTGGAATCAGCAGGGGTGCTCCCCATCTCTGCCTTTCCCAAGATTTTATTGATCAACTTGGGGGGTATCACCAAGCCCTTTATCAGGAAATCCTTGGGAATCCCATGTTTGGCCATGGGAACCCTGTGATCTGAAGCATGATGAATGGAGTACAGGAGACAAGCCACTTGTACAAATGTCACTGTACATGAAATTAATGGTGGGAATGGAAGCCCTTGCTCTATTCTTGCTCTTATTGTGAGTTTTGCTCAATTTATATATTTCACTCTCTGATTCATAGTTTGTCTTCTAGGGACACTGAGTCAATTAGAATCTGAGAAAGAGCAGAATAAAAATAAAATAAATAGTAATAAGAAGAGTATGGAACAAAAGACAATTGCAAAATATATTTATTTCAAACATTCAATTTCTGTTTTTCAACTTGAAAAACATTTGGAGTAGGCTGATAATTTGAAAGAGAATTAAACATGCAGCTAGTATTAAACAAACAATAGCAGTTTATCAGAAAGATGATAAAGGAAGCATTTTCATTCTGAGTCTCTGAGCTTCTTAGTCACAAAGAACAAAAGCTTTGCCGCAAATGTTCAGCAACATTTTTCACAGGAAACTATTGAACTTCCTTGCAGCCTGTGGTTCGGTGTTTTCTCCACATGTGATCTAATTGAGATGCCTCAGTATTTGAAAAGCTTTGCCAAGAGACAGAAGAAAGAAAATGTGCACTCAGCATTTTAAAATCCAGTGGTCTCTTTTCTACTGCCACCACATACATGGAATGCTGGAATGTAAAGCATGTCAGTAATGAAATGAAGTTATTGTCAAACTTCTGTCCAATTTCCAGCGAGCCTTAAAATGGTAATATCAAAGAATTTGGGGGAAGGGGCAAAGAGGAAGTGGAAAGAGAGAAGGGAAAAAATGATAGTTAACTCAACCCTGTACATCTTTATTCAGAAATGCAGTGTAGTCCCGCATTTCTCAATCTCAGCAATTTTAAAATGGGCACACTTTAACTCTCAAAAAGTCTAAAAAAACTGCTAAAATTGAGAAACATTATCCTAGTCAATACTCTAGGACAGGCATCCTCAAACTATGTCCCGCGGGAGAGATACGGCCCACCGACGCAATCTATACAGCCCATTGTGCAGTGGTGCCCCACCCCCCACCCCGCCCTGCCCAGCCGTCGCCCTTATCTTCCAGCCCATGGGGGTCTGCTCACTGCTAAGGTAGGGCTGAAGGGCGCGGGCCAGCGGGTGGGCAGGTGAGGGCCGGCTAGCATAGGGGCGATGCCAGCAGTGCAGCCACGTGGTCCCTGGCTGCCCCAAGCAGCTGTGCTGTGGAGAGTCCGGGTGGAGATGCGGGCTGGGGGAGGGGCTGAGTGCCATCAGCCTCACCTTCCAGCCTGCAGGGCTTGCAAAGCTCACCGCGGCTGCCTGCAAATGACATGGGAGGGAGACACGGGCCGCGCCCACTGTGCTCGGCCGGCGGGCTGGTGGGTGGAAGAGAACGGCAGGGGCGGATCTTGCAGGGTGGGGGCAATCCCCCAAGCCTGGCCTTCTTTCTCCCTTGTTGGTGGGGCAAGAGAAAGAAGTGGGCGGCATAGGGAAGCGTTCCCCTCCCCCGCTGAGCGCTGAGCACAACAGCCCAGTGGGGGGGAATGGCCTGGCAGAAGCGCCCCCATTGGCGAGTTGGATGGCGGAGAGGTGTGGTCCGGCTCTCACAGCGGAATGCTGTTCGTCGCCTTTGAGACACGCCGCTTTCTTTTCCTTGCGTTCCGTGGGCAGCAATGGCTGGGGCTGTGAGGGGGGAGCAGTGGTGTCAGGGCTGCTTCCCCCCCTCAAGCAAGCCAGGCCTGGAGGAGCATGGAGAGTTGCAGGCAAGCGCTGGAGGGTCAGAAGATGCGCTCCGACGTTGCCCCAACATGCGTTTCCAGCGCGCGCTCCTCTGTCCCAAAGTAGGATTGAGTGGGGGGAAGGGAGAAGGGAAAAGGGTAGGAGGAAAGGAGAAGCCTGGCTGGCTTTCCTTTGGCATGGAGTGGTGGGGGAAGACCCAATACCGCCTCCATTTATTTATTTATTTATTTATTTATTTATTTATTTATTTATTTATTTATTTATTTATTTATTTATTTATTTATTTATTTATTTATTTATTTATTTATGTCTGGTCCTCCTTCCCCGCCCAGTCAGCCTGTGCTCCCCTCTCGCTCCTATTTATTTATTTATTTATTTATTTATTATTTAAATTTCTATGCCTGCCCGCTGCTCTCAGCACCTTGCACAGCACAGCGAAAGCTAGTATGCTTCACAATGGGGGAGACTGGATCATCTCCTCCTCCGGGAGCCCATTCCCTGCCCCCCTCCCCCCTGTCATCTCTCTCCCTCTCTCTCTCTCTCTCTCTCTCTCTCTCTCTCTCTCTCTCTCTCTCACCCAGAAGTAGCTGCCCACCGTTTCCCACCAGTCAGGCAGAGGGGGCGGGGGAAGAGACAGATTCGGCTCGATTCGGCCCTCGCCAAAGACGCTCACCCATCAGCCAGTCTCCCTGTGTGTGTGTGTGTGTGTGTGTGTGTGTCACTCTCTCTTGCTCCCTGTCTTTGGAAATCCGAGCTTGCTGAGGAATGAGTGGCAAAGGCTTCCCTCCTTCTCCCCCTCCCAGCAAGCCCCAAGGAAAGTCTCTCTCTCTCTCTCTCTCTCTCTCTCTCTCTCACCCAGAAGTAGCTGCCCACCGTTTCCCACCAGTCAGGCAGAGGGGGCGGGGGAAGAGACAGATTCGGCTCGATTCGGCCCTCGCCAAAGACGCTCACCCATCAGCCAGTCTCCCTGTGTGTGTGTGTGTGTGTGTGTCTCTGTCTCTGTATTTGTGTGTGTGTGTGTGCTCACATTTATGCATGTGTGTATTTGATTTGTTTAATGAGCCATTTCTGTTTACCACTTTTTATACA
>QLTV01000598.1:1589170-1613547 GCA_003457575.1 Thermophis baileyi | reverse complement strand
AGCCGTATATCCGTATATGGCTCAGGGCCAGGTTATCTTCGAGACCGCCTTCTGCCACATAGCTCCCAGCGACCGGTAAGATCCCACAGGGTTGGGCTCCTCCAGGTCCCGTCAGCTAAACAGTGCCGGCCCACGGGGGANGATATTACCTTTAAAGCCCTATATGGCTCAGGGCCAGGTTATCTTCGAGCCCGCCTTCTGCCACATAGCTGCCAGCGACCGGTAAGATCCCAGAGGGTTGGGCTCCTCCAGGTCCCGTCAGCTAAACAGTGCCGGCTGGCGGGTCCACGGGGGAGGGCCTTCTCTGTGGCTGCTCCGGCCCTCTGGAACCAGCTACCCCCTGAGATCCGGACCACCCCCACACTGCTGGCCTTCCGGAAAGCAGTGAAGACCTGGCTCTTCCGGCAGGCTTGGGGCCGTTGATCTCGCCTCTGTAATTGGCGAGGTCCGGCCATGAAACGGTATGCATGAGTTTTTAACTGTTTTTAATTGTTTTTATTATGGTTTTTTTAACGGTTTTTTATATTGTTGTGAGCCGCCCAGAGTCCCTTGGGAGTTGGGCGGCATACAAATTTAATAAATAAATAAATAAATAAATTACTGACATTGTTGATATTATGGCTATTAATTTCTGATTCCATTCTTCAAAATCTCCTTCAGTATTTTTTATTGTTACAACAGTTTGCATTTTATAGGCTTGTATTTTTTTCTCTTCATAAAATGTTTAGTTTTCCATAGTGTCAATTTTTAAATTATGAAATTGCTTATCTTTGTTATGTTTCTGAGAAACCAAAACAGGTATATTTCTTATGAGAAGCTATGTGTTCTTTGTAAGTAATTCCAAAATCTTATTCTAACAGTTTCAGTGTTTCAATATTCCAAATTCAAATTGCTTTGAATGCTGACATAGTCTTATGAATTAACTCAACATGAGATTCTTAGTTCAATGCAATTTTGTGAATTCAAAGCACTAGTATTTAAACAAGTCAATTTAGTGTTAATGAAAGGTGGAGTTAGGCATAAGTTAAACAAACTGTGGTCACATCAAAAGGAATATCTCAAAATTTCAGATTTTGCTTCATTTATTACAGTTTTACTATAATTTCATATATGAACATAAATTAAAATTTCCTCAATAGTTAAGATATGTTTTACTTCTACATGTATTCATACCATCTGTTCAAAGAGAGCCCTTGCTCACTCTATCAGGAGTTTGTAATGCATATTAGCAGCATGCTTTCCAAGTTCACTTATGATACAACTTTATTCATTGTTAGCACTTGCCAAATAGAGCCTCTATGATTCCCATAGCTTAAGGCTTCATCATATCTAAATCCAGCTCTGATGTTAATGATTATTTTAAGAATCAAAAAAAATATTAATGCTGCCATCTAGTGGGAAATGTTTCTTCACATTTTTAGATATAAGTGATCTCCATTTTTCTTACATTGTATCAAGCAGTTACTAGCCATGTATAGAAATATATTCCCTTCTAAACACATTTGAGTAAAGTACATCATCTATTTTTTGTGTAATCTGTAGAAGTATTATACCTTATATAGATGCATTAGGCATACTTTCATCAGGGGGACATCTATCAAACAAGGAATCTGCATCTTTTAATTATCTACCTAAACATTCCCTACAAAGACATAGAAAGAAAAACAGGAAAAGAAATATATAAAAACTATATAAATGTCTTAGATACTGGAAACTTGAGAGAATGTTTCTGTTTGCAAGATTTCCACTGCCTGGTGAGATAACTTGGACGGTCTGTTTCCAGTGGAAGTTCTTCTGTTTAGTTGCCACTTGAGGTTGAACATAGTTGCCCAGGATTTATGAAAGTCACAAGACAGTATGGAGATTGCCACCCACATGGGCATTTTAAAAAGCTCCAATTGGCCAATTGGCTCACAATGTTTAATGATTTCTTCGAATTTTAAAAATAATTCTAAGAAGATGAAACAAAGATGGTAGGAATATGCTGAAATATTGGTACAGAAGAGATGTCACTATCCAAGATACGTTAGAAGATATTCCCTACTTACAAAAACCTCTAACACTAGATGATATAGTTAGATCAGCATCTAATTATTACCAAACTATTATGAAATGTTTTTAATTTAGTTGTTATCAAACTACTACACAAACTTAATTTCACATGCTAGCGAAACAATGATTATGATCATTCAACAGCGATTAGAACCCTATATGGAAAAATAGATGCCAAATATTCAAGCCCTATCAGATATACCTATCAGACATATTAAGTAGATCAGACTAAGAAAAAGCCGCTGTGTAGACCTAAGCTATTTTTATTAGAAGAGCTATAGTAACAGAATATTGAAAATCTGAATGTGCTACTTTCTCCCCTCTTTTAATTTTAAAAGAATGAAGGAGGGCTGTTTTAGGCATTTTCGCGAAGTATTTTCTTGGCCTGGACCCTAATTTCATATATATGAATGTTGCTCAGTAGTGGATCTTTTTCCTCTTTCCTCTGATGGCAACCAGACGCAGTGGAAATTCTACTAGTATGTGGTCCAAGGCTCAGACTCAGAATCTGATTCTGTAAAAGCTGCTCCAGCAGAATCCGTCAGCTTCAGGAGACACAAATCACCTCAGGCTGATCAAATGCAGGAGTAGTTGGATGATGACATCAGGCCTCCCACCTCCCACACCCAGTGAATAGAGAGAAGAGCAAAGCAAAGATATTCTATGAGGCTCTTTGCCAAGCAAGAGATTAAGATCTCTTGATTAAAGACAGCTGGCTACAGCATGATTTAAGAGGCTGCTTTGACCCATGTTCTTTCACTGGAAACAACCATCTGATTTCCTGCTGTGGTATGTCATTCCTATGAATCTTGGTCATCAAACTCTAATCCTAAACTGGCTGATCAACGGACTTGCCTATCTGACTTCTCATTGGATTTGGCTTCTCTTCCGTGTCTCATTGCACCCATTCTTATGGATGTATATTTATAATATGAAAGCTGTAAAAGCCTAACCACTCCCATGCTCTACCTTCTAAGAGCCGAGGTGGCGCAGTGGTTAGAGTGCAGCACTGCAGGCTACTTCAGCTGACTGCTAGCTGCAGTTCGGCGGTTCAAATCTCACCAGGCTCAAGGTTGACTCAGCCTTTCATCCTTCCGAGGTGGGTAAAATGAGGACCCAGATTGTTGGGGGCAATATGCTGACTCTGTGAACTGCTTAGAGAGGGCTGTAAAGCACTGTAAAGCGGTATATAAGTCTAAGTGCTATTGCTATTGCTATTGCTATTCTAAGCCCCCCTCCCCCAACTTTTTCACAAAGGCCAAAATTGTGCCATCAAAATTCAGTAGCATGATCAAGGAGTACTGAAGGGTTGCAAATGTTGCTCATTGTTACCTTATTGCAATACTGCTCATGCTTGTTGTTTTATTTACAGGTGGTCCTCAGTTAATGACAGCAATAGGGACTAGAATTGCTGTTGCTTAGTGACACAGTCATAAAGCATAATATCATGTAACTGTTACTTTTAGCAATAGCAATTCTGGCCTTCCGGGTTGCTGTTGTTAAGCAAATTACTGGGTTGTTAAGCGAGGACATCATATAATTGCCATTTGCAGTCTCTTGCCAGCTTCCCCAATAATTTTGCTTGTCAGAAGCTGGCATAGGAGGTTGTAAATGGCAATTATGTGACCATGGGACACCGCAATGTCACAACTGCAACCCAGGAGCCAGGTGCACTGATTATGATCATTGGAATCAGGTTACACTTTGCTTCGGTTTTATTTTCAGCTTTTAGAAAAAAGCCCCACTATTTAATTACAAGATTTTGTTGAGTTGGAAATATATAGAGTAGAGCACTAAATGCAAATGAGTCTATCTTGTGTTGAAAATGATTAAAAGGAAAGGCCATTTTTATTTTCCTTAGTTCGTGATATTATGATCTATCAAGATAATTAGACAAAAAAAAACCCCTAGGAGTGAACACTAGGGGGGGCACAAGAATAAGGCAACTGCTTTCTGTAGTAAATTTTGAAGAGATTTTTTTTATTTCCAGTTATTAAAACAACTGGATTGTAGAATATTAGAAATCTGGTTTTTCATTACTAGGCCCTTCCCCCAGGCCTCCATATGATCCATGATCACTGGCAATTTTATTTGAATATTTTATTTATATATTTAGTGTTGTCTCTGCACAAACGGCAATTAACAGCAGACACAGTTGAAACACACTCTTCCTTTCATGCATACATGCCTGTACTTATCTGTCCCAATATATATAATCTAAAAGTATACAGCCCTGTTTTCATCAGTGAAGCATGGACGTTTGGAGATAATATGTGAATACTCCTGAACTTAGAAAAAATGAACACAAAATGAATTAGACAATTATTTGTTCATTTATTAATTTTAATTTTAGTCTGCCCGATATCTGATAGGTCATTCTCTGGAATATGTTCAAGTTAATATGCAATCTATTTGTAGGTGCAGTCCCAGCAGTGGGCATAGTGAAATGGCTTATGATTTGACATCCCAAATATTTTCTCTGGCCATAATGAAATGGCCAGATAAAATATTTGGGATGTCAAATCATAAGTTATTTATGTTTTCTTATGACAGATTGGAAAGAAATGCTACTTGAGGTAGCAAAATAACTTCAGCAGACCATATTAATTCAGAAAACAACATTTTTTAGAAGTAACTATTGGCCAGCTATTAGAATCTTAGTTAATTTTCCTGGCCCATCATCAACTTTCAGCTCCCAGTTATATTTGTTACCAGTTTTAAAAGAGCAGGTGCATTATCATTGATCTATAATCTATACAGTAATTTATTTCCACCATGACACCTGACAAGACTTTAAAAAGAGTATTCCCTTGATGCTACAGATTATTAATCTGATTTTTCAACTTCATCCAATTTTTACCCCTGCCTGCCCTGTCATTCAAATTTGAAAGAAAGCCAGGTAATATTGGGGTGGAAGGGGTGATGGATATCCTTTATAGAGGCAGATGGTGTTGGGCCAGGGTAAAAGATCATCACTGGACTTTTTCAATTCCATTGACCTCAATCACATTTTTGCTGCAAAAGGTCAGTGAAAAGATAGCACTGTCGTCTTTTTCAAGAGCCATTATGTTGACGATTAACTTCAAATACTACTAAACTGCAATCCAGAAAGCCGAGCTAACATGATGAAGGATGTGTTAGTTGTAATTCAGTCTGTTCCAGAAGGTCATGCGTTGTTCACCCGTGTATCTAGCAAAAGAGTGTTCAATAATCCAAGATAACTTAGTTATGACACATAGACATTAAAAGACTATCGAGCTGTAATAGTTCTAAAATTCTTTCTATTACTCAGCTAATAAGAAACATGAATTCTGCTACTGATTTTTAAAAGAAAATACGAAATCCACTATAGGGTGCATCCTTCGTAGCCCAAAGGTTCCAAGCTTCAGCTTATGGCAGTTTCTGTTAAAGTAAGTAAGCTGGAAGTATTCTGAATGATCCCTTCCCACATCAGTTTCTAGGATAGTTGTTTAAATAGGTATGAGCTAATAGCTTGGAATAATCAGATCACAGATTTGGAAAAACTCATTAAAACCATAAAGTCTAATTCCCTTGCTAAGTAACAGAATCCAAAATAAGCTTTCCTATAAAATGACTGTCTAGCTTCTGCTTAAATGTATTCCCAGAAAAGGAGATCAACACTTCTCTTGCAGTCACTATTTTTTCCCTAATATTCAAGAGGTATATTCCTTCTAGTAAGTTATGTCCATGTCCTAGGCTCTTGGATAATGGGAAACAGGTATTGAACCAGAGGTGGGCTCCTCCCGGTTCGCACCGGTTCTATAGAACCGGTAGTAAACCGGTGGTGACGTCACGGAGCCGGTTCTGTCGGTGCCGGTCCGTGGACGCCACCATCTTTTTTTTGGAATTTTTTTTTTGAAAAAAAAATTTTTGGGGAATTTTTTGCTGGTTTTTGCTTATGCGCATGTGCAGAAGCCAAGTTTTTGGCACTGTGCATGCGCCACCATCTTGTTTTTGGCTTTTTTGGGCTTGTTTTGCTTGTTTTGCTTCTGCGCATGCGCAGAAGCTGAGTTTTCGGCACTGCGCATGCGCGGCTGCATGCGTGAAGTGCCCACGTGGCGCACAATGCGCACACAGCCACACAGCGTGGGAGGAAGCAAACTGGCAGCGAGGTAAGTTAGAACCCACCCCTGTATTGATTGTTTAGAGTAGAATAGAGAGTAGAATTTTTTTATTGGCCAAGTGTGATTGGACACACAAGGAGCAATGTTGTCATATTCACTGCCTCTGATATTCTCTTCAATATCTTTCTCTAAATCAGGGATGGGCAATAAATTTTCTCAAGGGACCATATGAGAAACTGGGATTGTTGTAGAGGACTGCTGCTGCTAATTCCCTGCTGACACCCACTCCCAGTGACTGATGTCCCATGCCCTGATGATTATGCCCAATTCCCTGCCACCAATGACATCCCGTCCCCAGTTGCCACCGTCTGGTACTACAGGCCAGACTGGGAGAAGTCGCAATCTGGATGTGGCCCATAGGCTGTAAAATGTCCAGTTCTGCTCTAAACTATTCTACATTCATTATAGAAACTAAAACTTTAAAATGTGGGGTGGGACTTCTAGTGAAAACAGATGATTGTCCAGTGCAGAAATCTCTCAATTGAAGCCTTTTCAATTTACAAATGGTGGAAATTGAATTCCTTAAGTTTTATGACTCTGCTGGGTTAGGGAGAATTCCAGAATCACCCCACAAAAGCTCCATACGGCAGCAGTTTGCAAGAAGACTCTAAAGCAGCACTCCAAAATAACCAGGTGAATCATCCATAAGCTGGCAACCAGGGCTACAATCACTTCGTTGTTGAAAAAGTGGCCATTTTGGAATCTATTTTTCAAATGGACAATAACTCATGCCTTTTACTTCTTAAGCACTTACTTTGATTTTTATCTTTAATAACTTTAAACAGCTTCTCTTCAGTCTTAGACTGTTGCTTCTTTTTGAAGATCTATGCCATTTTAGGACATTGTTCTTGTTGAAAAATGAAGAAGAGGATTGCTGGAGATGAGTTAACATAAGCATATGATTTTAAAAGTTGTGGTATTATTTCCTTATTTCCTCATTTTCATGAATTTGCCACCTTTATTTGATGTTGGGAGTTATAACCATAACCCTAATCCTAACCCCTTAAAGTAAAAGTAAAGTAAAGTAAAATAAAAGTAAAGCAGAAATCTTCTGACTTTAATTTAAGATTAATTTAATATTTTAAATTAATTTAATTTAAGAGTACTCCACTCCTCTACTCACAATAGAATCCCTTATGCCACCAGACTTGAAATTTTGGGCCTGGAAATCTGGAACTGCGCCGCCTGCAGTCTGATCTAAGCATAGTACACAAAACTGTCTGCTACAACGTCTTACCTTTTCAACAACTTCTTCAGCTTCAACCACAATAATACACGAGCAAACAATCGATACAAACTCAAGGTTAACCGCTACAAACTCGATTGCAGAAAATACGATTTCAGCAACAGAGGGGTTAACGCCTGGAATGCTTTACCTGACTCCATTGTTACATCCTCAAACCCTCACAGCTTCAACCTTAAACTGTCTACCGTGGACCTCACCCCATTCCTAAGAGGTCCGTAAAGGGGACGTGCATAAGCGCACCAGCGTGCCTACCGTCCCTGTCTTACTGTCCCCATTTATCTGTATTTACTTCCTTTGTTCATGTTTATGTTCATACTTATACTTGCTACCTTGTACTGTTTGGCAAATAAAATAAAATAAAATAAAATAAAATAAAATAAAATAAAATAAAATAAAATAAAATAAAATAAATAAATAAATAAATAAATAAATAAATAAATAAATAAATAAATAAATAAATAAATAAATAAATAATGGATGACCAGGAGATACCAGCTGATCTACAAAAAGCTTTTTAAAAAGATATTTATTCGCAAGAGGGAGCTAAAGAACAGAAAAAACACAGAAGGCATTTAACCCAGACAGAAATTGCCAAAATTATTTAAACAAAACAATTCATTTTATAGATCAACTACACTCCAAAGATGTCATGAAAGAGGAGCAAGAGGAACAAATTACTCTAGTAATTGGAAGAAAGAAGAAGAATCCAGAGATGCAATCAAGTGCAGAACGTTATCAAACCACTGCAGTGATTGCACAAGTATTTGACAATGCAAAGGATTTAACTCTAATTTTGGAATATAAACCTGATACCAACTGTGCCTATTATGAAGATTTAATTACAAGTTCCAGAGTGTAATTGAAAGAAGAGTTGCAAGTAAATCAATAATCCTCAAGTGAAAAAGTTTGGGATTTGAACTTTAAAATCAAAATGGAAATTGATAACATTGACATATTTGTTTTAAAAAATCATATTGGAGAATCTTTTGAGAAACAGAGAAGTTTATATTTAATAGGCATTCCAAAGAAGGAAAGCATTTTATTTTATGACTACAAACTGGAGGGAGCGACTGAAATTTAATGTTAACTGAAGTTAGAATGGCTTTTCTATTGGTTTGACATATGTAATTGAAAGTTCCATTATTTTGTGCTTATAAACTGAATGTGAAAATGGGTTGTTTCTTTTTGTTTTGTTTCTTTTCCTTTTTCTTTTCATATACGGTACTTTTTTCTTTTTCATATTGAGTAATTCCTAAGTTTGCAAAATATTATTAAAAGTGAATTTGAAACAATGTATGTTAAAAGGGAGTTTAAAATTAATTAGAATTAATTATTTTAGTTATAAAGACAAATTTTAAAAGAATTGTTTAGAATTTTAAAATGAATATAAAGAGCTTCCCCTTTAAGATTAAAAAAAATTGAAAGAATATAGTGATTTTATTTAATATTAATGATGTTTGTTTAGAAAAATTAATAAGTAACAACAGAGAAGAAAGGAAAAAATTGGATTTGGTTAGGATGATGTAAATTGTTTTAAACACAGAGATTTTATTTGGTCTTGTTTCTATTGGGATATTACTACTGTTTTTTGTGCTTGAGATCGAAAAAAATGAAATTCAGAATTTAAATTGAATATTTATTGAATAATTGCATAAAGAACTGGTTTGTAATAATTATGGGCAATGTAAAAAGCTGCCGTCATGTTAGCTGTATTAGTATTTAGTAGTTGCAAAGAGGAAGTAGTTGCAAAGAGGAAGTCAATGCCTTTTTTCTTCTTTTCTTTTCTTTTTGAAAATTTTGCACTTTTTTTCATTAATCTTTATTTTCATTTTATTTTATGCTATAATAAACCTCAATAAAAATGTAGGATAGATAATGCAAAGGCAAGCATCACTGGAGAAACTTTGATCCTTGAAAAAAAAAGGCAAAGTAATAAACAGAGATGCTGATAAAAAACAAAATTGCTAGATTTTATTTGTTTGTTTGTTTGTTTGTTTGCCATATTTGTATAGCCATCCATTTCACAAAGTGATTTTGGGCAGTGAACAGCACTTAATAAAATAAATACATGCATGCATAAACAGTCTTTATATTATTAAAATGGAGTGACTCCCCTTCCCCAAATATGTGCATCTATTTACTGGTGGATGTAATTATTAGTTTGGGCGATTAATATGAAAATCCATTCTCAAGATTCTGATTCTTTGTTCTTATTAGCTTTCTCAACCAGGCTTTTTCTAGGATGTTTTTGTTTTGTTTTTCTTTGAAGATGGCATAAGTTGTCATCATTGCTAATGATGTACAGTATATGTCAGCAGGCTTGATGAAGCTTGTACAATTATGCTGGATCTGATTAAATGACACAGTACCAAATTCTATCTTGATTCATGCAGCCTATAGGATTAAACATGATGTAATCTCAGTTTCCTGGAACTAGTTACAATACATACCAAAGGTGTTTTCTGGTAACTGATAACCCTAATGGGATTTGAAAGATTGACTTACAATAATAGGGTTGGACAGAGTGAAACAAGGTATGGTAGAGCCAGACTTCCTTATGGTAAATGTGCTCTTGCTTACATTATTCATGGAATGATGATAGATGGTATACAACAATATGTGGAAAAAAAGCAGGAAAAGAACTGAAAATAAAACCATGGAGCTGTTTATATGTACTTTAATACAATCTGTGGCATCACTTCAAAAGCAAAGCACTATTTAAGAAGGGAGTGCATGCGAGTGTACGTGTTTTCCATTTAATCTTGACTGCCAGGACAAGCCTCTGTAGTTTTCTTGTCAATTTTTTCTAAAGTGGTTTTCCATTACTTTATTTCTAGGGTTGACAGCAAGTAACTGACTAAACCTTAACCAAATAACTTTGCACCTGAAGCAAAACTAGAATTCAGTCTTCTGGTTACTAGCATGATGTCAACAACAACTACTACTACCCATGTTTTCCCGAAAATAAGACCCTGTCTTATATATTTTTTGCCACCAAAAAAGGCACCAGGTCTTATTTTCAGGGGGAGTCGTCCACTGACTCACCTCACTTGCTCGCATTGCCCCTGGCCTCATTTTCACTGTCAGAGGCCTTCAGAAACTTCTTCTGATGCCGGCAAGGCTTTCCTGAAGGCCTCTGCAGCTGATAACAGAGTATTGGATCGATCCGGAGCTCTGTTATCGGCTGCAGAGGACTTTAGGAAAGCCTTGCAGGCCTTGCCGGCTGCAGAGGCCTTTAGGAAAGCCTTGCAGGCCTTGCCGGCTGCAGAAGAAATGGGCTGGCAAGGCAGGTGTCGGGGTGTGTGAAGCCTGGCTGCAACTGTCTGAAGGTAAGTAGTAGGCAGCCCCACCCACCCCATCCCCACCCTAGCTTTATTTTTACCCGAGCAACCTGGAGTGGGCGGGGTCTTAATTAGGGCTTATTTTGGGGATAGGACTTATATTGGGCGCACATGTAAAAATCAAGCAAGGCTTACTTTTGGGGTAGGTCAAATTACTACTATTACTATTACTACTACTGTTATTACACACACACACGTACAAAGAATAGAATAACAGAGTTGGAAGGGACCTTGGAGGTCTTCTAGTCCAACCCCCTGCTTAGGCAGGAAACCCTACACCACTTCAGACAAATGGTTATCCAACATCTTAAAAACCTCCAGTGTTAGAGCATTCACAACTTCTGGAGGCAAGCTATTCCACTGATTAATTCAGGGGTGAAATCCAGCAGGTTCTGACAGGTTCTGGAGAACTGGTAGCGGAAATTTTTAGTAGTTTGGAGAACCAGCAAATACCAGCTCTGGCTGGCCCCAGAGTGGGGTGGGAATGGCGATTTTGCAATATCCTTCCCCCAGGAGTGGGGAGGGAATGGGGATTTTGCAGTATCCTTCCCCTGGAGTGGGGTGGGAATGGAGATTTTGCAGTATCCTTCCCCTGCCACGCCCACCAAGCCACACCCACCAAGCCACACCACGCCCACCAAACCATGCCCACAGAACCAGTGGTAAAAATTTTGGATTTCACCACTGGATTAATTGTTCTGTCAGGAAATTTCTCCTTAGTTCCAAGTTGCTTCTCTCCTTGATTAGTTTCCACCCATTGCTTCTTGTTCTACCCTCAGGTGCTTTGGAGAATAGCTTGACTCCCTCTTCTTTGTGGCAGCCCCTGAGATATTGGAACACTGCTATCATACACACACACATACAAAATTTTCTCTCTTAAAAAGACCTTCTTAACTTAAAAAAAATCAAATTAAGAGGGGACATGGTTGAAGTGAATAAATTATGCATGACTGACAGTGGTTCTTACACCACTCTCCATCACTGAAAATACTAAGAAATATGAATATCCATGAAAGTGACAGGTGGAAGAGTTAGTACTGACAACATGAAGTACTTATTTGCATAGTATGTACTTAAGTTGGGAATTTATTATCTCAAAATACAATGGTGGTTTTACCAGGGAGCTTTAAAGACAACGTTAAAAGGTTGATTTGGATGAAACGTAACTCTATCACTGAGTGCCAAAATGTTATTTATATCCCACTTTTCATTCTGGAGCTCAAGAAAGCACATAACATGCTCCACTCTTCTATTATCCTCACAGCAGCTCTGTAAGAAAGGTTGCACTGAGAGGTAATGACTGACCTAAAAAAGCATCTGAGAAAGTAGAAGGACTTGGTTGAATGTAAATCACCTTATTACTATTTCAGGTAAAACTTAGGGATCATTTCCATGTAGTCAACAAAGTCAAACTTGAGTCACAAACAAGATAAGACCTGGAATTGGAAAGCTATATACTGTATATCATTGCATCTTCTATGCACAGCTAATGGAAAAAAATTAAATTTGATAAAAAGAATTATGAGTTTGAAAATGATGACTGAATTTCATATGGACGTGTATACTAAGGTTGACTCAGCCTTTCATCCTTCCGAGGTGGGTAAAATGAGGACCCAGATTGTTGGGGGCAATAAGCTGACTCTGTAAACCGCTTAGAGAGGGCTGGAAAGCACTGTAAAGCAGTATATAAGTCTAAGTGCTATTGCTGATGACCATATAATTGCTAAGAAATACAAACTTTCACTGAACATGGAAACAGGATGAACACGTTAAAGACCATGATAAAACAAACAAAATATAATATACAGCTGAGTCAATATGGAAGAAAAGGCTGAAATTTAAACTGAATTATAATTTTAAGGAGAACTTTTATAAAAAGATCTATTGATGGTTTTGACATCTCAGAAATTGTAAAAACATAAAATAAATTTCAAATGTTTGTTGAACTGAGGATAGATTCTTTTATCTTTAGTAAACATGTAAAAAAATTAGTAGATATTGGGATAAAATGTATTTTGATACAAAAATTTAAAAAGTGAATGTACTGCATATTTTTAATTTTGGGTTAAACAGATTGAAAGATCTTATGGAACTTTGTTTTTATATAGGGAAGAATGGATGGTGAAACTGATAGAATTGGCGGAGAAGGCAAAATGGACAGCTTTGGTTAAAGAAAAGACTTTAACCAATTTTATTTTAGATTTTTCATGACAAATTGAAAGAAATGAAGTTTTTATTTTGGAAATTGATTAGAATTATACGCAATTATAGAAACAGTGTAAACTATTTAATTTTAGAGTAAGAATCTGATTTATTTTTTATCTATATCTGTACTAAAGACAGTTGGAAGTCATTCTTTTTTCTATTTACTTTTCCTTTCTTTTATCTTTTTGCACTTTTGTTTTCTCCCCGACTTTCCCTTTTTTACGATTTTTTTTCTTGCTTGTTTATCTTTTATTCTTGTTTTTTAGAAGTCATACAAGGGCAGACTTGATTCAAGTCTTTACTTTCACTTAAGAAAAGGTAGTATGCATATACACACACATTTACAGATAGGGAACTGTGTGGATTTTGGAGTGGCTGAAAGGACATTTTTGGTAGTAAAGAGCAAAGTCTTCCAATACTGTCCTGAGGCAGGGATTCTTCCTGTTAAAGTATTCTTGTTAAAAAAAAGCAAAGGTTTTTTTTTTTTTTTTTTTTTGCAGTAGCAGAGTGCATTCTTGATAATGTGACAGTTAAATGCTAATATTATTCTTTCACTTTCACTGTATTTTCAGAACTAGGTTGGGATTAGCATCCACTGGCATCATGAGATAGAGCTTTTTTACCGAGTCAGCTGCTTCTAGGTTTATACGAAATGCATAATCTTAAATACATTATAATTTCCCACCGACAGATTTCATTCTGAGCTTACCATATTTTGAAGCCTGGCAAAAATTGGCCACAGATGAGCTGAATTCATAGCATCTTAAAACATTTACAGCATGTTGGTATCTCTCTGTTGTGGCTGGGAATTCTGGTAGTCCCAACACATATGGAAGGCACCATGTTTCTTTACTGGAAGCTAAATTGCAAAGGATTGGCTTGGAATATTCTGTTATTGTTAGGTATTTGAGCTATGCAAGATTAATAATACCAAGTAGAAGAAATATACTAAAGACACAGAAATAATAAAACAGCTGGAAGGAAATACTAAGCAAATAAAAATATAGCAGTAATTACATATACTTTTATAATCAAAGGGGGGGGGAAGAAACTGGAAAGATAAAAATACAAGTCCCATGCAAGCATTAACAAAAGGTAATTTGATTGAAAAAGGACTATACCAGAAAGACTGTTTTTATGTGCAATCTGCTTACTTCAGGGACATTGGATGGAAAGTGGCCAATTGGTCAAGTTTTAAAGACCTGCATCTAAACCTTGAAATATGCTTAGAAAGAAACTGAAAACCATTAGATTCATTGACTATTGGAAAAGTATTTTGCAATAGCATAAACATTAATGAGGAAACAGCAGGGGTAGGGGATGAAGTGTATATTCTGCCGCTGACAGTTCAAAATTATAAAAGGGTGAGATGATATAAATGATGTATATTTTTTCATACATAAATGTCCTCACATTGATATAATATGGCTCAATTGATAGTTTATAATTCACTAAATTGTGTGAATCCAGTATTAATACAGTAAACCCAGGATTCCGTTAAACAATAATTCACAATCGGATTATAGTTACATGGTCTAATCCAGGAGTTCTGCCAAATAATTGTACAGAAATTATTGATTTTTTTTCTATGGTGTAGCCTACAATTTTTTTCTAGTAAGACACTTTAGAGAAGCTTACACAGATCTATGCCTTCCTGGATTTCTAATTAAAATATTTCTAGAAGATGATTGCTCTTTCCATTTCTCTGATGTCATCAGAGCTACAGATTTATCTTCCTACTGAGGTTGAGAGCAGGGTATCTCTAGGATACATGTGGGAACAAATGATGAAATAAGCATTTTAATATCCTGATGTCTGTTTTATAATCTGCACACTGGGGGACAAAGCTTGAGTCAGATCATCACAAGTCTGGATTGTCATTTTGACAAAACTATCAGATTCTGCAGGTGCCTCTGTTGGCAGACCTTCATTATACTGGGGAATTTTATACTCGACGTGAGTAAAGACATCAAACTTTGGTGATTACATTCATGTGTTTTTAAAGCAGCATTACAGGAAGGATTTGTTTTAGTTTGAATTGTGTGGTGTTTTTTTTAAAACCCCCTCATTATTAGCTTGAAATTCCCAAGCAGTTCTCCATCTAGGTACTACTACTCAACTCTGTTTAGCTTCTGAGAATCAGCCAAGGTAATGCCATCTGTTGAGGTTTTCCTATTTTGGCAAGGTTGAATGTTGAATTCCAATTCATGTATTTGAGCCTGCCAACCTAGTGCCACCAGATGTCTTGGACTATGGTGCCAGGAATCCCTAAGTCTGTCCCTGGCTCAGGTGCAATGTTACTAAGTCATGCATCTGGAGTGATTCCAAGGCTTTGGAGAGGCTTCAACTTTCTCCGTTTACTCAAAAAAAACCAATTACCGTATCTTGTACTTAAACACTGTTAAATACTACTCTGAATAAGCAGGATCCAATTTCTATATAGGATTTTAAAAAAATAAATCTTACAAAACTTGAGAATTATGGTGAGATTCTTGTGCTAATTTCTTGAGATTTTGGTTGTTTTGAATGAGATCTTGTGGAGATTTGGTGATCTTATGTGGTTTTTTATTTTTGTTATTCCTTTCTTTTATTTAGAAAGACAGAAAGTAGTTCTCAGGGTACTGAATCCAACTGAATAATTGCTGTTTTCTTTGACTTACAATCACATATTTATAAGAATGAGTGAAAATGGCAATGATAATTCATTTATAAGAAGCAGCCAACATTCAAAATCAAAATCTTAAGAAATGGATGAAGAATTTATCCTTTGATAACTAGAATACAGTTCAGGGCATATTCAAAATAAAAGTCTGATTAAGGCAGTAGGCCCCAACACAGAGGTGGGTTCCTCCCAGTTCGGACCGGTTCTTTAGAACCGGTAGTAACTTGGCAGCCTGGGTCGCTAGAACCGGCAGTGACCCAGGCCTGCCACGCCCCTGAACCGGTTCTTTTGGTGGCGGCGTAGGCGGCGCCATTTTGTTTTTTGCTTCTGCGCATGTGCAGAAGCTTTTTTAAAGCATTGCACATGTGGAAAGCGCGCACAAAGCGTGCACGCCCCGCGCATGCTCCATGCGGCGCAACATTGAGCGAACCGGCAGCGAGGAAAACCAGAACCCACCCCTGCTCCAACATCATTGCTCATGATCTCCAAGCATTACTGGGAAGTAGAGGCTTGTTTCAGAACCCCCCAGTGATTCATAAAGGAAGAAATCTATTAAAAGAAATAATATTCTGGAGTTCTTCTGGCCTACCAGGCCTATCTTGCATTGGAAAATGAGAGAACTGTCCCATGACTTTGCTCAGTTTTTTAAATTAAGTACTTTTTATTAAAAAAATATTATAATGGTAAAATATAATATAAATTAAAATTAAAGAAAAAAAATAAAATAGAGAGAAAGGGTAAAAAGTTAAAGGAAAAGCAAGAAAAAAAAATACAAACAAGTAAGAATATAATAAAAATGAAATATATAAAGAAGTTGTTTCCAACTTGACTCACAAGTAAATTTGTCTGATTTAGTTACTCTTCACCCTCTCTAAAGTTACAACCAATTATCTTTTCATCCTCTACCCCTTTTCTTATGTATAGAAAAATCCATAAAACATCATCTTTTCAGTCCTGGTATCAGGAAAAAGATCATAAACGATTGTCAGAAGTAACAATATGTCTTAATTACAGACCATTAATTACATTAATTACAGACCATTCCTAAGAGGTCTGTAAGGGGCATGTATAAGTGCACCAGCGTGCCTACCGTCCCTGTCCTAATGTTCCCTTTTGTTTTTATTCATTTCATGTATTCAAATTATGTATATATTTATATGTATTATCTAATACAAGATTGACAAAGTAAATAAATAAAATTACAAATTAAAAATTAAATCAACTTTATATTACTTCCTTTTACATCTAACAGTCTTAATCTTTAATTAATTCAAATACTGTCATAGAATTTGATTTCTATTTATTTTGTCTTTGTCCCATTGCACAGAGTTCTTTAAGTCTTTAATAAGCTTCATTTGTAAATCCAGTAGAAAAAAACTATCCAGGTGACTCTCTTGGTTTGTCTATTTCCTTTTTCAATTTTAAAATCCCAGCCAGTTTCTTTTGCAGATCCAACGAAATATCCTTTTCTAAACCTGTCAATCTCAAGCCGAGAGACAACACAGTGAAGTTCAATTGAGTTCAATCCTTTATTTGCTTACACCTAGAGGACAGAAGCTACCTTGAATATCTTCCTCCCTCCCATATCCAGTTTGGGACTGTGCAGACTCTTCAACTGGGCCCCTCTGTGGGAAAGTTTTATGTTGCCAAAACTCCTTTCCACTGATTCTTCAGGTGCATACTCCATTATAACATCATTCTCTTGCCCTGTCAGTTATAAATCTACTTCTCTATCTTGTCAAATAAAATTTGTCTACATCTGATTTTTCTTCAGTAGCACTTTTTTGAACATATTCTATCCATAGAAGCAGAATTACTGACATCGTTGATATTGGGGCTACTATTTTCTCATTCCGTTTTTTTTTAATCATAGCCATGTGCATGCCTGTTATCTTTCCACTACCTAAAATATTTAGACCCCTTAGTGTTCAGTTTTTGGAATTATGAAATTATTTATTAATCTACAGTATGTTGCATCTTGTACAAACCAAAACAGGATTTATTTCCCTTCAGAAGATGTTTGTATTTTGTATTCTAAAATCTTATTGTAAAAGTTTCAGTATTTCTATTTTATCTAGATCCTTAGTCGTTTATGACTTTCTTATTTAGATTTTTGCTGGTTATTTCAAATTCTTTATATTACTAAAGTTATAATTAAACTTTTCTTTCATTCATCATTAAAGGCAGACTTACCTGGCATTTTAAAACTTGTCATTCTGAAGCTCACTAGTAACTAAGAAATTGTTAATTGGTTTGATTCAAGAAAAACAACAGAATAGCTGAATGTACATTATAATATATAATGTATACTGGTTTAGCGAAGGGGTAGCATCAGAGTGTGTTAATATAAGGCAACTGGCAGTTGGAACAGAGTTCTTTTCAGGTGGGGAGGGGGAGTAGAACGTCTAACTCCTTAGCATCAGAGCGTGTTAATATAATACTGTATAAGAAATACTAATGATCTGATGGTCATTTCGAAAAATCCTTTCTTAGCGAGCACCTAGAAGCCAAGAGGAACATACGTGCCAAGTTTCAAGTTTGTAGGCTTTACAGTTCTGGAGATTTCGTGATGAGTGAGTGGTATTTGGCTTTTATATATATAGATATCTCATAATAGAATTACAGAGCTCTTAGTTAATTGACACCAATGATATTGTAAGCAGCCAAGAGTTCTGCAACCAAGCATGAAACCACTGAGTGATACTGTTAAATCTCAGTGCTTCAGCAGTAGTTTTTTCTCTGTTATTTTGTTTTACTCAGTGGCCCTCTGAGGATTCTCCATGGTGTCTACAATGATTGTCTTAATGAGAACTAGTAGAGGATAAAGACATCTCTAGAGAAGATATCAGGGTAACACCATAGTTTTGAAAAATACCTATGAAAAACGAATGTACATCAGAAAAATCTATTTTGTACTCTAAATGATGCTTATAATTTTGCAAAATATTTTCAATGTTAATTTTGTTGGGATAAAATTAAGCAGCATTTTTCCGTGTTTCATTCTATCCCTTCATGTTGCAGTGCGATGAAGTAAGTGGTATTTTGCTACCTGATGTGGACTGTCATCCATTAAACTCTGTATTTTTACATTTTTAATCTTTAAAGGCCATAATTTCTTTTTGCTTCAGAGGATTAACAGAAATCTGAATACTTCTGCCATGATGTAACTTCACATTTGTCTAAGAGATCAACTTGTATGTATCATTCATACTCACAAATCATCCTATTATAATGTGCTTTGTTTGATTTTGACAGCATGATATCTGAACTCAGCCCAGGGGTGGGTTCCTCCCGGTTCGGACCGGTTCTCCCAAACCGGTAGCGGCCTGCTGGTAATGTCACGATGATGTCACTGAACCGGATCGGTCAGTGCCGGTCCGTGGGGGCCGCCATCTTTTTTTTTTTAAAAATTTTTTTTTAAATTTTATTTATTTTTTTTAATTTTTTTTCCTTCTTATCTTTACAGATGGCCAACTTCTGGCACTGGACATGTGGTCATCTTTTTTTCGGCTTTGTTTTTGTTTTTTGGATTTTTTTTTACTGCGCATGCGCGACGCAGGAGGGAGCGAACCGGCAGCAAATCGGATCGGTCGGTGCCGGTCCGGGGGGGCCGCCCTCTTTTTTTTTTCAAAAACTTTTTTTTAAATTTTATTTATTTTTTTTAATTTTTTTTCCTTCTGAGCATGCACAGAAGCCGACTTCCGGCACTGTGCATGTGGTCGCCATCTTTTTTTTTGGATTTTTAAAATCTTTTTTTTTATTTTTTGTTACTGCGCATGCGCGCGCACGCCCACGAGGCGAACCGGCAGTGAGGTAAGTTGGAACCCACCCCTGCTCTCAGGGCAGGCGAGGAGGAAAGGCGAGGGGAGGGCGAGGGTGGGGGGAAAGCCAGCCAACAGGGAGCCACAGCAGGGGGACAAAAGAGCTTCATTTATCTGGTTCAAGAGGGAACTCGCACGCACGCACACACATGCGTGCGCACACACACACACAGAGGGAGAAGGGGCGTTGGCTTACCTGAACAGTCTTCTCTGTGCGCTGCAGGGAGAGTCCAAGCTGGGTTAAACTTTAGTCGGTTGCTAAGAGACTGAGTTATTTTTAGAAGAAGAAGCACGCCCTCTTTGCCACGCTGGCTCCTAGCCCGCCAGTTTCAAAACCTTTGCCACGCTGGCTCCAGCCCGCCAGTTTCAAAACGAAGACGCGGAAGCCTCCAACAGCAGGACGTGCAACAGAATCCATGGCGACCCTGGAACACCGCGCCCCAGGGTGGGTTTGGACTCTCCCTGCAGCGCACAGAGAAGACCGTTCAGGTAAGCCAACGCCCCTTCTCCTGTGCGCTGCAACGGGAGAGTCCAAGCTGGGATATACCCAAGCTTAAGTCTCGTGGGAGGGAAAGGAACGATCCAGGGGAGCAGATGGCATGCAGACCCTCTGGAGGACCCTCCGGTTGAAAGCCGCCTCGGCAGAGGCAAACGAGTCCAGCTTATAGTTCCTGATGAAGGACGAAGGCGTGGCCCACGTGGCCACCTTACAAATGTCCTCAATCGACGCCTGCGTGGCCCAGGCCGTGGAGGTAGCCGCGCTACGGGTCGAATGGGCCGTAATCCCTGCTGGAACCGGACGAGACCTGCCCTCGTAGGCTCGGGCAATGCATGCCTTGATCCAATGGGCAAGAGTCTGGGATGTGACCTTACGGCCCATGGAAGCCGGCGTAAAGGTCACAAACAAGGCCTCTGATTTCCGGAACGCAGCCGTCCGGCGTATATAAATCCGTAGCGCCCTCCTCACGTCCAATCTGTGCCAAAGACGTTCCGACGGATGGCGTGGGTCGGGACAAAAATCTGGTAAGACCACCTCCTGGGCCCGGTGGAACCAGGAGTTGACCTTCGGGAGGAACGTGGGATCCAGGCGTAGGACGACCCGGTCCGGATGGAAGTGGCACAAGTCCTCCCTCACTGAAAGTGCTGCCATCTCGGAAATCCGCCTGGCAGAAGTGATGGCTACCAGAAAGGCCGTCTTTAACGACAGGAACCTCAGTGAGACAGAGCGAATCGGTTCAAAGGGAGGAGCCGTGAGAGCCTGTAGGACGATGGAAAGGTCCCAAGACGGATACCGATGTACGGCGGGAGGACGCAAATTGGCTGCCCCCTTCAGGAAACTGCGGACGCTAGGATGATAAAAGAGAGAACGCAGATTGGCGAGACGAAGAACGGTAGACAAGGCCGCCACCTGGCAGCGCAGAGTGTTGGGAGCCAAACCCTTTGCGAGACCCTCTTGCAAGAAAGTCAAAACCTGCGGGATCGAAGGCGACAAAGGATCCAGACGGGACTGGATACAGAAGGACTGATAGGCAGCCCATGTGGCGTTGTAAATGCGCCTAGTGGACGGACGACGCGCAGCCTGGATAGTGAAGATGACATCCTCCGGCAGGTTGTCCCGTCTCAAGAGGTCCCCCTCAAGTGCCAGACGGTCAGATGGAACCACTGGGGCTCCGGATGGAGAAGAGCCCCCTGGCTGAGGGAGATCCGGGAGTCGGGGATTCGCCACGGACGAGCCACCGAGAGTTCCACCAGATCCGCAAACCAGGGGCGACGAGGCCAATGGGGAGCGAGCAACAGCAAGTCAGCTCTCTCTGCGATCAGCTTCCGAATCACCTGTGGAATTAATGGCAGGGGAGGGAAAGCGTACAAAAGTCCCGGTGGCCAGGGACTGCGGAGCGCATTGACCCCCTCCGCTCCCGGAGCTGGGAACCTGGTATAGAACCTCGGCAACTGTGTGTTGGAAGGGGTGGCGAACAAGTCCACCAACGGCTTGCCAAACATTGTGGACAGAGTGTCGAAGATCGCCGGGTGGAGACGCCACTCCGCTGGATCCACCGTGGCCCGACTGAGGGAATCCGCCTGAACGTTCTGGACCCCCGAGATGTGCTCTGCGCGGAGCGATAATACATGACTCTCCGCCCACAGGCCAATCTTCTCCGCCTCCCCCATGAGGCGGCGTGACCTCTTGCCCCCCTGACGGTTGACATGGGACCGAGCCGCGACATTGTCTGTCATAAAGAGGACATGTTGGTTCTTCAGCTGGGGCTCGAAATGGCGGAGAGCAGCCCAACGGCCCGAATCTCCAACAAATTGATGTTGGCGGCCGCGAGGTCCGCCGGAGTCCATCGGCCCTGGGCCATCCGAGAGCCGGTGTGAGCTCCCCACCCGAAGAGGCTGGCATCGGTGGTAACAATCACGCGGTCGGGCTCCCGGAAGAGACAACCGTCCGGGCCCGGTGGAACGGCAGGAGGTACCACTGAAGAGTCCGAGCGTGTAAACGCGCCCACGGAACGACATCTATGCAGGAGATGAATTTGCCCAGCAGTTGCGAAAGCAGAGAAAAGGCACGCACCGCTGTTGACAAACGTAAGCCACGAGCAAGACGATACTCTCCCGACGGTCCGGCGAGAGGAAAACCTCGCACGTTTCTGTATTGATGATGGCCCCAAGATGTAACAGCGATGTTGTAGGTTCGAGGTGACTCTTCGCAAAGTTCACCGAGAACCCGTGAGCCTGCAATGTCCGGATAGTGAGAAGGAGATCCTCCCGCGCCCGCAGGGCCGACAGCGATTGGATAACGATGTCGTCCAAATACCATTGGAGACGTAACGGCCGTGCCCGTAGATGTGCCGCCACAATGTCCAGCAGCTTCGTGAAAGTCCGTGGGGCTGACGAGAGGCCGAACGGGAGAGCCCGGTATTGGAAATGGGCTCCGGCAAAACAAAACCTGAGGAACTGGCGCTGCGACGGATGGACCGGTACATGGAGGTAAGCCTCCTGGAGGTCGATGGAGGTCAGCCAGTCGCGGCATCTGATGCACCCCAAGATTGAATTCAGAGTTTGCATCTTGAAGCGCCGGGCCTCCGCCTGCCAGTTCCGGAGCCAGATCATGCGGCGAGAAGAGACACTCGCCGCCATGGCGCGAGAGGCAAATTTGGCTGAATTTAAGGTGGCGTCCGCCGAGAATTCAGCCGCAGCCAATAACTTGTTCAAGTCCTGGCGGAGCCTGGAGTCCTCCGCCCCCAACCGAGACTGCATCTCTCTAAGCCACATGATGGAAGTGCGGTTGAAGAAAGATGCAGCCGTAGCGGCTCTCAGAGACCAAGCAGCCGCCTGGTGGGATTTCCTGAGCAACAACTCCGCCTTCCGGTCATCTGGTCTGAGGCCCTCAGACACCTCAGAAGGAAACATAGTCGAGGACACCAAGCTGGCGACTGGAGCATCCACACTAGGAAGCTGTAGAAGCTCCTCCACCTCCGGGCCGAAGCTATAGAACCTGCGTTCCATCGTGGATGGGCCAGGAGCGGCAGAAGGATGGTTCCACGCTTGATGGTATCCACGAACAGCTTCGAAGAAGGAATAAAGTCCGCCTCCTGTTGGGGTTCTGAAAACAACCCCTCAGCCGGGTCAATGCCCACGGGAGGATCTGTGGGCTTGCCGGCACCTCCCAAGTTAGCAGTGAGCTTGGCCTTATAAAGCAAGGTCTTAAACAGGGCCGGCTTGAAAAGTCCAGTGAAGACCGGCTGGTCAGGGAGGAGGCCCTCATCGTCTGACAAGTCGTCCTCCAGCCCACTGCCGTCCCCCTGAAGAGAAGCGTCGCCCCGCTCAGAAGAGCGGCCAGAACAAGCGTCGCCCCTTGCCGACCAAACGCCCTGTAAGGGCAGAGGGGGCACTGGATAAGGGGACCGCTGCTGGAGGCCAGTGGCAATGCCTTGCGAAAAAGCATTGGCTATCATGTCCTGCAACTCAGGTGGAAGAAGTTGCCAGGCATCCGCCCCCGAACGGAGCCCCGCAGCAGTGGGCGTAAAGGTGGCCGCTGCAGGTTCTCTAGAAACCGAAGGGGCGGTTCCCGGTTCTGGAACATCTTCCGGGTTCTGCAACCCTCTCAACGGTGCTTCCTCATCCTGGACACCCTGGGTCAAGGAATGGCGATCAGGGGACCAATCCATAGCCGTCGCGGTACTGGTGGCCGCTTGGGTATGGGACTCAGGTAGCGCAGGCGCCCCCTGCCGCGGTGAAAGCAGCTGCAAGAGCAGAGGTGGCTGGGGTGGAAGCTGGGTCCCAGAAGGGGGTGGAAAGGTTAAGGCCGTGCGCTTCTGGGCCTTCTCAAATTCTTTCTCCAAGGCCCTAAGCCTCCGCTCAGCGTCCTTTAGGGCCGCTACAGAAGATGACGAAGAAGAGGCCTTGGACTTCTCCTTAGAGGAGGGATGGCTCTTCGAAGAGGCTTTCTTGGGGGGGGGCAGATGTAGAGGGCTCGCCCCCAGCAGGCTTATCAGCGTTGCCTGACATGGTGCACAACAGGCCAAAGAGTAAGGAATTGGCAGCAGGAACAAGTGGGGGGGGTAATGCCCTGAGGCAGTGACCCTTGAATAGAAGCTGGGGGAGGCAGATGTCACAGCCAACGGGTCCCCGGGCTAGCACTCACCCCAGCCTCAGCCAGTCCAGAATGCTTGCTCAACAGAGCAGAGGCAAAAACAGCAGCAACAGCAGTAGCAACAGCAGGACCAGCAGCAGCAGCAGCAGCAGGATCAAATTTCACAGAGCTCTCTCTCTCACACTCGACAGAAATTCGCCCTCAAAATGGCGACCGGAACCCTCACGGCCGTTACAAACGGCCTCCGAAATAACCGCGTAGCAGCTGGCTCCTAAAGAATGGCCTCCGGCATGTAGATCTGCCCAGCAAGG
>QLTV01000598.1:1553182-1575976 GCA_003457575.1 Thermophis baileyi | reverse complement strand
TACCAACTGTTCTTTTCTATGTCATGTGAAAAAAAATGTAACAGCTCTTCAGCCACCTCCTTCTTCTTGGAAAAGTGGTGTAAAAAGAGAGAAAGAAAGAAAGAAAAAAAGAAAGAAAGAAAGAAAGAAAGAAAGAAAGAAAGAAAGAGAGAAAGAGAAAGACCTATGACCACAATTGAGCCCAAAATTTTTGTTGCTAAGCAAGAGCGTTGTTAAGTGAGTTTCACCACATTTTACAAGTTGGCCACGCCCACCCGGTCACCTGACCACCAAGCCACGCCCACCTGAAGGGGGTGGGGGTGGGGGGCACTGAGGATGAGTTTGTAGCACCAAGGGGGTGGTGGACTGAAAAAGTTTGGGAACCACTGATCTAAGGCCTTTGTACTGGCCTAACCAGGCTCCCTTCATTGGCCTACTGTTGTACGGGCCTAATCAGGCTCCCTTCATAGTCCTACTGTGTGAGGGAGGCCTAGGCCTTAAAAGGCCCACTGTGTGAGGGAGCACGGTCAATCAAAGGCCTCTGTACTGGCCTAATCAGGCTCCCTTCATAGACCTACTGCTGTACGGGCCTAATCAAGATCCCTTCATAGGCCCTAAAGGCCCACTGTGTGAGGGAGCACGCTCAATCAAAGGCTTCTGTACTGGCCTAATCAGGCTTCCTTCCCCCTCCCATGACATCACGAACAATTGCCGCTCTAGGATGCCGTACTCGCTCTCCTTAAAGGCCCAGGCTTTCCAGAGTTATGCTGGAACACACACACACAGACACAGACACACACACCCCAGGGGTGTCTTACCCCCACAATGTTTGTCTCCGGAGGGTAAGTCATCTGTGTACCAAGTTTGGTTGAAATTGCTCGAGGCGTTCCAGAGTTATGCTGGAACATACATACATACAGTACGTACATACATACATACATATATACATACATACATACATACATACATCCTTTTTGATATATATATATATAGAAGAAGAAGATTGATGGCTAATTTGTTACATTATCAAACTACCGTACTCATGCATTCTTAAACCTAGATTGATCTAGAATGTGTACTGCTTCCCAGTTACAATTTTGATTGAACTTTTCTGTGAAATTTAGGAATTTTCAACTTCAAACTTGATGAAAAATGTAGGGACATGTTGAGAGAAAGAGCTCACAGAAAAGAGGAAAGACATTAGGAAAACAATAGGGAATATCTCTTTAAATGCATGTTAAACCTTATTTTGTCACTCAAATAAGTTTTTATAAAATTGCTTTTGCATTTTGCATTACTATACTCTCCAGATGCTTCTCCATCAGAATGAATATATGAACCTGACATAGCTTAATTGTTTAATCAGAAAAAGCACCAATGCGTCATATAAGCCTAATAAATCATTTGTTTCAAACACAAAAAAGCAGAGAGACTAAAGCAAGTTCCCTAAATTCTGGTTAATCTCATTATTTCGTCACCATCACATTGCAATCATACTTTAATCTTTGTTCAAACAGCTTACTTCTTTTTTATTCTATTCAGAAATTGGAGACTGAATCAGACCGTTGGATTGTTTAGTATTAACTTTCAGGAAATCATAAACCTCTAAAGTATAAGTTACCCAGAAGTGTAAAATAAATCCTGCTTACAGACTATGAATGTGTCATGTTTATTGATTAATCTACAATTGACTGGATTTGAATGAGATGCTAAGCTATAAACAAAGTTTTAGAAACCAAAACAGCATGTTGTGCAATAGGACCTTTATTTGATAGGAAAGCCATGGGGGAAGGGTGTCACTTGGAATCTCCTGCCAGTCATATGATTCTATCATCTTGCAGGCCACCAATAAAGATATTGGTGGAAAGGGAAAGGGAGACCTGCACAGATGTCTTCTTTTAATAGGAGTTGGACAAGAATTTATTTCAAAAACTGAGGGCAGATGTGCATATGAAAAATATATTGTGGATTGTGCCCTACAGTATCGTGTTTCCCCGAAAATAAGCCCTCCCCCGAAAATAAGCCCTCCCCAAAAAAATACCATTTCCTCTGGTTAAGGTTAGGGAGACAGAGCTGGAAATCAGGTAAGACAGCAAGAGGAGCCCCGTCTTGCTCCACATGCCCCAAAATAATAAGACCTCCCCGAAAATAAGGCCAAGCGCTTATTTTGGGGTTCAAAAAAGTATAAGACAGGGTCTTATTTTCGGGGAAACACGATATTCAGTAGGAAGGCAAATAATATGATTGGCTTTTGTTGTTTAGCAGTCAAAATATGTAACCTAATCATCCTTTTTGCCTTTGCCTGTCCCACAAATTATCAATCTTTTTTGGTTAGCTCTCATGGTAGAGAGATTGCCATGCTTTTCCCTTTCTCTAAATAAATACTGCTGATCTCTGCTCATTATCATTTCCCATATGAGAGACCCAGCTGGACTCCTGAAATGGACAGGGGATCTAGGTGCCTGGAGAGGAGACCATGATGAGCTCCATGAAATCAATCTATTCCCAAGTCAGAGAAGTCACTATTCAATACACAAAGACTTTAGTAGAGATGTAAAGAGAGAGGAATAACAGAGAGATATACCTGATTCTACTTCCACCAACAGGGTTTTTTCAGGTACTTTAGGTACTCTGGAATGGTTACCATTCTAGACTTTACATTTTTGGCATAGTATGTTGTGTAAAATCAGCAACTATGGTTTGTGATTTATGGCATTGGGCTAAGTATGAATCCAATTTTGGTCTGCATATGATGGAATATTTTCTCCTAATAACTCACCTGGTGCCAATCTTGGTTTAATTTTGGTTAGTCTTTGACATATGAATTCTAGTTAGACTGAAGTCATACGTTTTGCATTATTTTATTCATAGTAACCAACAATTAAGAAGACTAACCATTGGAGATCAGTGGCCAAAAATCCCAATCCCTTCAAATACTCTTGAGGGATACCATGGCTGATAGTATTAAAGGATTATGTAGGATAAGAGCAGGCAGAGTTAAATGAGTCATAAACTTAGAGTTGTTGCATTCCCACAAATGATCTAACTTCTCTTGAATTTTGTTGACCCTTATCTGGAACCAATTTAGTGTTGAATTTTAATTGACTAGATTCTTGTTTATAGGCTTGAGCAATAAACCTTCTGAATTGCTACTTAACAACTGTCTCACATATGATGAGATATCAGAAAGAACTAATACAGTTGCACCAACCCCATCACAACTCTGCTAAAGATCATAGAAAATTATGACCAATGCCACCTCAGTACTAAATCCTAATATGAAACCTGACCTATGGGTTCTGAATAATTCATTTTCTTTAGGACTGTCCTAGCTCATTTATTAACAACCTTCTCCAGGAAGGGAACACTGCTATCTAACTAAAGTGTTAAGAACCATGAGGTCCAGCAATGATTTATTGAGGAGAAATCACCTTCTCTTCAACAAACCTGACACTAGAGCATGGATCAAACTGTATATTACATCTCAGGGACAGCTATAATATGACAAATGCGGCATGGATCTAAAAGCAAAATAGCTGGGTTAGGAGTCCTGAGCAGTCATATTCCCAAACATAAACTTTTCTCAGTTAACCATACTAAACCATGCTTCTCAGGCCTTCTAACCCAGCTATTTGCTTTTAGATCTATGCCACATTTGTCCTATTAAGGCTGTCTGACATGTGCTATGGCTTTGAATCCATGTTATAGTGAATCTGAACAACTTTATTTACCAGATGCCTAGAATATTTTTCACTGAAAACGTGCAGTTGATCTTTTCATTCATTTCTACTTGGTAAGGAGCTTTAAACAGGGCTGTTGGGTGGCTATCAATGGATGTTATAAGAGTGGAAAAATAGCTGTATTTTGCAGTTCCCATTGCCATGATATCATCGCTAATATGGATTCTTGCTTGTGCTTAGACAGATTCATTCTTTGTCTTCCTCCGATGGCACTCTAGGCAGTTTTTTTAGATATTTCATCTCCTCAGAAAACAAAGGAGCACCTTGGGATCAACACAATAAAAGACTGCATGGAAACTATCTGGTCTAAGGCTCTTGTCACCTACTGTATCTATTTCAGGCAGCTGACAACTAAAGACTCAGCCCAACTACACACAAGATCCTCAGGGGAAAAGCCCAGGTTCCCTCTGAAATCCATCTGGGTCAATTAGTCATCTGGGGTAAAGTGAATGAATAGGTCCCATCTCCCTGCTGAGTGGGGCATAGTAGCACTGAAAATCCCAAAAAAGTAATCTGTAAGTAATAACTATAACAAAAGACTAATAATATTGTCTTCTACTAATAGATTACATTTAAATTGTCTCAATGTAACAGATCCAATGTATGACCCAGAGCATGAATCAAGCCTTCAATAACTTAGAGGAAAGGTTCATGGTTAGAAGGATAGCCATTAATTCTTAAGCTGTCTCTGACTTTACAACAGTCAGGGACAGACAAAAGTCCCCAAAGACTATTAAACCTGTGACTCTACTGTTAATCTGGTGATGGGTTCACAGCTCAGGCAAAGATGTTGCCAACATCAGAAAAGCCAACAAAACAGCAACAAACCCAGCTGTTCCTTAGCATTCAATTTCAGCAGAAGGATATCCTGTTATCTGCAAAAAAATTTATGGTGGTAATAAAGAAAAGGTGGTATGGACACATTGTTAGGAACAATTATGTCTAACTGGGGCTCAGTGCAATTTAGGCATTATGAATATCCATTTCTCTCTGTGAGTCACTTCCTTGTTTTGTAATTCTGAAATACATTTTTATTTGCACATACCAATAAAACATTTTTTTCTTTCTTACATATGCACACTGTAAGTCTCAAAGCTATGGGAGCTTATAAATTACCTTATGGAAGATTACCAGTGATTGTATGATGCCCCTTTTTGCTGTTTAAAAATGTTTGAATATGCTACATATTTCATATAAAAATAGTAGCAAGCATATCAGTTTCGTAAGAAAGACAGATAAAGGTTCCTGTTCTTGGGTAGAAGTGGCAGGCTCCAATCAGGGAGATTGTCTATCTGCCTTTAATTTTTTTAAAAACAGGCCTGACATCTGTTTACAAATTTCTAATGGCTATGCCTGACAGCTGAGACCCTCACCTCTTTCAAACCTGGAGTCAGATGTGGGGACTTCTTTAATTATGTGTATCTAGCAGGGGTGGGTTCTAACTTACCTCGCCGCTGGTTCGCTTCCTCCCGCGCAGCGTGGCTGCGTGCGCATGCGCAGTGCCGAAAATTTGCAAAAATCCCCCCCCAAAGCCAAAAACAAGATGGTGGTGCATGTGCAGTGCCGAAAACTCAGCTTCTGCGCATGCGCAGAAGAAAAAAAATAGCAAAAAATTCCCCCCCAAAAAAAATTCCAAAAAAAAGATGGTGGCGTCCATGGACCGGCACCGACAGAACCGGCTCCATGACATCACCAGCGGTTTGCTACCAGTTCTATAGAACCAGTGCGAACCAGGAGGAACCCACCTCTGGTATCTAGTATTTTGGGCTCAGCTTCTCTTCCCTGCTTTTTATATGTAATTCTTAGCTATTCTTTTCATTTTTGCTTGAAAATCCAATGAGTATCTTTTCTTCCCCTGAGATAAGTGCATGTTCTTTTGCAAATATTGGCAGACGCAGCTACTTGTGGCAATAAAGTTTGCTCTTTGGATACTTCTCCGCCACCTTTTTCTAACATAACGCATACAACTCCCAGTCCCCAAATGGCTTGCTGTGCTGCAAGCAGAGGAATCATTTGTAAGCACAGAAATTAGTTTTTACTGCTGCTAGTGTTAATGACTACCACATCAATTACGTTTAATTTTGTTCTTTCCTTCTATTACTCTGTAGCCTTTTTATATTATCTTATTGCGGCCATATGAGTTTTATTTTTCATAAATATTTATTTGGGGATAAATGCTTTAACCTTTTCCAAGCAATTATAAACAAGTAAGGTTTGTTAACCCAATATGAAAAATTGTCCAAGTATTCCCTGTTAGAGGTACTCTCGGTTAGATTAGCTCCATAACAGGAGTGACTACTATTGAGATAAAATAAAGGGAGATCATGGGGTTAATTATCCCAAGCTTTTGGGAAAAAAGGCATAATATTTATCTAAGAAATAAATATATCCTTGTGGAAACATTTATTAATTTACCTTTCTTTTTTCCTCTTCACCTCTTTTTTCTGTGGACATAATTCTACCCCTTCCAATTCTATTGTCTGCTTTAATGTTTTATATTCAATAAATAAGATAATTGAGAAAGAGAGAGGGGAGTTGAATGCAACTGATGTCAAGATGGAAAGAAGATTTGGAATAATTATAATTCAGAATTCTTGCCTATACACCTGAACTACCAAGTATTCATAAAGATGAAGCAGAAATAATCTTATACGTATCTAAAGTTCTGAATCTAAATAGGAATGGCTGATAACATCCTCTGAATTTGAATATGAAACTATAAGGGGGAAAAAAAAATCAAAATTCATGTTTTCGAGTTCTCCAGGTAGGATGCCTTTACATGGCATCCATATACACCTGTTTGAAATGATATAATGAGATAACAGTGCAAAACTCTTATACCCCATTCACCAAAATGTCATTCAAAACTGAATGAGGATGAAGGAGCTGCACAATAATTTCAAAGGGATGCCTCCCTTTGACAAATATTCAGGTGAAGAATACCATCAAGTTGCTTTGAGCAATGACATTACCACAATCACTACATACACTGGATGTTCGGAGGGCCCTCCGGACTTATGTCAAACGTACCGCTGAGCTGCGACGGACGGCAGCGCTTTTTGTCTCTTTTCAGCCGGGCACCTTGGGCCTCTTCGACAGTGGGTCGATGGCTTCAGGCCACTTTTTCTGCAGCGTATGACCTGCGGTCACTTTCCTAGACCAGGCAGAGTGACGGCCCACTCTACCCGCAGTGCAATAGCAATAGCAATAGCACTTAGACTTATATACCGCTTCATAGTGCTTTACAGCCCTCTCTAAGTAGTTCACAGAGTCAGCATATTGCCCCCAACAATCTGGGTCCTCATTTTACCCACCTCAGAAGGATGGAAGGCTGAGTCAACCTTGAGCCGGTGAATTTGAACCGCCGAACTGCAGCTAGCAGTCAGCTGAAGTAGCCTGCAGTGCTGCACTCTAACCACTGCACTCCCTTAAAACAACAATAACAACAAAAACACAAATATTGTTAACAAAACACTAGTGCACCTAGATATTTCAAAGACTTTTGCACAAACCATGTATTTGTTAATGCAGAAATGGTTGTTGTTTTTCCACCGATGTATTTCTCCAAAGGTTGGAGATATAGTTTTAACAACGAGGCATTGGCCATTCTTAGTTATTACAGCTGTCCTTTTTTTTTTTTACTTTGTTTACCACATTGCCTTAGAAAAATCCTGAGAACCCAAGGATAATTCTCCATAGCTGAGTGTTCAGCCTTGGCTTCTTGCCAGTCTTCTTGTAACACTCACTTCTGGAAAGCTAACAGTTGATGGGGCCTACTCATCACAAAGCCTTCAGACCTCTTTGTCCAAAGAGGTTCTGGTTTATTCACAACCAGAATACACAGTAGCAGTTAGCATTAACCAGATTTCTTGTGAAATTTCCGAGAAAATAAAATGGACTATGCAGAGTTTATTTCAAGTAAAGCATTCCAAATTAAGATATAAAACTTCCTTGACATAAACTAATATTCATTCATTTGCTAAAAACATTCATCAGATTATGCGTAAGGTCACTTAAAATTGTGACTGCTTGCAAGTAATGCAGAAATAAGAGAATAAGTTCTTTCACTGGGTCATGTCTGTTTTCTGGAAAAGCCAAACACTATCATCAGATTGGATAACAGCTTCTCTAGTACTGATAGCTATTTATGGGAGAGCTCCCAAACAATAAAAAGTCAAGAATTATAGCTTTCTGTGGGCTAATTTATTCTAGCATAAATTTCATCAAATGCAAATTCCTAGCAAATAAGCAGTGGAATAAAATATGTTTGATCACTCTCTTAAATAAAGTGTGAACTGCATATATTCACATACAACCTGCCAATAGGAGGAAACTAAATTTGCCATATACAGTAAATGATCATTCTGCAACTACTGAACTACTTACTTCTAACGATTTGTGATAGCAATTTAGAGACTAAAGATCCAGACAATGAATTTGAATTAATTCCTTCTGTCAAGTGACAAGTCTATCATTTCTCATTAGAGTGTATCTCAGAAATGGTCAGAGTTTCTTCTTTCATTAACATTGTCATTTTTCTTAGTTTTATGACTCTGCAATATACAGTGTAAAGACTGTAATAGTCTCCTTTCTTTTATGTACACTGAGAGCATATGCACCAAAGACAAATTCCTTGTGTGTCCAATCACACTTGGCCAATAAAGAATTCTATTCTATTCTATTCTATTCTATTCTATTCTATTCTATTCTATTCTATTCTATTCTATTCTATTCTATTCTATTCTATTCTATTCTATTCTATTCTATTCTATTCTATTCTATTCTATTCTATTCTATTCTATTCTGTAAAACAGACAGGCAGAAGACTAAGCTCATTCATAAACATCAACTAGCAGATGAAAACTGCTTAATCTCACAGTATATAGATAGATTCAACTATACTGTAGTTTTAACTAGGACACTGTCAGCAGAGCATCTAGAGTAGACCAAGCTAATTCCAAAAGTGCTAGGGAATTCCTGGAAGTTTTACATTCAGATAAATCAGTTATCAATAGACACATAGAAATAAACCATATTTACACACCATTCAAAAGAGACAAAAAAAAAAGTTAAGAAGAAAACAAAAAGACCAGAGCACATCATCTCAAGCAGCCAACACCCAGGTAACCATAGATTAACACTAGGGAAACAATGATACAGAAAGTAATACCCTAATCAAGGAACTACCGAGGAGAAAATCACAGCCCTACCAAATCCGCTAGGACATGATATTCTATATAAACAGGGAACAAACCCCACACTGATGATTTACTTGAGCAAACATCCAAGGTCAGGCAGCAATAAGGATATCATAGATCCTTTTTAACTTTTGTTTTTTGATTATGGATACTTCAAGTGAAAAACATTCATTTTCAGCATTATCTCCTATTATAGGCTTTGTGAATCTGGCTCCTTAGAGATGTGTTTAGAGTTCACCTTTCAAAAATCCTTAATTTTGCCATTTCAAGCCCAACTCTTTTAAATATTCATCATTAGGTTTGGTTTTCAGACTCATTATCACTGTGATTGCTCTCCTCTAAACCCACTTCTACTTGTGTATGTTCATTTTAAAAATATGGGACTGGACTTGGGATGCCAAGTAAGGTCTAATCTATGCAAAACAAAATGGACTAAGTACATTTTATGATGTAATGTGGCTATTTGGTACAGCAACCAAGCAGGACAGATAGAGACTCCAATGGATAGTTAAGACTGCTGAAAGAACAATTGCATCCAACCTGCCTTCCATAGAAGACCTGTATATTGCGTGGGTCAGAAGGAGTGCTGAGAATATAACTACAGATCCCTCACATCTCCTTTTCTCAGGCCACTGCTATGGGGCATTATATGCCAAAACAACTAGATTCAGGGACAGTTTTTTCCCCTCATGCCATCACTCTGCTGAACACTTAATCCTCACAGTACTGTTTTATGTCTAAGTATATTTACCCATGTTTATGGCTGTAGTATTATTATTATCCTTCTTATTATCTTCTTTACTTTTCCCTCTTATTGGGATGATAATGATTCTGTTGCTTTGCATGTACACTGGAGCTTCTGCACCAAATTCCTTGTGGGTCTAATCATACTTTGCTAAATAAATCTATTCTCTCCTCTCCTCTCCTCTCCTCTCCTCTCCTCTCCTCTCCTCTCCTCTCCTCTCCTCTCCTCTCCTCTCCCCTCCCCTCCCCTCCCCTCCCTCTTCCCCACAATCCCAACATTTACTTGTCTTCTTTGCTGTATCACAGTGTTTGCTTCCCTAATATTGATGATCAGATTATATTTCCTTTGTTGTTGTTATGTACTAACTGTCAGTACATGGTTTCACCCAGGTCCAGCGTTTGAGCAGGAAAATGCTCAAATGCTATTGGCTGTTCTGTCTGACAGCTCCCTATAAAAGGGCAAGCTATCAGACCATTCTTTGCTGGTTGTCTGGAGTAGAGCTAAATAAAAGAGCTGTTCTGAACTCTGTCTCCTATGATCATTCCCACTATTTAACAGTGGTGATGAGGGCTTGGGACTTGGAGAACGAAGACGAGCCTATCCAGCACAGCAACCATCCAGGCAGACCTTCCCATTCTGCCTTCATCTACAGCGATGTCTGCCTTCCACACGCCGGCACCATTCGATCTTTCCTGAGAGAAGTGGGACTTGTACATGCGGCATTTTGAGTGCTTCCTTGAGGCAAATGTCTTGTTGGGTCTGACCGATAACCGCAAAAGAGCTTTGTTTTTAAGTCACTGCGGCCCCGAGGTGTTTGACACAGCGGAGTCACTGTCAGACCCAACCCCGGTACGCACCGTACCATGGCACGTCCTTCAGGCTACTCTGAAGACACATTATGCACCCACCCCATCCAAGGTCATCCGGCGCTACAAGTTCAGGCAGCGGATGCAGCAGGAGGGCGAAACGATTAACCAGTACATCGCAGCCCTCCATAAGGCTTCCGGCCACTGCGAATTCCGTGACCTGGATGACATTCTCCTGGACCAGCTCATCTGTGGCATGCAGGATATCCGCCTGCAGCACCGGCTCCTGGCTAAGCCTAACCTCACCCTGGCTGCCGCATTGGACCAGGCCAGGGCTGCGGAGTCCTCGACCAAGGCCACAGAGTCCCTACTTCGCTTCGCCGCCGCAAAGAAGGAGTCCAAGCCAGTCCCAGCTGTGCACCAGGGTGACCTCGACAAGCCTGCTGGCAGCAATGACGACGTCTGCCGCACTGACCGCAAGTGCCTGCCTGCGTCTAATGACTCCCCCGCTGTGTGTGCCAGCTGTGGGGGGTGACATCTGAGGGCTATGTGCCATTTCCGGGACGCTGTCTGCCAATGGTGCGAGAAAAGGGGGCATTTGGCGCGAGTTTGCCGCGCCATTTTTCCCGCCAAAGACGCGCATGTGCAGGACTCTGCCCGAGGCAAGCTGTCAAACCGATCCTGGCACGAATTTCAAAGACCGTGCCACAAAGCCTCCGCACAACAACCAGACACCAACCAAATGCGGGTTGCCAGAGCCAGCTGCCACAATAAAAAGAAGCTGATGGTCACTGTCTCCATCGACGGAGCACCCATTACCATGGAAATCGACACTGGCTCAGCGGCCTCAATCGTGGCATGGCAGTCACTGAAGCTCGCCCTTACGAGTCTCCGGTCTACCCACCTACAGAAGACCTCCATTCGTCTCTCCGACTACCAAGGAAACCGAATCCCTGTCATCGGCCAAGGCCAGTTCCGCGTCATGTTCAACGTGTTTGAAGGGGCTCTCCAGCTCACCGTCGTCAACGGCAGCCTTCCAAGCCTCCTCGGCCTGGACTGGTTCGACGCGCTCGGACTGGGAGTCACCGGCATCAATGCCATTGGGAACTTGGACTTTGACAACCTGTTCAACGAGTTCCAGGACGTCTTCAGTGAAGGCTTGGGCAAGTATGTGGGGACTCCAATCTCATTCAACCTTGACCCTAACGTAGCCCCCATACGACTTAAGCCCAGGCAGGTCCCTCTTCCCTTGCAGCCAAAAATTGACAAAGAGCTAGATAAGCTCATACAGCAAGGAATACTAGAACCAGTTGACCATGCAAAATGGGAGACTCCCATAGTGACCCCCATTAAAGGGGACGGCAGCATCAGGATTTGCGCCGACTATAAATGCACCTTGAATAAGGCTTTTCAGCAGAGCGCCTCTCCTGTGCCAATTGGGCACCATCTGCTACACTCCCTGGGGCCCGGTCGCCTGTTTGCTAAGTAGATCTAGTGCAGGCATACCAGCAGCTGCCAGTAGATGGCGCTACTGCAGAGGCACAGATCATTGTGACTCACAGGGGAGCTTTTAAATGTCACAGGCTGCAGTTTGGGGTTAGCGTGGCCCCGGGGTTGTTCCAGAGTGTAATGGAATGTCTGTTGCAGAACATCCCCGGGGTCGTACTCTGATGATGTCCTCATCTCTGCCTGTGACCAGGACCAGCTCCGCTGTCGAGTCAGAATGGTCCTGTCAAAACTGCGCGCTGCAGGGCTTAAAGCCAAATGCAGCAAGTGCTTGCTGGGGGTGCCGGAGGTAGAATTCTTAGGCTACTGTGTCAGCGCAGAAGGTATCCACTCCACAGAGAGCAAGCTTAGGGCCATCCACGTGGCCCCAGCCCCTAGAAACCAAGCCGAGCTCCAAACCTCCAATTTCTATAGTCTGTTCCTGAAAGGCAAAGCCACCATCGCGGAGCCACTCCACAGACAACTCACCAAGAACACGCCTTGGGTGTGGGGCCCCAAGGAAGCCGCAGCTTTCAAAGCTGTCAAGCGTCTGCTAACCAGTGACAGTTTCCTGATCCAGTATAACTCCACCCTGCCATTGGTCCTTGTTTGTGATGCCTCCCCTGTGGGGGTCGGCACCGTTCTTAGCCACAGGCTTCCCAATGGCACTGAGGCTCCTGTGGCTTACTACTTTAGAATTCTGTCCAGCACAGAGAAACTATAGCCAACTGGACAGGGAAGCCTTGGCTGCTGTGGCAGGCGTGAAAAAATTTCACGAATACTTGTTTGGGAGGGATTTTGTTCCGGTTACGGACCACAAGCCTCTTTTGGGGTTGCTCGCTGGGGACCACCCCACTCCGGTTGCGCTGTCACTCTGTTTTGCCCGCTAGGCCATTTTCCTATCCGCCTACTCGTATTGCCTGGTGCATCGGCCAGGTCGAGACATGGGCAACATGGACGCTTTGAGCAGGTGCCTGTTGCCCGATCTACTGACAGACATTGCCCCGGATGCCCCCGTCCTCCTAATTGACTTGGCGGAGGTGGTTAGACACACGGCCAAGGACCCCTCACTCAAAACTGTTTTCAGCTGGGTGTGGAGGGGATGGCCGAAAGACCCGATCAGACCTGACCTTAAACCATACGAACAGAGGCAGCACGAACTGTCCGAGCAAGGGGGCTGCCTCCTCTGGGCCGATTGAGTGGTCATTCCAACCAGCCTGCGAGCTGGAATATTATGGACATTACATGAAGGCCATCTTAATAATTGTCGATGCCTATTCAAAATGGCTCGAGATATTTCCCATGGGCTCAACCACCACTGAGGCTGTCATAAAAGTCCTCAGACACCTCTTCACTACCCATGGCATCCCCGACATCCTCGTAATGGACAATGGCCCCCAATTTACAGCCACTAACTTTGAGGGGTACCTTGCTGACCTGGGGGTCCACCATGCCCTGTCCTCGCCTTTCCATCTGGCCATGAATGGATTGGCGGAACGCTTTGTGCGGTCAGCCAAGGAGGCACTGGGGAGACTGGGTCCCGGGGACTGGCAGGCTGGCATAGACAAATTCTTAATGGCACAGCACATAACTCCAAGTGCTACCACGGGCCGCAGCCCAGCCGAACTCCTCATGGGTTGCAGGCTCTGGTCCATCCTAGACCGCCTGCACCCAAACTTCGCCACAAGGGAAAAACCAGAAACAACACAAAAAAACAGGGTTTTCGCAAAAAATGACATAATATACGCCCGCAACTACGCCGAGGGTTCCCTATGGCTACCTAGGGTGATAGAAACAGTCATAGGTCCCATGTCCTATGAGGTCCAGCTACAGGACGGCCGCCTTTGGAAAAGGCACATAGACCAACTGCTCAAGTGGGTAGAAGGAGAATTAAAAAACCCACAAATTGTAAAAGAATTTGTTCCTCCCCTAGCTAACTCAAGCCCGGGTGTCTCGGAAGGCCTACCCTGTGAAGCAGAAGTCCAGCGGCATCCTCAAGTCGAACCGGTTCCCATAGCCGAGGATGCCACGCCCGATAAGTTCCAGGAGCTTCCATGCTCAGACCCGGGAGCGGCAGCAGACCTGTCCTCACAGGCCACTGCCTCGCCAACAACTGAGCTGCGCAGGTCAGAGAGGGTTCCTAAATGCCCCGCCTACCTGCGTGACTACGCCTGCCGGACTGCTCCATCTAAGAGGGGAGGGGTGTTATGTACTAACTGTCAGTACATGGTTTCACCCAGGTCCAGCGTTTGAGCGGGAAAATGCTCAAACGCTATTGGCTGTTCTGTCTGACAGCTCCCTATAAAAGGGCAAGCTGTCAGACCATTCTTTGCTGGTTGTCTGGAGTAGAGCTAAATAAAAGAGCTGTTCTGAACTCTGTCTCCTGTGATCATTCCCACTATTTAACAGTTGTAGATTTTTGTTGTTTAAAGGTTGAGCTTATATACTGTAAGCTAGAGGAGAGTGTGACCAGAATAGAATGCTGTGCTTTGATGGCAATGAAAACTGTGCAGTGGAACTAGGGGACAAATGGAAGGAAAAAGGCAAAGTGAAATTATGTAGGAGTGACAGGTTTGTGGGAAGTGTGTGGGGCTGACAACCAACAAAGGTCCTCCATAATGTTTGCTGCTAAGATTACCTCTTACTATAGCCTTCTTTTCTTATTTATATAATCTTGATGCTAGTTGCAGAAGTGTTTCACTCTTAGGAATATTCAGTGATCATGGAAACACAAAGGGAAGGTTAAATAAAGACAGGTCATCTCTGGACATCCAAGCAGAATAATTCCCCCCAAAAAACCCAAAATGTTTTATCTCTACAACACTAATGCATAGGATGCAAAGTTCCTTCTTGTCTTCTGACTCAGAAACATGGGGATTTGGAACAGAAAGAAAGAACAACCCATTTCAAACCCATTCCTCTGCTTATTTCTATTAATCTATTTCTATTATCTAGCACTTGTATCTTGGACACATTTCAGAAATGAAATTTCTTCCAGAATGATCAGCTCCGAAACAAACATGGCTGAGAGAAGAGGCAAATGGTATTTCAAACTTGTTTCATCTGTTTCCCAAAATATGTTGCTAGTCTTCTTTTTAAACATTAGAGTGACAAAGGATACTCTACTTATTTTCATCTGCATCTTCTATAGAAAATGTAGAGATTATCCAATCACAGTCAAGGCAGTAAGTACTTTTTAATAAACCTGTTTTAATCTGAGGTAAAATAAATGAAAGAAAAAATTATTTCGTATGATTTAAAGATGATGTGAATGGGATAAATGAGTTTTGGATGGAAATTAACTGGGAATAAATTAATGAAAAAAGAATCTTTCTTGGATGAGGGTGATGTGTTAGTAATTTGTTGTGCAGGTGAGTTAACTTGCAATTGGAGTGATCTGTAAAATACTTAATAAGAAGTGACTTTATCTAGTAAAATTTCAGGGAAATTAATTGATTTTCCTTCTGTGAAATGGGTCTTCAAATGCAGCAGAAAAATAAAAATAAAAGAAGCATTTTGGTTATTTATTTACTGTATTGATTTAAGTCCCATCTTCTTCTAAGCATTCAAGGTGGATCCTTCTTTTGAACATTAATAAGGGAGGCAGTACCTAATTTTAAACTGCAACAACTTAGTGGGATGTATTGGGTGGAGTCATATGGGGGCTTCAGCTTGCATCTTCCTCATCCAAATTTGCCATTTTACCCATTAAACACAGACTCCATTTCTGTTTTATTCTCAGTTTCTTGAACAAATTATACATCTTGTACCCATCTCATCAATAAGTATTTTGTTGCTAAGTCCCCATGACAATCATTCAGGATTATAATCAGGTTCATGTCTTCCAAATTCTAAAGGATGCCAAACAATCAAAAGGCAGACTTTTTGATCAAAGAATATTCAGCCACCCCGCGTATTCTAGAAAGGACCAGCTCCTACTTCATATTAGCAATAGCCATGTTCTGAAGTGGCTCAAAGATTTTCATTATACTGTTCTGTCATTGTCATTATCAATATTATTGAGTCTTGTGGATTCTCATGCTGGCTTGGGAATTCTGGGACCTGAAGTCTACATTTTTTCAAGTTGCTAAAATTGAGAAGATTTAATTATTGCCCTCTTATTGTCCCTTCTCTGAGACTTGCATCTCTCAACCAGAACCTTTCCCAGCCTGCTATCTGAGAAATTTCTTGTAAGTTTGAGAAAATGTTTCTGAAGGATCCAGAGAAAAGGGAAATAAATGTTTTGACTCATTAACAAAAACCTAGTTTCCACTGTAACAAACTGTTAGTGAAACCAGCTGGAAACATTTGACAGTTTGGTACAAATGATTTTACTAAGATATATATTTTGATTATCACCCCACCCAAACATTTTATTTTGATCTGTTTGTCTTCATGATCATCATGTGCTGGGTTCTTGTTCTGTTTGCTAATGGATCAATTTCCCTCCACCGTCCCTGGGAAAATCAATACAAATTAAAAAGCCTCTATCGCAAACAGAAACGGTTTTACTATCAACAATAATTATATATGTATACAAATGATTAAACAGTATCACAAGGCATTTCAAACCAGCTGTTCACCTTCTAAAATAACACCAACTCTCCTGTTCCTCTTCAGTTTTTGCAGTTCTCAGCCACCTGCAGTGTGTTGCTGGTTTTGGACTTTGTTTCCTCTCTTCTACCCAGTGCCAATCAGTTTGGCCCTTTTCCTCCTTCACAGACACGGCTAGCTGTTGTTACCCCTGCTGACCTGCTTGCTGCCAACTAAGCCTTCCGCTCTTTTATATTCCTAATTGCCCTTATCCACTTTGATATGGAGAGAGGAACCCCAGTTAGACAATCTTCTCCAAGGAGAAAAGCTCTTTGCCTCTTCTTTCAACTTCTTTGCTTAGTTTTAAGTCACCTTCTCTCCTTTGGAGACAGGGAAAACTTTTGTTACTGCGCTTATTCCAAACATGTTGTCCTTCTTCTTGTCTTCCACAGCATCATTTGCCTGGCTACTCATATGATTGCCATAGGTGTATAGTCTGGTGGGTCTTTTGCTATACATATTTCCTCCACTCCTCACTTTTTTCTCTTTGCACACTTACAGCTTATGCCCATTTTATTCCCTTCTTCTCTTAAAGCTTGTGTCTTCCTATTTTTCCTTTGGGAAAAGGATCTCTCCCACTTTGCAGATTCCTACTTCTTAATTTCCAGAGTTTACAAGCAGCATCTCATCTTTTTTTTATCTTAACTCATCTATTCTATATATCCAAGAATTTGTATTTCTCACTGTTTTAACAACTGGAAAAGGTTCTAACTTTTTCTTATGGATCCAAATCCTTTACAACTAGGTCCATTTTTATTTTTATCTCCTAGCAAATCCTTATCAATTTGCTTCAGTTTTATTGTTTCCATCTGATTACACATGCTATAATGTGTATTTATTGATTTTGCATTATATATAAATGTTATATATATAACGTTTTGTTTATGCATGATTTTTAAAAGAAAGTCATAAGAAATATTTCACAATCTACTATTTTTTCAACACTTGGCTTGGTTTGCCTAAATGCACCACAAACACAAAGATTAAAAAAAAAAAACCCTAATAAACTCAAGTTTCAGTGATGCACATTAGAACTTTTAGCAAAAAAAAGAAAAGAAAGAAACACAGAAGGGAAAATATATTTGACAGGATTGGTTTTTTTTTTTTTGTAAACTAAGCCATAAAATTAGGTGATTAAAAAAGTTTATGAAAAGTATCAGCTACAACAACTCGTAAACACAGCTGAGGCAAGAAGTAATATCATGAAGTGCCAGAATGAAATGAAACAGAAGAAAAGTCTCTTCAAGAAAGGTGATTATACCACTATAAGCAACTGAACCAAGAGAAACTGAAAAAGAATGTCAGCACTTCTGTACTGATTTCTTTATTTCAAAATAGCTTTCTCAAAATATTATCATCCAGAGGCATATTCAACAACAACTGTGTCAACAATTGAAACTGATGTACTTCATATAATAAAGTGGTGAAGCAAAGTCCCAGGACCTGATGCAAATATCTGAGAAGTTTACAAAACAAATATAGAAACACTAGCAAAGCTACTTATCAAGCTCATCAATGATTGGTTTGATGCAGGACATATTCCCAAACAATGGAAAACTTCAAAGCGATCTTACTCATCAAAAAAGGAGGCCCAAAAAGCTTAAAACTACTGCTTACAGACTACTCATATGTGAGATAGTCAACAGATTAGATAAACATGTTAAGGAACATCAATTTTGGGAAATCTGACTTTCACAAATGCTATTCAACCACCAATCACTTTATTTATGATTAACCAACTCATGGGATGAACATAAGAATATGTCCCTCTGCTCATTTTTGTTGACTATGAAAAAGCATTTGACCATATAGAGTTAAATGCAATTCTAAAGATCTTATAGAATGAAGACATTGATGAAAAATACATCTAGCTATTAGAAAAATATAAATTAAAGTTGATAAATCAATACTATACTATTTACACTCAATTAAAATTCAAAAATTCTAAGATGCTTGACAAGTTGACATAATTTCTCCAAAGCTTTTCATAGCAGCTGTTGAAGAAATATTTATTTATTTATTTATTTATTTATTTATTTATTTATCTATCTATCTATCTATCTATCTATCTATCTATCTATCTATCTATCTATCTATCTATCTATCTATCTATCTATCTATCTATCTATCTATCTATCTATCTATCTATCTATCTATCTATCTATCTATCTATCTATCTATCAAATTTAGTAACTGCCCATCACCTTCACAGAGGGACTCTTGGTGGTGTATAAATAAAATGTTAGAAACATAAAAACTGAATATAAAAATTTAAAATAGAGGCAAGACTAGTTAAAATTCATCTTTAAAATTAATTAAAAGGTGGGACATTCAGTGTGCTAACCAGCCCCTTAACTGTGTGCCATGCTATGATGCCTACACCAGGCACTGTTAAAAACTGAAGAACACCCTCAATTATTGTAGCAATGGACTTCCAGTGCTCCCATTGTGCTAGACTCTGCATTTCCAGACTGGGACCTTTAGAAAACAAGAAAACAAACACAGCATTAAAAAGTGCTTTCAATACTTAGCCTCAATAATGGAAAATATTATCCCTTGTAGAGGGAATAGAGAATGGCCTTGAATAACAGGAGAAAGAGCCATTACTAAATCAATATCAGATAAGTGGGACTTGAGCCAGTTCCCAGAAACTAATTTGAGTAAACATCTTAGGTTCCTTCCTAGTTCACAGAAACATAAAATGAGGTAGAAGGACAGGACATTCATAATTGCAAGATTCTGTTACTATAGCTCTGTGATGGCGAACCTATGGCACGCATGCCGGAAGTGGCACGCAGAGACATCTCTCCGGGCACGCCAGCCATCGCCTGTTGCTCTTCCAGGTTCCGGCGCGCACATGTGCGCCGGCCAGCTGGTCTTTGCGCACATGGGAGCACCAAAAACTGGAAGAGCAGCTCCCTGGCGCGCATGTGCATGCCAGGAAGCTGAGCTTCCGGTTTCCGGCGCACATGCTGGTCTTAGTGCATGCATGCGCGCCAGAAACCGGAAGACCAGGTGACCGGCACGCATGTGTGCTGGGGAATTGCTCTTCCGGTTTCCGGTGCTCCTGCATGTGCACGCCGGAGAGCTGCTCTTCCAATTTCTGATAATTCCCCGTGCATGTGCGTGCATGCTCCCATTTCGGCACTCGGTGCCAAAAAGGTTCACCAACACTGCTATAGCTATTATAATAAAAGAGGGCCTGCATTATTGTATATCACACTGGTTTTTAGTCTACTCTAGCTTATACAGCTGAGATACCTGCAGAAAAATATCAGTAAAAATCTGGTACATTGATTTATATTGCACATTCCATTTTAAAATACTATCAAACTGTGAATTCCTATGATAAAGTAATATTCAGGTTTTAAATAGCTGAATATTGCATGCTTGTATACAGAATATTAGGTCCAGCCCTAGTTCCCACTACATCATTTTTAGAAAAATGAATTTTCTAAATTTTCCCAGACAACGGTGAGTGTAGAAAAGTCCAGGGGGCGAGTCCTTTGAACTGTGCCCATTAAATCAGGAAAAATTAAGGGAAGATCATTCTTCAAAAGACAGAGTATTGCACAGAAAAAAAGAAGAGTAGAACCGTTCTTTATCTGGCCAGATGGAGAAAGAGAACTAGGGGAAATTTACAAAAAAGGCTTTGTTAGTTAAATACATTATAAAAGAAAAAACTTTCCAGTGGCATGAGCTCTTAAATAATGCAATAGACCATGTTGGGAAATGATGGCCTGTCCTTTGTTAAGGCATTTAAACATAGGTTGGATAGCCATGCACAGGGAATGTTAACAGCTGTAAGATCTGTTTCAGATTATGCACTGAATAATGTTGAAGTAGACTGTCTCCCAGGTTCCTTCCAACTCTCTAATTCTCCACCTGGAATAATAGGATAACTATCTGCAGAGAGATACAATTATATGAACAAAATCTCTATTTATATTTTTCATTAAAGCAAAGCTCCTTTAACTAATGCTGTTGTATTACATTGCCAAGCACTGTCCTATAGCAATGTTATTTGGCTAATTGTATTCCAAGCAGTATTATTTTTTTATAAGTCCATTTAGAAAATTAATAAAATACATGCATGGAATCATGGAAATCGTTATGTTTGGAACTGTCCAAAGACTGGGAAGGAGGTCTCTGATATGGATATAGAAAATCTACCAAATGAAGCCAACATGAATATAACAAATAAACAAAATAACAAAGTCTTTAAAATAACAAATAAACTCATGGCAGACATACTAAAAATAATGAATGGAAGTAAATTATCGATGCCCTGTTTCCCATTCTAATAATAGAGGCACGAAAGAAACTTAATGCCTATAACAAGCAATATATTTCAAACTGGCCCTATGCATTATTAATATGTGAATTTTCTTGCTATAGGAATACTAAGGACAATGAGAGCAGAGTGAAATTCAATAAAGAACTGAGTACTTACAAGAATGTTCAAGACCTTATCCATATGTCCTGTTTGTCATGGTGGAGGAGAGCATGCTGACTACTTTTTTGAGATAGAAATCCATGTTTTCATACCTGTCCCCAGTCCATTCTGAAAGCAAGCTCCCCTATCTTGCTCTGTGTCAAAGGTAGCATCTTTCAGCTTTTCCTAGCGTAAGCAGTGCTATATGGTCTCTCTGCTGTGCTTAATTTCACACAACTACTCCAATTTGTTATCTGGTTGTGGCTTTCCATGGCTGCTTCATCTGGATTTCTCAATAAATGGTGGACCTTTGACAAGAGTGCTGTCAGTTTGCGTTCTAATTCAAGTGCAAAAAAAAAAAAGGTAAAAATCTGGTCTTTTCTTTTTGCTATTGATTCATCTGTAGACCTAGCAGATGGAAGCTGTGAATTACAAGAGGAATTCAAGCTAATAGACTCATAGAAAAGTCTATCAAAGGAAATAAAAATGATTTCTGGTTACAGTCTTGGCACAGGTGAGAAGAGTAAAGAAGCAGGAGAGGAGAGAAGCAGGTAAGTGCTACTATATGTAACAGCCAAATGAGGTAGAGAGGCTTAAGGTTAGGAATGAGAATTTGCTCATGTATAGTCAAATATGCTTTTCTAATGCTGGTGTGTATATGGAACAAGAGAGTGACAATTTCTATAAACTGAATAGAAACATCACCATTTTATTCTTTGTCAAAGGCAACAATTTGGTTTATTTGATTCTGTACTTATGAACACTATGTTGTGCAGATGTTTTTCATTCAACGTCAAGCCTGTATTGTATTTGCTCAGAAATGTGCAGTGTGGGGCTGCACAACCATCCAGTAATAGATTCTTTTGGAGAAATGGTGAAGATTGTGGACCAGAAATATCGTTTTTCTCCCCTCTGTTTGACAGAAGACTTTATTATGCAAAAAATAACTTTTACTTAAACAAATATATGATAAGTAATTATTTCTAACTCATATCACTACACTCGTAACTGTTACCCTTTCATCTCTTGCTATATGTGCCATATATCAAATTCTAAGGTTTCTTATCAAACATTCCTTTCTCTTCCACTCTACAGGTAGAATTGAATTGCCTTCACTTGTGTAAAGTAAAAGGCTTAGTTAGGCCTGTATTTGGCTATTCTCTCAGCAGTGGATTGTAAGGGAAACTCCTCTTCCAGAGTTATACCAATGCTTTAGGCACGTTTAGGTGCCTTAGGTTGACTGGCTCCGTTTATGGCTGGCATGTTAGTATTTTAGTCAAATATGATTGTTGCTGTACTGGATTGCAGCAGGAAACTTAGCATGAACTAAACACACTCAAAACCGTAGAAATGGTAGTAGATTTTAGTAGAAACCCTCCTATACTACCACCTCTTACTATACTAGACAACACAGTATCAACAGTAGAGACCTTCAAGTTTCTAGGTTCTATCATATCTCAAGACTTAAAATGGACACCTAACATCAAAAACGTCATCAAAAAAGCACAACAATGAATGTTCTTTCTGCGCCAACTCAGAAAGCTCAAACTGCCCAAAGAGCTGCTGATTCAGTTCTACAGAGGAATTATTTAGTCTGTCATCTGTACCTCTATAACTGTCTGGTTTGGCTCTGCAATCAAACAAGACAGACACAGACTTCAACAGATAATTAGAACTGCAGAAAAAACAATTGCTGCCAACCTGCCTTCCATTGAGGACCTGTATACTGAAAAAAAAAAAAAGAGGGCCGTGAAAATATTCACTGACCCCTCGCATCCTGGACATAAATTGTTTCAACTCCTACCCTCAAAAC
>QLTV01000598.1:1516382-1543433 GCA_003457575.1 Thermophis baileyi | reverse complement strand
GTTCCAATCTCTCAGGGGATGCCCTAAAGAAGAGGGAGTCAAGCTATTCTCCAAAGTACCTGAGGGTAGAACAAGAAGCAATGGGTGGAAACTAATCAAGGAGATAAGAAACTTAGAACTAAGGAGAAATTTCCTGACAGTTAGAACAATTAATCAGTGGAACAGCTTGCCTCCAGAAGTGGTGAATTCTCCAAAGCACCTGAGGGTAGAACAAGAAGCAATGGGTGGAAACTAATCAAGGAGATAAGAAACTTAGAACTAAGGAGAAATTTCCTGACAGTTAGAACAATTAATCAGTGGAACAGCTTGCCTCCAGAAGTTGTGAATTCTCCAACACTGGAAGTTTTTAAGAAGATGTTGGATAACCATTTGTCTGAAGTGGTGTAGGGTTTCCTGCCTAAGCAGGGGGTTGGACTAGAAGACCTCCAAGGTCCCTTCCAACTCTGTTATTCTATTCTAACAGTATGGTTTTTCTAATTTTAGAACTCATTGCAGGACAGTCCATTTTAGATTTTTGGGTATAGGAAGGAATCACTAAAAGTTTAAAAGGCTTTGAGAATCCTTCTTGGGTTTACCTAGCATTAACCACAAAAAAGCATCAGGGAACAAACTATGGAAACAAACTAATTCAGTATTGATAGAATTTGCTATTGATACCCTTTTAGCAATAGCAATAGCAATAGCACTTAGACTTATATACCGCTTCATAGTGCTTTACAGCCCTCTCTAAGCGGTTCACAGAGTCAGCATATTGCCCCCAACAATCTGGGTCCTCATTTTACCCACCTCAGAAGGATGGAAGGCTGAGTCAACCTTGAGCCGGTGAGATTTGAACCGCCGAACTGTACCTAGCAGTCAGCTGAAGTAGCCTGCAGTGCTGCACTCTAACCACTGCGCCACCTCAGCTTTTATATTTAATCATCGCTAGATTTTAATGTCTTAAACTTATATGTATAGAAGATGTTTCTGATTGCATGTCTCCTCCATGTATAATAATCTAACCCTTACTCCATTTATTTATGTAACCATTATGTCAAATACATGACTCAGACTTGTGCAAAGAACTAGGACTTTGAGGCTAGCAGGTCAATGTGATTTCTGTCAGGATGTTGTTCCAGGGTCTCCTTCTGGGGGCCCCGGCAACTCTAGCCTATGGTATCTGGATCAGATAGAATGAATAGAAACAACTGGGAAAAGACAGTCCCATAAATAACCTGACTAACCAAGCCATGAAAGGTTTTAAATGTGACTAACTGTACCTTGAATTGTACCTGGGAGCATACTGGGAATGTATGTTGTATGTAGAGCAATGGTGTTATGTGTGCCGAGAGTTGGCTCTATTATTTGTTCATAGCATCACATTCTACACCAGCTGAAGCTTCTGAATGTTCTTCAAGGAAAACCTCATGTAGAGCATTTTCCTGGAGGCCACAAGGGCCTGAGTGATGTGAGCAAGGCCCTTGATACCTAACCTGAAGCTGTGCAAAGACCCTCCTGCTCTTTAAGCAGGAGCTGCAAGTCCAGGAGGACCACCAGACTATGCACCAACTGTCAGCCTATTGAGGCAGTACAGACAAGAAGCACAATTAGATGAACTAATTCTACTTATTTGTAATGTTACATTAACAGAATCTTGCAAGTCTGAAAGTCCATTTCTCTCCCTTTGTCTTTAGAGGCCAAAAAAATATGGAACATCCCTTTTGAGACATTTGCCACATCCACTTTTCTTTTGAGGACTAAGCTGCCTCTGGTCTGACCATTCTTCTGGCTGTGGCTTTCCACCCATCTCCCAAAATCATTCCTACATATCATTACATCATTTCTGTGGGAGGAAGTGCCACATCATTCAGAACTAAAGTATGAAATCCCTGCAGCCACAATGTTCAAACACCCAAAGACACTTTGATTTGTTTTGGTAGAACTGAAGCCTGTTTCCTCCAGGCCTCCCACCTTCCAGTCATTGAGACACAACCTCCTTAATATCACTCAGTTTACCCTGGGTGGACATATAAGCTGAAATGATACCCTACACCCAAACCTTGGCTTACTTCAGTCTGCAGAAGAAGAGAAAGCCAAAGGAGGAGCCACAGGTTGGACCTCTCTCCCCCTCCCCCTCAACCACAGTGACTGGAACCAACTCCAGAGGAAGAAGGAAAAGCCATACAACATCTTGCTACCCATGCCCAACTCCTAAAACTGATCCAGAAAATTACTGTGATTGATGATATCAAAATTTGCTGAGAAATCAAGAAAATGGAGGATGGACTCACCAACCCCATCCTGCTCTTGGGTAGTAGTAGTAGTAGGCGAACCTTAGGACAGGTCATCCAAGAGTGTGATTAATGCTGTCTTGGTCCTATACCCATGCTGGAACTATGACTGAAAGTGGGCCACATAATCAGCTTCTTCCAAAATCCGCAGGAACTGCAGTGCAACCACATTTTCTACAACCTTCCCAAAATAGGGAGTTAGAAACTAGATAAATGTTGTCCAGCCATGGCCTCTTGAGGAGGGGTTATACCATTGCTTTCTTAAGAGATGGCAGGACAACCTCCTGTCTCAAAGAGGGCGTTTTTAGCTTGTTTCACCACTATTCAATCATCAGATTCATCCAACATGTGCCTAATAGATGGTCTCATACTACAAATGAAACCAAACAAAAGGCGTTTGACAACGTAAATTGGCACTATATGATAGGATTAATTTAAAAAATGAAATTTGGCGATAAATTTGAGCGAATGTTGGAAACAATCTATACCTCCCAGAAAGCCAAGATAATTATAAATGGTGGAATGACAGCCATTTCAAATATTCAAAGGAGTCCGACAGGGATGTCCGATGTCACCTCTGCTCTTTATTTTAACATTAGAAACATTATTGAATAAAATTCAAAGTAACCCAAATATTAAAGGAACTAAAGTGAGAAATGAGGAATACAAACTGCAGGCATTTGCCGATGACATGGTATTCTTCTTAGAGGAACCGTTGGAAACAGGACAAATATTATTTAAAGATATAGAGGAATACGGAGAGTCGGCAGGATTAAAAATCAACAAAGAAAAAACTAAATTTTTAACAAAAAATATAACAACAAAGCAAAAAGAAAAGCTGGAAGGGAAATTAGGCCTGCAGAGTACCAAAAAAATCAAATGTTTAGGGATAACCTTGACAAATAGAGGCTCATCTATTAAAGAAGATAACTATATGAAATTAATGTATCAAACAAAAATGGAATTAGAAAAATGGAAGAAATTACAATTTTCATTATTAGGACGAATAGCGGCAATTAAGATGAGCATACTACCAAAATTTTTATATTTGTTCCAAACAATACCTATTAAATTAGAAATGAAATTCTTTACAGAATTGAATAAAATTACCTCTAAATTTGTATGGCAGGGCAAAAAGCCAAGGATTAAAATAACTAACTTACAAGACGATAAGAGTAGAGGTGGCCTCGGACTACCTGATTGGAGGTTATATTACAAAGCATCGTCCCTGACTTGGTTGAGAGAATGGATAAATTTAAAAAATAAACAATTATTATTACTAGAAGGACACGACCAGCAGAAGGGATGGCATGCCTATTTATGGAACGATGGAAATAAATTACAGAAAAACTTCAACAGTCACCTAATTAGAAACTCTTATTAAAAAGTAGGGAAGAATTGGGAGAACAGGACATAAAAATTGACTGGTGGCCCTACGTGCAACTACAATCAAGATATAAGAAGGATATAGAAGGAATTGGTATAGATACAGGAATTCAACAATTCTGACGGGCCCAGAAGAAAAAGTTATCTCAAAAATATACAAGTATTTATTGGAATTTGATAAAATGGAGGATATAGTAAAGAAACCGATGATTGCATGGACAAAGAATATAGGTCATACTATTCACTTGGCTGACTGGGAGCGGACTTGGAATAGGAACCACCAAATAACAAAATCAGTAGTTTATAAGGAAAATTACTATAAAATGTTTTATAGGTGGCATCTGGCCTCAACGAGATTGGCTAAGATATATCCAAATTTAAATCCGGCTTGTTGGAAATGTAAGAAAGACTTAGGCACCTTTTTTCATATGTGGTGAACGTGTCCTGAAGCGAGAAGGTACTGGAAGAAAATATATAATTGGCTGCAAGATATAACAGGAAGAACAATAGAATATACACCGGAATTCTTTTTATTAGGAATAATTAGAAAACAATACCCTAAGAATATCAAATACTTAATATTACATATTGTGACAGCGGCAAGGATAATATTGGAAGAATTCTCAAGCACCCTCGGAGAATGTAATAATGGCAAAGATATATGATTGTGCCGAGATGGACAGATTAACAATCGAACTGAAAGGACAAAGTGATTTGGAGTATTATGACGTATGGACGAAATGGTATGATTGGACCAAAAAAAAGAGAAAGACTGACAGACAATATGGGACGAGGATGTAAGATTTATAAATATGAATAAATAATGTAAAATTGTACAAAGTGAATAATAATGTATGAAAATGGGTGTAGATCTGTGTGGAAGTATTATGATGTTTAAAATGAAAAATCAATAAAGAAAAATAAAAAATAAAAAATAAAAATGAAACCAAACAAACTACATTATGGCCTAATGCATTATATCTAGAATCCAACCCAACTTTTTGTTCATTTTCTTTTTCTTTTCAAAAAGTATATAAACCTTTTCACAACAGTGTGCAAAACCCAGGAAGCATCAATGCCTTTGAGAAATCATTGTGATGAATTACCTAGCCTTACTTGTGTCGGTGCCTGTGGATATGAAACTGTCATCACTTGGCTTCTACTATATGTATTTATATTCTGAACGGTAAAGGAAGAAATGGAAGAACTGTATGTATAGTATGTTTATATATATTACATTAGAAATTTAGCATATATTTGTGCAAATATGGGAAGGAATCTTGATTGATTGGCAGTTTGAGCTCTTATCTATACAGGAACTTGTATGTACCAGCTCTGCAAGTATAATCTGTTCTTTTATTGGAGAGCAATCACTGCTTATTTACATTGTGATGTACATGTGGAAGTCACTTGCAAATAGACCATCCTGTACTTGGGCAATCTAGCTATTATAAATCCAGAATTCTCCCATACCTCATCCTACTTTGAAATATCTGCACAGTACTACAGCCCATAAATGACAGAGATGATTCAACTATGAAGTCAAGAACATCAATGTTATTATCACTCATTCATAGAAGTATTTTATAATGGAACTATCTGACATTGCGAAATTTATGACAATTTCTGAATGAATTGTTCATCCACAGAATAGGCCAATACCTTTCCTCTTTGTTGTTAAAAATCTTTGGGTAATTTAATCCATTGAAAATGTTACTAGAATATACACACAGTCAATTTGTAGAACAGGGGTGTCAAACACAAGGTGCTTAGATCTGGCCCGCAGGGTCACCCTGGAAACAGTAAAGGACTGGGCCGCAGTGCCTCTGCCAGTGAAAATGGAGCTTGTGAGGGCTGTGGGCAGCCCTCCCGAACTCCATTTTCACTGGCAGAGAGTTGCAGGAAGCCGTCGCAGCTAAAAACGGAGCTCGGAAGCCCGTTTTCCCTGGTAGAGCACTCGGGCCTCCACAGGTGCCCCCAACATGAGTGACATCGAGCTGGCCATGCCCACCCTGGTCACACCCCCACCTGGCCCCCTGAAGTCAAACATAACCCTGATGCAGCCTTCAATGAAATCGACATTGCTTACAGCTTCTACATCCCTGTTGTAGAAGCTGTAAGCTTTTGATAAATACTGATGGCTGAAAAGAGAAATGCATGGAAATGTATTGTTTAATTTGTAGGAATTTATTTGTTCTGTCATTTGTATTCTCCAAAACTAACAAAATGGGTTAATTAAACAGCATACATGGAACCAATGTGAAAAAACTGGGCCTGTAACCTCACAGTTTAAAAGATATGATGTAAACATAAAAAAGGAATTGAGATAAAAAGTTGTTTTAAATATAGTTTAGAGAAAGGAAAAACTGGATGGATAACATGAAGGAGCTTGAAGAGGTAACTGTGTGTCTCTGAAACTTCTATGTATTGTTCAATTACATAGTTCAAAATACAGGCCAAATATTTGAAACAAATATTTAAATAAATATTCATACATAAAAGTCAATCTATTTTGAAAAGCACCAAAGATAATACAACTTTTAAATTTTAACTTGCTTTACTGTACATAAAAAAATAAAATAAAAGAGAGAGGAAGAAAGGACAGAGAAAAAGAGAAAATGATGCATATGGAAAATAGTCAGTTTCTAAATAAAGGATTAAACTCTGGTTATTAATCAATATTTCCATTACGCTGATAGTTTATAAGCAGAGAGAAAAAATATCAGACTAAAATCATACATCAAGAAACTGCATGGACAGAGAAATGCATGTGGATTGTGGATTGTCTAATCTTGTTCTAGAAGCTCACATTCATTTGACTCATCCTCTCCTCTCCTCTCCTCTCCTCTCCTCTCCTCTCCTCTCCTCTCCTCTCTCCTCCCCTCTCCTCCCCTCCTTCTCCCCCCTGCTCCTCCTCCTCCTCCTCCTCCTCTCCTCTCCTCCTCCTCCCCCTCCCCCCCCTCCCCCCCCCCCCCCCCTCCCCCCTCCCTCCCCCCCTCTCCCCCCCCTCCCCACCCCCCCTCCCCCCCCCCCCCCCCCCCCCAGCCCCCTCACCCCTCCTCCTCTCCTCTCCTCTCCTCTCCTCTCCTCCCCTCCCCTCCCCTCCCTTCCCCTCCCCTCCTTACGTGCATCATTGAGCAATTGTGGTACTCAAAGACAGTAAGAGCATATCCAATGTTCTGCTTGGCATTGTAAAAAAGACACAGGAAGTCATAACAAAGTTATAGAAGACAAATTATCCTTAAGTATAAAATTAAGATGGCATTTCGGGAGTCATTTCTTGTTCTGCTTGTCAAAATCTGTTAGCTATTTTGTGCAAAGCTTGAGTGCATTATTTTCAAATTTGATATATAATTAAAATCTCTTTATCTATATTGTATATATGAGCATTTATATGTTTGTGTGTGTACTATTATACACATATAGTATACTCAAATATGCACAGACTGGGAAAGTCTGTAGTAACATTATACTTTGAAAGAAAATCTATGTCATGTTCAGTCACCTGGGAACAACATATGGCATGTGTTCATTTATCTAATTTCATACCTACAAGCTACATATTCCCAGGACAGAAGACATGCTATAACAGAATAAATTGAGCTGTTCAATTCAAGACCAGATCTTACTGGCGAAAGATTTTCCTACACAGCATTATTTTTTATAATTTTGCATAAATCAATGACACTTAATATATTTTTTGTGACTCGACTATGAAATAAAGCTGTAGATGAGAAAAGAGGCAGGTTGTACGATGTTATGAGATTATGATTTTTGTTCATTAATAAAATAGTGAAAATTACTTTGAGAATGTAAAAATGTTGGACACATGTCACTGTGAAAATGAAATAAAGACCAAAGTAAGAATAACATGTATTGTTATAACCTTTGTAAGAAGTAAACACTAAACCTAAGTAACTTTATAGGGAGTTTGGGATACTCGGTACAGGAAGTATTCAAAATTGAAGTAAGGACAAATCCAGAAAACCAGTCTTTGAAATATGATACGTCACTTAATGAGCATTCAAAATTGTGACAGACTCCCCCAAATTACATATGACCCTGTTTCAAAGTTATGATGGTTGCAGCACCCGAGGTCATTCAATCTTACAACTAACCATAGGGATGCTGTAGTGCCCCCTGCCTCTCTCTCCCCCCACTCTACCCTGCAAGGACCCTGCAGCATTCGGGCCTGCTCCCCATACTTCCTGGAAGCAGCCATCATTCTGACAATTTCTTATGGAAATGGTGTCTGTTTTTGGAGTTTTCTACTCAGATCACTGGCCATCAGGAGATTGCAAACCTTGTCCCAGCTCTTGCTAGGCTTTGGGAAGCCAGCCCCTGCTTTTTTTTTTATTGTTTTCTTTATTTAAGAAATGTTGTTTTCTGGGGAAAGGGAGAGGATTTAAGCAAGGGAAAGGTTTTAGGAAAGGTTTCTATTTGGATGCTGCTGCCTTTGTATGAAAGGACTTTAGCAAAAGCCAGGAAAACATTTGCAGTCTTCCAACAGTCAGATGATTGGGGCAGATAGCTCTGAAAGGCTGGGAACAGGTCCTTGTTTTGCCCAGGAAGGCAGGCCCACTTTGGCAGAAAGAAGGACAGCAGCAGAACCAGGAAAGGCAGGTGTGCCCAGTGTTTTCCTTCCCAATTGTTTTCTGTTGTAAAACTGTCAGCTGTGCAGTGTGCATGCATGTGAGCCATTGGGAGGTATTGTGAAAGAAGAACAAGCTCCTTTTCCGTAAGCCATGTTCCTCCTTCCCTTTCAGAAGCAAACATCATTTTGAAGGACCCACAGTTAATTACAGCTACTCTGAAAATGATACTTGCTTCCAGGCTGCAGTCATGTGGTCTAGGGACACTAAGGGACAGAGCACTTGCTCTCATTCCCAATGCAATGGAGCTTTCAGGACTACATTAAAAAGTAAGTCAGCGATTGGTGGGGAGGAGTATGTGGGACCCTAAAAGGCAGGAAGCAGAACATGGGCTATCTCAGGGGCTGGAGGAGGTCCAAGGCAGGTAGGCTTGTGCCTTCACTAGGCCTCCCAGGATGTCCTCCACCCTTGAGTCACCCTATGCTCCACTTAATGATCCACAAGTTCCTTTAACGATTGCATGGGGGACAACAGGGATGATTGGTTGTTACTTGAGATAGTTCTTTTAATGTTTGTCTTGACGTAATGGGCAGGATCCATTGTAGTCATAATTCAAGGACTACCTAGAGCAGGGGTCTCCAACCTTGGCAACTTTAAGACTTGTGGACTTCAACTCCCAGAGTTCCTCAGCCTGAAGTCCACAAGTCTAAAAGTTGCCAAGGTTGGAGACCCCTGACCTAGAGATGGCAGCAGCAACAGGTTATAAATGTCTGTACCTCTTTGCTGCCATCTAGAGGCTGAATGGATTTCTACAACCCTGATCTGACATTTATAGATTTAGCCCCCAAAAGAAATATTAAAGATATTTGTGAGTTAATTTTGTAGGGAAATTGAAATGCAAGCTTTAGATTAATTTGATGGGTAGTATTAACTACTATTACTCATTAAAAGTGTGTTTGTCTTACATATTTTGTTGAATATCTACATTTTTCAATTCTGATTAGACTGATAATGTATTGGATTTATCTTTTCCGCAAACATCTTCACTACCCTTCAGAGATGTTCATTATTTGACAAGTTGGGAAAAATCAGTTTCCAAACTAGTCTCTGAAAAGATTTCCAATCTTGAAAAAAAATCCAAAATGTGGTCATGCTTATTTTTAATTCATTTAAAGAATTACTATACACTGTAAACCCTGTCACATTACAACCTTTTCCATTTTCAAACACAAAATTGTTTCCCCCCCCCTATCAATTTCATCAACTGTGAATCAAATGGATTGTGTACTAATAAAGGAGTATATTTGTAGTTTAGGGTCGAAATCAGGGGTGGTTTCTGACTTACCTCACTGCCGGTTTGCTTCCTCACGTGCCGCGTGGGCGCGCCACGTGAGCGTGTGCGCATGCGCAGTGCTAAAAGCCCAGCTTCTGCTCATGTGCAGAAGCAAAAAACAAGATGGCGGTGCCTAGGGCACCGCCGAGAGAGCTGGTTTGGGGGCGTGTCCAGCCGGCCATTGCTGCTGGTTTGGTGAGCGGGGGAAAATTCCCGCTACCGGTTCTATAGAGCCAGTCCGAACCGGCAGGAACCCACCTCTGTTCAAAATGAGAGGTCCTTGGTGCTCTCTGAGCTTGTTTGTTTTCTTGCAGACGTTTCATTACCCTAACTAGGTAACATCATCAGTGCTAGTCCTATCAATGCTAGGGTTGTGTAATTTTGGCAGGGAGGGACTGGCATCATGGCAACATGCTGGAAGCACCTATAAGATGAATGCAGGCAAATTAGAAAAGTATTTTATCTTACATAAGATACAGACCCATTATGTAAGGGGAGGAGAATTTATAAGATTTTTTATTATTCTTTTCAGCATCCAGTCAGAGTGGATTTTTTATATGTTTAATGATGTATGTTTGGGTCATTTTTTTTCTTTTTTTACCTTTTATACACACATTTTTTTCTTTTTGTTGTTGTTGCTGTTGGATGTATGTTTTATTTTTATATACATGAAAAAAGTCTTTTATCTTGTTGCCATATTAGCAAGGTCCAAGCTGCATTTGACAATCAGATCCTGAAATGGAGGTTCCTGACAGCAGTTTAGTTTTCATTCTAACACTTCTTTGCAAGCTGGCCCCAAAAAATGCTAGGTAGGAAATGTAAGCTAGGAAATACAAGATGGCCTCCTTGCTTCCTTTTTAGCATTGAGGAAATACATTGCTAAATAAAATATCAGAACTTCCACGGGATAAAATGAAATGCAAGTGTCAGTCACAGAAAACGGAGCTAGAGAATCACATAAAGTGTTCAGTAGCTTATAAAAAGGATAAGCTGCATTAGTAACAGCTGCAGTATAATCTTTCAGATTATTTTCTTCCATTATTAAGGAACACTCCATGGCTTCTCAGGAAAAAAACTTAAAACTAAACTGTAGTTTCTTTCCAGGTACACATTAAATATGATCACACTCTTAACACACACAATTTTTTTTAGTGAAAAAACAATTCTGAAAACACTTTATGTCTTGAAAGAAATTAGTAATATAGACAATTTGTGAATTTGTCTGGGTTGATCGGTGACAGAGAATCCATGTGATCTTAACAAATGAAACAAATTGTCCAGTTACCATACCAGTTAGGAATGAATGTTCTTAGGGGGCTGCTACTTTCAATTGGACTACAAGGTAAACTGACTATACTTAGGATCTTAAATGAACTATGTTCATCTGCAGGTGATAAATTGCTATTGCCTTATGAGCAATCTGGCTGACTAATCAGACTTCATAAGAAATTTGCATGGGAAGAAGGCTGACTATTAGAAACCCAATTTGAGATCCTTCCTGAAATTATTTATTTATTAGATTTCTTTGCTGCCCATCTCACCTTGAAGTGACTCTGGGCAGTTTGCAACATTAAAACACAACATTATATGTAAATGTTATATTCTTTTTACTTTTGGAATGCTGAATATGTGTTTTAGAACACAGCAAGAACTAAATCCCCAAAGAGAATTATATAAACACTCAGTAAGGACTTGCATAATAGGTTATACAAGATGATGGGGATACAGGTTGGGAAATGTAACTTGATAAATGATCTTTGTCTTTAAAAGTGCTTGGAATTTCCAGTGTCAAGTCAGAGATTTTTGTAAGTCCGTGTGTGAAAATATTTATGAGCCAGAGCCAGAAATAATCTTAAGTGCTTAAACTTGTTGCCTGCATAAAAAACAGTAAGAGTTTGTTATTATAAAATCAGTATTTGCATTATTCTACAATGTCTGCCAAAACTGAAGCTAAGCACTATTAAGTTGGTCTAGATACCAAAGAAAATGAATAAACTGGCATAGCATTTGCTGTTGATGTTGAATTTGCTACCATTTAAAATAAATTATTCCATGGTGCTACTTTCTCAGGTTTCCTGTATTTTGATGAATGTTGACTGTTTGTCTTCTGCCACAGTTTCTTATCTGTGGAGAGAACATCTTGCTTCCCCAGTATTAAAATCAAAGAGTAATGTTAGAATGTATAAAGACGGGAAAATTTTACTTAGTTGACTACACCTTAGTTGGATGACAATATGTTGGCACAATTCTATGTACAGTTAAGTCTACAAACGTCTTTTTTGTTTCCTCTTTAGGATTAACTCCTAGGATTAGAACTTGGATTGCCCATCTATATACTTGATTCATGCAATTTCTTCAGTCCTTATTTTAATGAAAGAATGTACTAAATTTTACACTTTCATTCATATGGATTATGCGTAGAGAGCTTAGTTCACATTCCTATGAGTATATTTTTGAGAAGCAAACACACTTGGGTCTTTCACCACAGAATGCCCATGCTCAGAAAGTTCAATGTATTAATCACATTACATTTAAGATTGATAAGATTGATAGATATGTTTATGTGTTGATCTGTTTCTTTCAATCAATTTCAAGTCTAGGTGAATAGCAGATAAAGTGAAAAAGCTAACTATCTATTTGTTGGTTTATTTATTTATTTATTAAAATTATATAAAGTTATAGAACAGTTAAGTTACTATCATGCATTACATGCAAAGACATTTGATGCACTAATTATAGCATCTCTTAAAAAAATTGAGTGCCACAATCTCACACACTCTCTCTTCCTTCTTTTGGTACAATGATTTCTTATTTTTGACGTAATTCCATCAAATAACAGTTTTGAGATCTGCTCTAAGAGCTTGAGTAGCATGGAAATAGATCAGCAGCAAATAGAAGTGTAATAAATCAGTCAGATTAGTATTTTCATAAATAAATTGAATTACTATATTCTCTGAAAGAGTCATGTAGCTTCAGCCCAAAAGATAGTGGATACTATTCAAGTGCGGCAAGTATCTCAGACTCATGTACAAAGGAAGTTTCAGACAGAAGAACACATCAGAATGGTCTAACTGAATGAAAAGGATTTTTATGTATATTATGTTGAACTTCTGAAGAAAAGGTGAGGCACCAATTGAATGTTAGGAAACATTTCCTAATAATAATAACAATTTAATTACTAGATTCTTCCTCCTCCTCCTCCTCCTCCTCCTCCTCCTCCTCCTCCTCCCCCCCCCCCCCCCCCCCCCCCCCCCCCCCCCCCCCCCCCCCCCCCCCCCCCCCCCCCCCCCCCCCTCCCCCCCCTCCCCCCCCCCCCCCCCCCCCCCCAGCCCCCTCCTCGACCCCGTGGACAGAAATGGCAAAACCAGCCTAAACATCTGACTGACCTGGAGACCAGCCTTAACAAAATTATATGCTGCCCAGTTCCCCTGGGAAACATTTCCTAATAACCTCCTCCTCCTCCTCCTCCTCCTCCTCCTCCTCCTCCTCCTCCTCCTCCTCCTCCTCCTCCTCCTCCAGACTAGAAGAAACTAGGGATGCCTTAATCCAGAATTTATGTGGAAAACAGGCTTGGACTCGGGAATATAACAGGGACCTTCCAGATCCATGATTCTATGACTGATAATGCAGACCAAGGAGGAACTGTGGGAAAAAGCCATTCCAAGAGTATTGATATGCAAGGGAATAATTATGGATAACTATCTTAGTGGGTACTAAGAAAGCTCCCTTTCATACTGTATTCCTTTTAAGCACACACATATGTGTGTGTGTGTGTGTGTTTACAAAATGATTCTATAAAATAAATGCTGTTTATTTGGTATATGATTGCAATGGAACATATAAAACATCCCATTTATTGCTGTTTATTTGTATTTCTTTTTCCTTAGATTTTAACTAGAAAAAATACCAAGCGATTCTCCAGGTCTTACTCTGGCTCCTTTGAGATATAGAGAGGCTCAGAAGTAGAATGTTAATTTGAACATCCTTCCACACTCCTTACTTTTCAGTCTAAGGAAAAATAAATAGGCATACAGTATCTTCTTAAAAACTACCTGTCATCAGAATTAACCAGAGTAGTATATTAAAATGGTTTAGAAAATTATATTTTAATATCAATGCCAAAATACTATATATTCATTTCACTTGCAAAGTATGTGGCTCCTGCAAATGCTCAATTTTTTATGTTCTGTACCTTGGTATCAACAAAGTTTAAATCTAACGAAAGTGCATTCTTTACTGCCTTACCATAATGTTAGATACAGTACTTATTGTTTTACACTGAGACTACATTCTGTCAACTTTTCTGTCTGTTCTAACAGCAAATAGCAATAGCACTTAGACTTATATACTGCTTCACAGTGCTTTACAACCCTCTCTAAACAGTTTACAGCGTCAGCATATTGTCCCCAACAATATGGGTCCTCATTTTACTGACTTCAGGAGGATGGAAGGCTGAGTCAACCTTGAGCCGCTCAGAATCAAACTCCTGGAGTGAGCAGTGAGTTAGCCTGCAGTATTGCATTCTAACCACTGCGCCACCACAGGTCTAATGCACTGCCTGAGAAAGTATTCAGAAGATCTCCAGAGTTTGAAGGATTGATTAATTGATTGATTTTCTTTGCTGGCCATCTTGCTGCAAGATGACTCTAGGTGGCTTTAGCATGCTGCAACCTTTTTTGTAAGTCTTGATAAATACATTGTCTTAATTTAATGTTATTCATGTTATTCTAAAAGTTATGTCTTACTTTCCCCAGTATTCCTGGTAGCAAGTTCAAATGACATCTTTCATCAAATGATTTATCTCAGTCCCATCCTATCAGAAAAGCAAGAATGATTGTCAATAGTAACTACAGGAATATAGACTTTTATTTACTCTCTTGTACTGAATATATAGTGAACAAAACTCCAAGATTGCGCAAAGTAGCAGGAAATAAAAAAGAACCCCAAATATCACCTTCAAAAAATAGCAAATAAATCAAACCAGCACTTACATTGTTTGTTATCCTGGAAAAACCTCCTTTCCTGTTATCATATTGTCTAGTTCAACACATGCGGAAATAGTTGCTAGTTAAACCGGGTTTTCTAGTGAAGTAGCAGCATTGTAGTATACATTAAAAGAATGTGGTGCACCTAGGTAAATATTTAACAGCAATTGTTTCCATGAATTAAATCTGTTTTATTTAGAATTATGTATCAGAAGAAACTAGAATCATAACTGATTGCTGAAATATAATCTCTCACACTCCTTAGCCAAATCTTTTAGATTGCCTCCCCCCAAAGGTTAAGAGGAATAATTGGATATTACTTTTCTTGCTAAAGTACTGGAATAATAGATTTCACTTTGTTTGGTATGGGGAAGAGATAAATTATTGCCATCTTGACTGTGGGACGAATTCCATTTACAAACATGAAGTCAAATACAGTAGATGATTAATATCCAGCCAGCACTCACATCGTATTTTCCTCAGGTTGGTTTAGTAACTATTTCGTAACTTGGATGGATGAGGCATCTGTTGATTTTTGTCTGTTTAAGTAGCTTTTGAACATCAACTTCCTAATATAGCAAAAAGTGGGGGGGGGAAGCATGAAACACGAATGTTAGGTGACCCAGTAAATATTTCTGTGATAAAGGATGGAAAATTAAGTCAGATGGCTGAAAGTAAAAAAAGACCTAATTTGATATTCCTTGTTATTTTCTAGACACTACAATGAGGGAGAGCAAGGATGCTACGTTGAAAATAAAACATCTCCCCATTAGTCCCATTCATGATTCTTATTCCTTTAAATATTTTTAGAGCTTGGGGCTAGGAACAAAAGCAGAGCAACCTAGAAATTCCTAGTACAGTCTTAGTGTCAGATGTACCTCATTCCCATTGAAGTTGCTTTGACTCGTTCTTCTCAATGCCTGGTGATGTGTTGAAGGACGGTGCGGTCAGAAGATTCAAACAATTGTATGTTTCAGTCTCATGAATGGGAAACACCATTCAATTATGATACAAGATAAGAACTGGAAATAACAGGAGTAAATCTCAGGACTGGTATAGTTTTTTGCTCATTCAAGGTTAGATGTTTAGCTTTAACTCAGCAGTATAGGGCCTCAAACCGAAATAATTTACAGGGCTGTTGGGAAGATAACATAAAAACAGGAAAATGTCTGAAGGAAGATGGAGCGAAATGTACAGAAAAAAATAAGCTCTCTCATATTAAAGGTAATAAGCTCTCTCGATGGCATATTTGAGTTATCTCTAATTGTTTCTACTAGCCCCTTTTTTATTTTCGCAGAGTGGGTGTGTTATGGGTTCCTTCTATTAAAGCTTCTTGCTGGGACCAAGGAAGCATGTCTTCTCTGTTGTGTCCTCTGGGAAGCACCCCCTTCAGAGATAAGGCCAGTTCCTTCTCTCCTAGCAGTATGGAAAGCTTTGAAAACTTGACTTTGCTTCCAGTTCATGTATTATTATTTTTTAGAGGGAGGGGGGATGTTGTTTTGTTTGATTTATATCATTTATAGATAATTTAAATCTGTGTGGTTTACATCTTGTCTGTTTCTATATATTTTTTATATTTCGTACACTTCCCAGACTTCATTGGACCTTGTTGATTATAAGAAATTTAAATAAATTATAAATATATGTAATATAAACATAGAGTTGGAAAGTGCCATTTACAAAATCAAAGTTCTTGCTATATTTTAAGTTTGGAAAAGAGGTTACCTGATCTCCCACACTGGAAATATTTCTTTTGCTGTTCTTCTCTTACTCATGAGCTTTATGATTTTTTTCTTTTCACAGATTAAGCTCAGGGGTGGGTTCTAACCTACCTCGCTGCCGGTTCGCTTCCTCCCGTGCCTCGTGGGCGTGCCTCGCGTGCGCATGCGCAATGCCAAAAAATCCGAAAAAAAATCCAAAAAAAGAGAGCTGAAAACAAGATGGTGACGCATGCGCAGTGCCAGAAACTCGGCTTCTGTGCATGTGCAGAAGAAAAAAACCCAGAAAAAAATTCAAAAAAAATAAATAAATTCAAAAAATAAATTCAAAAAAAAAAAGATGGTGGCGCCCACGGAGCGGCACTGACCGAACCGGATCTGTGATGTCACTGTGATGTCACCAGCGAGTCACTACCAGTTCAGGCAAACCGGTCCGAACTGGGAGGAACCCACCTCTGATTAAGTTAATCTGTTTTCATCACCATAGTCCTAAAAGGATTATTTTTGAAGAGGAATCCCATTATGGCAATTTAGATCAATGGACCAAAGATAGAAATATTATTATTGCAGATCATAAAGTGCCTCTTATATAACGTAAAGGTACTAATTTTAAAAACAAATGGTTAAATTATGATGGTGATCATGATAGCGACAAATATTCTTTCTGTTATTTGAATATCTGGCAATGACAAATGTTACAAACTCTTTTAAAGAATGATCATTCCCAATTCCCTTATGAACATTCTAGGATAATATTTGAGATGTAAAATATCAAGCAAATATTTCATTGATATTGTCAGAAGCTAAAAATTTAGAAAAGAGAAAAATACTGAAATTAACAATAATTGCCACAATTAACTGTATTCATTCCACAAAATATATTAACATATTTCTCATATTTCAAGTTATGAAAAGTAAAAATAGAACTTGCTAAATAATTTTGAATTTATCAAAATATGATTTCAGCTGAAGAATTAGTAGTTTCTACCCCCACATCGAGGATGTGTTTGCAACGCACAAGGACAAAACACAGCATATAGTCTGAGCATTTTCCTCCACTTGCTTCTAAACTCACATAGACAAACATGCCTTGGCAACGTATTATTATTATTATTTGTAGGGAGAAGTTTCTCTTGCCCCATGAGTAAGAATCAATGAAATTATCTTCAGCTGTTCCAGTATTAAAGTAGCCTTTGTTCCATTATCCCAACACTGCCCAAAGGCAGCTGCCAGGTGTGCAAAATGTATTAGGAATTGTAATCCATTATCTTGGAGGGCAGTCTGGAAAGTAGAAGTGACTAGGTACAAATGCAGGCATTATATGGGTCAGCAATGGAGACATCCAATTTCATGCTGGAAATTTTTCTACTGATTCAAGGATGAGTAGGTAGCACTTCAACTTAATAGTGGAAAAAGACCTGCATTTAGTAAGTACCAATCAAGAAATATGTCAAAATAACAATGTTAACTTATGGCAAAAAGTCAAAAGAAATCTTCAAAGGAGGAAGAATTTAAAGTCATCTTGGTTAGGGTCAATTGTCATTATTAAAATGAATATGTTACCCAAGATTAATTTTGTTCCAAATAGCAGTTGCAATTACAATTTCAAAAAGAATTTTACAAGAATGGCAAGAAATTGTCAGCAAATGTATATGCAATGGTAAAAAAACCAAAAGTTAAATTTAAAAAATTATAAGATTCAAAGGATTGAGGTGGCCTCACTCTCCCAAATTTTATTTTTTTTTTCATAAAGCAAATAGCTTCTTGTGATAACAGAGTTGATAAAATTTTTGAACAGTAGAATATCAATACTGAAAGGAGCTAACCTAGCTAATGGACTTCATAGATATTTATGGTTCACATACACAAAGGAGGACACACAATTAAAAGGCACATTGTCAAAGTTAGATAAAAGTGTGGAATTCTATAAGGAAAAAATTATGCTGACCAATTTCATTGTTAGCCTCTGGTAGTTACCTTTAAATTCCTTCACAATTGTAAATGGTACACTTGGGGGTCCATTTCTCCCCAACTGTTATTACCACTCTCTCGCAGTCCAGTAGTATGTGTATGTGTGCCAGGTGTTGTCAGCTAAGGAGTATTGACTGGTGGAACCAAGGAAAGCCTTTTATGATGTGGCATCTGCCCTGTGGAACATCATTCCACCTGACATTAGGTTAGTCCTGACCCTGCTGACTTTTTGCAAGTCCCTAAAAACTTGGTTTGATTCCTGGTCCTAGGGCCTTAGAAATGTGATAATGTCTCTTGACTTTCTTGATGGTTATTTTATAAAGCTTGGCTGCTATGTGTTTTTATCTTATGTATTTTTTCTATTTTATTGTAAATCCCCAGAGTTACATATGTGAGATATGTGATTATATAAACCAAATAAATAAATAATAAACAAAAAATAGTTGAAAAAAAGCTTTCAGTGGCATACTGCTGCCTAGATTAATGCACTCTAAAAAAAATCACATATTTGCATAAATTATGCTGTCAATTGTTTAGCTAACAACTGGAAAGTTGTCAAAACAGCTACAAAATATGCAGAAAAACCTCACACCTGTTATAGTAAAATACATTTAAATTCTGTATATGCTTTGAATAAAATTCTCAAGGAATTTTTTTTAAAAATTACATTTTGAATCTAACTAGCATTAATGTGGTATACAATCTTTTATATATACGTATGTTTGAATCTAATTATGGTATATATTTCTAATTCAAATTATTTAAGCTGTTTAAATAATCCAAATAATAATTTGCAGATTTGTATCTTTTAAAATCTCAAAGCATCAGATATATTATTTAGGGTCCTACAAATAATATTCACCTTTCTAAAAATAAAGGAAAGGAATTTATGCATAGCATATATTCTAAGCATGTCACACTATTTAGTACCCTTTTTATATAGTAATTTTTTAAAAACAAAATGGCAGTTCCATGTGTGCTCTTTAGGTGTATTTGCCTATGTCAGGGATAGGAACCTATGGTCCTCTACGTGTTGCAGATTAGTTGAACTATTTCTTAGCAAGTCCTACCTAAAAGTGAAAGATTGTGGGACTTGTAGCTTAACAACATATGGAAGACCAATTATTCCCAAATTTTGACATACATGAATGTCCATGCAAGCACCAAAGCAAACATATTTTGCATTCACCATCTTTCAGGAGAACTGAAAGATGTTCATTTTAACTTTTGAATCTGAAACTGATAATTAAGTACCCAAGGATTTCTAGCTTCTTCCTCTAAAGACCTTTGAAAATTCACTGGCCTAAATGACTGTTCTGCCCCAGCGACGAGCCACCAATAATACGCACACACAAACTGCAAAATACTGTTCTTTTACTAATAAATGTCTCCTAATAACTTCTTAGGAGCAACACAACAGTTTGAAAACAAAATAAAGGCAGAATAGTTTTTTTCCCCAAACCTCCGCTGGTAAATGGCTAATCTTTAACAGCTGGCCAGAGTCCAAGAGATACTATGATCAGGTCTGACTGTATTTGGCAATACTCCCAGAACTAGGAATGCAGGAAATAAGACCCGTACTGGAACAAGTAAACGAGCAGACTGGAGTCACAAAGGTCAAGAGTGATATCAAACGTTGTTTCCTGCAACAAGGCTCAGCATGGTCAGTGCTTAAATAGTCTAAGGGTGTGGCCACTTAGCCTGCAGCTCTACTCTCGAGGAGACCTTCTCCTGAGTAGCCACTCTTGTCTTCTAGCAGCCCTGCGTGCCCGAGCATTGAGAAGAAGAGGCTCCTCCTCTTCTTCTTCTGCCCTGATGGGCTCCTCAGGAGGTACAGAAGGCCCTGCTTGACTCTCTCCTCGGGATCCATGATCACTGGCACGGGACGCTGGTGGGCCACAACAATGACAATCGTTAAGAATTAATGCTTTATCACAGCAAAGACATTGTGGACATAATGACACACATAATTGGACTATGCATTATTATAGCACAAAAGTCTTTTAAAAGATTTCTCAAGGCAATACATTATCGTAAAAAATTTCACTGCAATGCTGATACAGTGGAATGCCACTGGACTTTCACTACCAGATGACTTAGAGATGCCTAGTGGTTAAGGCTCAAGCAAAAGAAACATCAAGAGAATCTAAAATAGCTTCTTATTGTACATGCTTTGGTGACGTGCATGTAGATCCTTATAGCTCATGAGCCATTTTTTGTTATTTAGATAATCAAATAAAGTTTAAATAGCAGGGAGGCAAAAACGTGCAATTCTAATTTCCCAAATGCAAAACTCTAAAATGAGACACTTTGGGTCTGGTTCTCCATGAAGAGACAGTTTCTGAATTCATACATTGCAACAACATTTTAATCAGCTGCAATGTGGGATTTACTCACTGTGCTAAACCATAAACAGATTATTATGATTACAGGCTGTAATGGCTAGATATACAGAACATGTTAAATTTAATCCAAACCAAGGACATTATCGTTCAGAGATGTGCGAACCAGTCATAATATCAGCTTGAGAGTCTTTGCCTGAATCCCCTGCTGTGCTAGGAGGAATGATTCCTGACACATTTGTTTCAAAATAGTAGTGATATTTCAGGTTTGTGCCACAATGAAGTAGACTGTTCAGAAGGAGAGCATTTGCACTGTGGTGATATATTATACAGCAAACTCATTCAAACGTGTGAAATATAATGTATATTATACTGATACATTTGTTGGGTTCATAATGTACGCACCTACATTTTGATCATAACTGATAAGGAGATAAAATATGCTACTCATATTAAGAGAGAAATTTGCTGGATGTTAAGATGGGGCAAAAATTGTCTCCTCTATTGAAAAGAAGTTCACTAAGGGATAAATGTACCTCCCAGAAACTACTGTAATGCCTGCAAAAATTTCTGTGGGCTTAAATTCAGAGCCACTTCTTTCCTTGGTGGGTTTCTCGATTGAATTCCTTAACTACTCTATATTTCTCCCAGAATCAACTGGGAGAGTGCTGGGTGTTTTTTAAATATGAAAATGAGAACCTTGAAAACAATGAAGTGGTCTGTAGTGTTATTTCACTCTCCCTTCTCACCCTATTAGGGTTCTTGCCTCTGACCCTAAATAATTGCTTAACAGAAACACAATAATATGTCAGGGAAGACCAAATCTCTGGGGAATATATTTTTGACTAAGCAAATTGGATGCTCTGAAACACCAACGTCATACAGTGTATCCATCTAGTTAGTAACATATGGCAAATATGTAGGTCACTTGGTGATAAAATTTAGGGAAGTCGTTTTGTCTTCAATGAAGCAAAGTCCTTTTGAAATCTCAACCTTCTAGGAGACTGGGATTGATTCAAACTGATCAAGGGACCAAGAGATAGAAATATTCTGTTTGAACTTCACTTCTTGCTACAAAATTCAGAATCAGTATTACTTCAAACTCTTCTGCGTGAGATAGATAACATGCTTTATATAGACATTTTTAAAAGTCCCCGTTAGTTTTGCTAATCTAGAAAGTGGTGTTTCTGCAGCTGACAAGCTCCCGTAGAGTGTCTCAGAAAATTCAAGAAAAAAGAAAAATAGGCAGTTAAAATAGCTCAATGTTCAATATTCTTCCACCAGACATAACACTTTATTTGGAAATTAACATCCAGTCTGATCAGTATAAATCTTTTTAATTAAGCAGATAATAGTATGTCTCTCTGTGTGTACATATCTACTTTACATTTCTAGAGCACTACAGTCTGACTCTCAGCAGTTTGCAACAAAGCATGAAATACAAATTAGAATCATATAAATTTAAATATCCACAATAAAAATGGATGAAACTAACAAATTAAATAAGCATTCCTGTGACATATTATCAACATAAATTCATGACTGATAATAGTTAAAATAAGTAGTATCTCTCATTCACCATTTGCTCTTTACAAAAGTTCTATTTTTAAGTTTCTGCAAAAGTAACAATGTAGGTGTAAGTGAAATCTCTAAAGCGAAGTTGTTCCATCAATTTGGTCCTTCCACTAAAAAAAAACTTTTTTGGGTCTTAACCCCCTCACTTTATGGATGCTAGTAACCAACAGCACTTTTTCCCAAGATACAATTCGATTCCAGTTGGAAAATGTGTTTTTGAAGGAACCTAAGTACCAATCGTTAAGCGTTTAATCGTTATAGATTAAAATCAGAACTTTGAACTGCACTCAGAAGCTAATAGAAAACCAGTATTGGGCCAAATAGGACTGGTGTAATGTGCTCACAGATATCTAGGTTAATAGGTTGCTGCATGTTCTATTAATCAACACTTCTGAGCAGCCCCATATAGACTGTATTATTTATTGCAGTACTACAAATAAGTATTGATGAAATATTCTTGCAAGTTTCTTCTCATGGTAAGGCTACAACTGGCACATCAACCAGAGCCGCACAGAAATCCCCCTTGGGATGACATCCACCTATCATCCAGATAAAAGAGAATGCTCTGAGTCTGGACATGAGAATAGGTATTTAAAAATACTGAATCAAGGAGATGTCCAATGAAATAATCTTTTCAATCCCGTGTCAAAATTTGCAGCCAACAAGACACTCAATAGAACTGATAGTAAGATTGCTGGGAAACTCCCCAAGTGTCTGTTGTGTTATAATTCATGCTGGTCCCAGTCATCCATATGGAGATCCTGGGAGGAAATCAATATAATCTAATTCAATAAGTCAGTATGTCCCAAAGGTGCTTTTTCAATGGACAACTGGACTTACTGGTTTTTCTTTGAAGATGTTTTGCTTTTCATCAGAGCTGAAGAAGCTTCTTGAATGAGAAGTGAAACGTCTTCAAAGAAAAACCAGAAAGTCCAGTTGCCTCTTGAAAAAGCACCTTTGGGACAATCATGACCTGGATAACTGAAAATCTCCATAGACAATAAGTCAGTAGTTACCACCCCTGGGGGGCTGCAATGTCATCACAGGGGATCCCTGAAGTCTTAAAGAAAAGTTATGATTTAAATCTTGAGTTAAGTCTTGGAGGTCTGTGGCCATGGTCCATGACCACAAAAGGTATTTAAAGGGGGGTCCTTGGTGAAGAAAAGGTTGTGAACCACTGCAATAAGTGATTAATGTTAGAGAATTTCTTTTCCTCTGTTGTAGAAAAATAAATCAGAAGCTCTCACAGTTGACTGCATTTGCTGAATCAAATAACTTCTTTATAATCTTATCAAAATATTTACAATACCATACATTCTTCTTTACAGCAACACATCATAATGAAGTCTTCACACAGAGAGATACAGAGACAGACCAGAGACTGGAAAACATGTCCAGCTTCTTGCTTAATTCCTTTTGCACAGACTCAGTAGCACTTTACTCACATTGGCTGACTGAGTTACCACATGACTCTTCCTGCTCATGAATATCCCAACAATTAAACCATGGCAAACGGTCACAGAGATATTGTACATATTGTTTGCTACTCAACTGTTCCAAGTAAACAGGAAGTCCAACAAATAGACTTCCCTATTTAATCCAGCCCTAGGAAATTGGTTTTATATGCCCAAAGCTGGAAATCACTCAATTTAACAAACCTTGTAAACTTAGATTAACTATTATCTAATTGTTAATCTTAGTTTTCCAGAAACCAGAGTTTAGTATATGTGTTGCACCATTGTATACATTTATAACATGGATGAGACTTTTTCTTTTGGAAAACAACACAGTATCCCATCTATTCAGACCACTGGTGAAATCCAATTTTTTTTACTACTGGTTCTGTGGGTGTGGCTTGGTGGGCATGGTGTGGCTTGGTGGGCGTGGCTTGGTGGGCGTGGCAGGGGCACTTCTGGGGGAAGGATACTGCAAAATCCCCATTCCCTCCCCACTCCTGGGAGAAGGATATTGCAAAATCTCCTAACTACTCAAAATTTCTGCTACCGGTTCTCCGAACTACTCAAAATTTCCGCTACCGATTCTCCAGAACCTGTCAGAACCTGCTGGATTTCACCCCTGGCTGCAAGGAAGTTCAATAGTTTCCTGTGAAAAATGTTGCTGAACATTTGCAGCAAAGCTTTTGTTCTTTGTGACTAAGAAACTCTGAGACTCAGAATGAAAATGCTTCCTTTATCACCTTTCTGATAAACTGCTATTGTTTGTTTAATACTAGCTGCATGTCTTTGAAAATATGCATGTGTTTTATGTTCCGCCCCCCCCTCCATAAAAATGTATGCCAGCCAATTTGGAGATCATATCCTTCTATTGCTAAAATTCTTTTGTTTTTAAGTATGATCCATTCCCTTATCCAATTTAATGCTGCTGCTTGATAATATATTTCCCAATCAGGGAGTCCAAAACCACCTCTCTTCCTATTGTCTTGTAGTAGTTTCATCTTAATCCGAGCTTTTTTCTTTGACCAAATAAATTTTAAGATCATCATGTTCCATACTCCTCTTATTACTATTTATTTTATTTTTATTCTGCTCTTTCTCAGATTCTAATTGACTGTCCCTAGAAGACAAACTATGAATCAGCGAGTGAAATATATAAATTGAACAAAACTCACAATAAGAGCAAGAATACGAGCAAGAGCTTCCATTCCCACCATTAATTTCATGTACAGTGACATTTGTACAAGTGGCTTGTCTCCTGTACTCCATTCATCATGCTTCAGATCACAGGGTTCCCATGGCCAAACATGGGATTCCCAAGGATTTCCTGATAAAGGGCTTGGTGATACCCCCCAAGTTGATCAATAAACTCTTGGGAAAGGCAGAGATGGGGAGCACCCCTTCTGACTTCAGAAATGGCTTTCATCAACCACCATAACTGTGCTAAGCTATAGTGTACAAAGAGTAAGACTGACAGTGTATCTTGTACTTGTTTCTCTCTGCCTCCCCTCCTATCCAATTGCAAAGTGGCTGAAAGCCTGCACTTCTATTTTTCATTGACTACAGCTTCATGCAAAATATAAAACACAAACTGTGAATCTTATGTCAGCGTTCCAATAAACATCCCCAACGAAATAAAACTCTGAGGCTAGAAGTTCCTCAAAGTTCAAATTTATTAGAGATGCCATGTTGGCAACATCTGGGAAAACCCAAATCTGAAAGCTTCCGGGTTTTCTGCACCCAAACAAAAGTTCAAGTCCCTGCCCAGCACCCACATGTCCCTCACACGATCCAATCAGGCACCATCCAAAACTGAAGATGCCTCCCAGTCACTTCATCGCAGCTGCCAGGCACAGCGGCCTTGACTTTCTGGAAAGAATGTTATTTAGATTACTACATATCACCTACTCCATATAATCCCCCCTCCCATTTTCCCACAGTAGAAAATGTGGCAGGCCTGAATACAAAAAGGTAAAAGATGGCTTCCAGGCCTGACAGGCTTCCCCCCTCAGGAAAGGAACGAATCCTGGAATGAAATAAAAGTCAGGGGTTAATACGAGTTAATACAATTATCATATTAACCACCTCCCTCCCCCCAGAAGACCCTTAGGCTTATCAGGGAATTTATCGTGAAATTGTTTGACTAAGGCGTCTGCATGAATATCCCAGCTTTTCACCCAAGTAGCGTCAGACAAGGGGTATCCCTTCCAATGCACTAAATATTGCAAATGACCTCTTTGCAGTCTGGAGTCCAGAATTTTCTTCACCTCATAATGAGTCTCACCCTGCACCACAATCGGTTTTGGGGGGGCAGCAGGTTGAGGTCTCAATCTAGATCCCACAGCAGGCTTTAACAGGCTGCAATGGGAAACAGGATGAATTTTTCCCAGTATGCTGGGAAGATTTAACTGCACGGTTACTGGGTTAATCACCTTCACTATGGGGAAGGGACCTAAGTATTTCGGCCCTAACTTTTTACTCTTCAAACTCAAGAGTATATATTTGGTTGAAAGGTACATGCGATCTCCCACCCAGAAGGGGGGTTGGAGAGATCAGGTTTGTCCACTTGTTTTTTGTAGGCTTCGGCCACTTCAGTCAGGGCTTTTTTTTTGCATTCTCCAAGCCTTTCTTCAATGACTCCATCCACTCATGTACAGTCATGGAAGAAGGCTGTTCTCTCAGTAGTTCTGGCATAGGAACAAATTCCATGCCGCTCGTAATCTGAAAAGGTGTCAGTCCCGTACTGCTGTGCACTGCATTATTGTAAGCCACTTCAGTGAAAGGAAGCAAGTCAGCCCAATTATCTTGTTGGTAATCCACATAACATCTGATGTATTGCTCCACCATGGCATTGGTCCGTTCCGTGGCCCCGTTGGTACTCGGATGGAAAGCTGAGCTAAGCCCCTGTGATGACCCAATGGATCTCAGGAACTCTTTCCAGAACTTAGCGGTGAACTGAACTCCTCGGTCGGAGATCACCTGCCGCAGGACTCCATGTAGCCAGTAGATCTGTTTGACAAACATTATCAGGGTTCCGAATAGCATCTGGAATTAAATCAGAGTCCGAGGCAAAGCTTTCCTCAAAGTTCCAATTTATTAACAGAGCCATGTCAGCACGGCTGGGAGAATCCCGAATCTGAAGTCTTCGGGGTTTCTCCACCCAGTTGAAAGTTCAAGCCTTTGTCCCCACACCCCCAAGTTCATCACATGAACCAATCTTCATCTGGTAGCTTCTTGGGAACTCCACCTTCTTCCGTGCAGGTGCAGGACAAAGAATGACCTTGACAATCTAGAAGGAATTTGTTGTGGCTACATGCAGACATCCCTCATGCAACTGCCCCTCCCAAATTCCCATAACAAAGAATACATTTTAAACTAGCATAAAGTGTGGCAGGCCAAAGATCCAAAGAAAATGGCTTCGGCCT
>QLTV01000598.1:1464052-1489008 GCA_003457575.1 Thermophis baileyi | reverse complement strand
CCGGGGGGGGGGGGGGTGGCGCGCGCGTGTGTGGGGGGGGGGGGAGCTAAGGGGGGTCACACACGCATGCGCGGGGGAGCAATGTGATCATGCACGCATGCGTAAGTGGGCGAGAGGAACACGGCGGGGGGCGCATGCGCATGCGCAGGGGGCAGGGCGTGCGGGGGGCATTGCATTATGGGTGTGGGCACGCGCATGCGTGACCCCCCACGCTCCACCCGCTTTTGGCACGCGATGGCAAAAATGTTAGCCATCACTGTCATAGAAGGTGATCAATCATATGGAACACAGGGACACTGCAACCATCATAAATCTGAGTCAGTTGCCAAGTGTCTGAATTTTCATCATGTGGCCATGGGGAATGCTGTAATGGTCATAAATGTAAAAATGGTAAGTTGCTTTTTTCAGTGCCATAATTTTGAATGGTCACTAAAGAAACTGTCGTAAGCCAAGGACTACCTATATTTCAAATCCTTAAAAGTGATTTTACCCTTTTTGAATTAGGGTTAGGGTTAGAGTTTTTCTGATTAAAAAAAAAAGACCTTATATGAAATACTAGCTTTGTTTTGGGAAGGAATTACTGGGCCATTTTTGAATACAAAGATGTAAGGTCAAGCTGCATCAAAGGACCCTACGGATAATTGTGGCGCATGAACATTGAGTCCGTGTTCAAATTAGTGCACCTTTTCTTGGGTTCTTTCCATTTCATGGTTAATATTCCATTTTGTCAGGGCAATTATAATAAAATGGAGTCCCAGGAGAGAGGAAATGCTTCTCAGAGGAAAAGAAGAAATGGAGCCTTGCAAGTCTGGTAGGCAGGAAGAGGGCTAAGATAGCTCCTTCCCTAGCAGTTCACAGTTCATATCCATAGTTATGTAGATACTGTATTTTTCGGAGTATAAGACTCTCTGAAGTATACGATGCACCTAGCTTTTGGGGAGGAAAACGAGAAAAAAAAATCTGCCTCTGCCTCCCAGCAATTTGCCTCCCAGCAAACAGCACAGATGATATACACTGTTTGCTGTGTATTTCTGTGCATGTGTGCCTGACCCATAGAAATAGCAAAGAACTGGAGAAATGTACATTATGGCAGTATATTAATGCCAGAAAGTTTTCTTAAATGTAGTCACACTAACTCCTCCCAATTATTTAAATAGATCTCCTCCAAACATGACTAAGTCAGGGTCTAACTCAGCTGCCTTATCTTAATACTACAACAGGACACTGTTACATGTCAGACTATACTTTTACAGATGCTTTTAAAATTGATGTGGCTTTCTGGAAGTATACATTATTCTCTGCTATTTAAAAGAAGATACAATAGCACTGGTCCTCTTCAGATCAAGCATTTATTTTAAAAAGCTTCATTTTTTTAAGTTGCCTAGAACAATAATAAAGCAGTCTTTAAAAAATAAGTCTAATAATTTGAACATTCTATGGGCATTTATAGTTATTGACTTACCTCCTTGCAGAAAACAACGAACAGCCAGTTTCAGCACAGCCTGATTAGCACAAGAAAATAAAAATCTGCCTCTGCCTCTACCTCCCAGCAATTTGCCTCCTTGCAGTTTTAGTTTCACTTTCAGTTTTAGCACAAGCAGCTAATGGTTTCAGGCTGCAGGGATTGCCATAGCCTATTGCCGCCTGCCTGCAGCCTGAATCAGCTGATGGTTGGGAGGCCAATAATCAGTTGCTTGTGCTAATCAGGCTCTGCGCTGTTTGCTGCAAGGGGGCAAATTGCTGGGAGGCAGAAGCCAAAGGGTGGGGTTGGCTGGGCGGAGCTACATTCGGTGTATAAGACGCACCCAAGTTTTCACCCTCTTTTAGGGGGGGGGGAAAGGTGTGTCTTATACTCCGAAAAATACAGTAGTTGCTTTAGGCTGGCAAGTTTCTGTCTGTAAGTGAACAACAATAAAGAAGCTACTCAGATGTAGCTCCAGATGTCTTACTTGATTCTTGGGGCCTGACATCAATCTTGCCAGACAAAAGAATTTGCATAACTATACTCTATAGGGAGGGGCTGTCTTCCTGCCTACCAGACATTTCAAGGTCCTGAAGGCCAAATAAGCATGCATATTTTCCAATGAGACAGACCGAGACAGGAAGATCATTTAATTACAATTTATTAGAATATTCTGATAAAAGGAATTCTTCTCAAAGAGGGAACTCAGATCCTTAGCTTACATTTCATTTTATAGCTAAGACATCAAATAAAATGCAAGTGAAAAGGTGTTTGGACATGACGAAAGTAACTTCCCCTTTCCATAGGAAATCAGTTACAGGTAGTCAAACATGTTACACGTTTGCATCCCATAATCTCACACATGCTCATTAAAATGAAATCTGACAACAGAAGGGATGTAAATTTTAAGATGTTAGTAAGAAAAAAGGTTGTTTGGAGTTCACGAGACAAACCAGATGCCAATTAGGGCTAACAAGCTTTTCCTTATCAGGAGAATTCTCCAGACATCCCTTCTTATAACTTACCTTTTCAGTTTAGAAATGTTAGAAGCTATCAATCAATCAATCCGTACAGCAATAGGATCAAACGTTTTGCTACATTCCAGTCTGTGATGATTTGATAAACCCCTTTCACCATTTTAAAAGAGAGAAAAATAAGTCAAATTAAAATATAAAGTAACTATGTTAGTTAACAAGTATAATATTATCACAAAGTCCATGTTATATGGCCTCAGTCCGCTGCTCTTCGCCCTCTGGGAAACAACCCCTCTCTCCTGGACTCCAGACTCCATTCCACCGCAGCAATATAGAACAGAAGCCCCAAATCAAACCTTCATGTGACACATTTCATCTGGGTAATAAATACCTACTGCTCTGCAGTCTTATCATAAACTTCAAATACATCTAATTTAAATTTATTTATTCATTTATTTATTGGGACATTGTTCTGAGATATATATATGACACAACTAATTATCCTAGTGTAAAAAGTGAGATATTTCTTTGAACCAGCTAGTATAGAGATGAGTTAGAAGAAATGTAACAAAACAAATCTGCGGAAAAAATAAAAACAAGGTAATTCCAGCTATTGTACAGGAAAGTCAGATTGGATTTTTCCCATTGAAGCAAACCATTTATTGCATATGCGTTTTGTACCTCATAAATAAATATATAGTCTTTAAAAAAATAGGAAAATGTTATTTGATTACTTTAAGGCATCAGAAGAAGCCCCTTTGACATTAATCTGACATCTTGGATAAAAGCTTAAATTGCTACAAAATGGAAATTGTGAGAAGAGATGCCTAAATCAAGTGGTGTATCAGTCCATCAAAGTTAAAGTAAGAATACAGTAAACAATATGTAAATGGAGGATCTAAGCATATAAAGAAGAGCAATCGTTACAAAGAAACACCAGCCTCTTCACTAGTTATCTGCATGATCTGTGAAACAGCTGCTGATTTGAGCATCTTCCTTTAAATAAAGTGTGTGTGTGTGTGTCTGAGTGTGTGTGTTTCATGGTGGTGGTGGTGGTGTGGAATAAGCTTGATTTTTCACTGCTCAGCACATATCATTAACTCTTTTATAAACCAACTACAAAACTGTAAATGCTATATACATCACTAGTACTATTTCAAAGTTCCTTTTCAAACTTTGCTCTAAAAAACATACACTAAATACAATTTTCCAAGATATGGCAGTGTACAAAGAAGGAACTGTTCCCCGTTCCCTGAAGGAATAAATAACATTTATTTTATTTTCATTTTAATATAAACTTAACTTGATTTACATTTCTCAAACTAATAAGGAAACCAAAATGAATCTATTCTTGGACATTTCTTTTACAAATTTTGTGATGTGATTCCAGAGTCTAAAAGTGTCTGTAAAACATGCATATTCTTGTAAATAATCTAAAAATGCATTATGTACATGAAAATTGCTTGCAATAATAGAGAGAAAAAATATTTTATTCAGGAAAGTGTACCTTAAGACATTTGTGCCCCTAAAATGGTACAAATGTTTGTGTAGATTTAAAAACATACTGAAAACTGATGATGAAAAGCAAATAAATTAAAATTGAAAAATTAGAAACTTAGAAAACATTGAAAGATTAATGCATCCTTAATGTCTTCTGAAATTGGTAGAAACAGCTATATAAGTATTTGTTTGTCTACCTTCAGCTGTTTCTTTTAATGAAAGAAGACAGGTATGCAATTCAGGTCTGGAACAGTATAGATTTCTTGTTTTAAAAAGGTATCAGGAAGTGGCTAGAAGGAAATAATCATTAGCAGTATTGAGCAAACAATTGCACAAGAATTTGAGCAAACATTCATGCAGGATTGTAATAGGTTGGATGTATTTCGTTTTCCGTTCTCATATTTGCATAAGACATTGTAATGCCTTTAATCATTGAAAAATTAGAATTCAAGGCCAAACTAGACTTGACTATTCCTTGGTACCAATAAAAGCTGTTTCTTTTTAAGATTATGGTTTTGATTCAGTTTAGCCCCACCTTGTTATTTTAACTTTTAAGTAGAAGTTACACAGAAGTAAGAATATTAGTAACTTTTAAAAAAGATTGGAATATTCTGCCAAGAAAGGCAAATTAGATACTTGTTTGTTTTTTACCTTGATTTGCTTTTAATCTGGTTGCAAAACTGAAACTATTCGTGTTTTAGTAGTGTTTAATATAGTTTTTAATTACATTTTGATTTTTTAAAAAACTTTACTACTCTCTGCTTTAAACATAGTTTAGTACTAGAAAGGTGGGATACAGGGGTAGGAATGTCCTCAGGAAGTGCTGTTTTTGCATTATATGAGTGTAATGCGGCAAGGCAAGGCGTCCGTGAGGATTTTATTCCACAAGTCATTGCCGACTATGGGGGAGGGTTAGGGTTAGGGTTAGGCCCAGGGCATGGCATGAAGGCAACACAGCCAGAGAACAGGTCTCACTCCCCTTTATTGCTCCAACTTTGCCCCCAAACGTCCCCACATTTACTACAAGTCTTGGAGCAAAGCTCTCACACGCACCTTCAGCAGCCTCTGGCTGCGAGTAGTCCAGTAAGCCAGGTTAGCCAAACAGTAACCAGGGCCAGCAGTCCAGTAAGCCAGGTTAGCCAAACAGTAACCAGAGCAAGAAGTTCAGCGAAGCAGGAAAACAGGGCAAGCCCCACAAGACAGAGCACAGTAATCTCCAGGCATCGGCAAGTGCACACAAGGCTCCACAGATTCAACGCTTGTTCCCGACAAATGCCCCTCCCACCGGCACCTCCTTACATCTCAATCCCCAGGTGTGCCTTGTGAAGGGGGCGGGGCACTCTCCTCCCTCGTAGCTGGCTCAGTTTGTGTTGTTCTCGCCTTCTCTCCTCTCCGTGCTCTAGGATCAGGAAGGAGTTGGTCCTTGCTCTTCGCCTGAGCTGTCTCTCCTGCTCCTCCCTGTCTGCAAGCCTTTCTGATCCTGAAAAGCCTTGCCCCCGACTGACTCTGCCCTTCCCCCGTTTCCTCCAAGGCCAACGGAGCCACCCTCTGAATCTGTCAGCTCTTGTTCCAGCTCATCTTCCCCCGCAGATTCAGACTCCTACAGGGAGCATGACAGTAATGCACATACCACATATTAAAAAAGGATCGATTTTCCAGCCATGTGGTGGTATCTGTCCTTGACATTTTGGTCAACTGCCCCTTCCATTTACGCTGCTAAATAATCTTTTTCAGGCTAAGAGATGCATTTGGCCTTTAAATGGTACTTGAGGAGATATATTCTTTTAGGATTCTCACATATTAAAGTGTTTTAGGGCCCTAAGTGTGGGATATATTCAATTTATCCTAAATTGTCCTACGGACACTATTAATTTATTTAGAAAATTTATATTGCTGCCTACAACAGACATTCATATCAGCCATTTAATGGGCTCCATCTCACTCTGGGTTCCCCAGGCCTGCTGGCAGAACCACGTCTTCAGGGCCTTCCTGAAGTGTGTTAGAGAGGGGGGCAGTCTAATTTCTGGAGGGATGATGTTCCAAAGGGAGGGAGCAACCATGGAGGAGGCCCTTCTTCTGGGTCTCAACAGATATATCTCCTTAGGGAACAGGACCCACAACATTCCTTGCTTTCCTGCCCTAGTGGGTCAGGTAGATGTGACCGGCACTATGTTGGAGAACATGCAATTTAGAACTGACCCCCACAGTGTTTAGCACACAAATTGAGGCAAGCCTTTAACCTCTACTGTATCATGCCTCCCTACCAGAATGCACATAGTTCCATTTATATCTTCTTCCTATCAAAAGCTTATTCAGCTCTTACTCATTATCAGCAGGTAGGTATTGCCACTATAGCCATAGCCTTCTATGCCAATACACATCATCCATTGAAATCCTGAAGCATTAAGTATTTCTTTCTTACTGTTGGGTTATAACCTACATCAAAGAAAAAGAAATCAAGAAAAACAGTAATTAGATAGCATATAACTCTTTCCCAAATAACCCTAAGCAGTGCTAAATCAATACAGCTTAACATCAGAATTTGAGAATTAAAAAAGAAATCCAAATGAAAAACAACTCCACCCTATAATAAAATCAACACTACCTATATCCTGATCTGTAAAGCAAATAACTTATCTACGATCCAATAACATTTGATGCCTGTGGCCCACATTCCAACAAAAATAATAGGAAGAACTCAACAATTAGTCATATGAAATGTTTTGTGAAGAGATTAATTAAAAAATAGAGAATAAAAACATAAATAATCATAACATGGTATAATTTGACAACTTTTAGCTTTGACCCTACTTTCACCCATTTGTAAATTGTTTAAAGATATGATTGCGCTCATCTATAAGATTTAAAATAGTGTAGAAACTATATTCACTGTAATGAATATTTCAAGAATTGCTGAAAAAGAAACCAAGGACTTGCTCTGAGAAAATTTACATTAGTTTGATTGCTATTTCACTGCTGATACTTTAACAAGTATTAGATAAATAATATTTGTAATTTAAATGCTACAAAAATATATTAAATATTAATTTTTCTAAATTAAGAGGTTTCTAATAAAATGTTAAAAGAGCAGCAATTTCCATTAAAAGTCAGAAAAAAACTTCCGAATAAAAAAATCTGAAAAGCACTGCAGCTGTAGGTCTCTCAGGAGATAATTCCTTAAGATAGGGGATCCATTACTATTCTTGACTTACTTATCTGATGTAGAAAATTAACAGCACATCTCTGTGAATGATATTAAAAGACACATAGATTGTGAGAGTTAGGCACATCTCTCACATGAATAAGATTAATCATGTTAGCCCATGTGCATGCTATCCCTTGCTATCAACATGCTTGTATGCACTGTTTTGCTCCAACATTTCTAAGTTGAATGGAGAAGTAGGCCTTCAGTTTTTACTGGCATTGTCTTGAGTGCAAGTGGAACCATTTGTGGAATCAGTCATTTTGATAGCCTTCTATTTATTTCATATATAATAAAAATGAGTACCTGCTTATGTATTTGAAGAGACTGGAAATTGGAAACATAACTGAAGGACTCTCTTTTATTTTCCTTAGCACCCCTTATTTGGCAAATGCCTAAATAGGCTTCTAGTGATTACATAAACTTGATAGTTGATAACAAGGATGGGAGAACACAAACTACAGGTGGACAGTGGGCTGATGTGAAATATAAGCAGATGCAAGTTACAGGTATTTTTCCTCAGTTACAATCTCCTTTTTTTACTCTTCCCTTTTTCCCACTTTCTATTTCTGCATATCTCAATCCCCCTTCCCATCCAGTTTGAAAAGTAATTGTCTAAGCCATTAGGCATCAATAAAGAATGAGCCTCTCTTTCTCCTCCCCATGTGTAATTTCCAACAGAAAGGTAAGTTTTAAGGCACGCATAATACAGGAGAGGATTGGCAGTAGAACAACAATGGCAATTCAACAGTAGATGTGTGCAACCAATTACTTCTCTTTGATGGAAAACAAATAGGATCACTAAAGTCAGTCTGGTTCTGGTTGCTTAAGTCTCTTATGAAGTTCTGTATTTGAATCATTTCTCATTGGGATTATAACAGCTAGGGCATGTATAGACATTTACAATAATTAAAAACATTAGTCTTGAAACAGAAGGGTGCTCTTGTAAAAAACAAGGTAAATAAGCCCTTCTTTTTTAAAAAAATTCACAATAAAATTTCTATTTACTTATCTTCACTGTATTATGTAGATATTTGTGTGTTCAAATGACCAAATATATTTGTGGCACTTCCATATGGAGAGCTAATATTCCTGAACAAATGACAGTGTGTGACTATTTTCTGGGTTGGCTTCCTGTTTTATTTGTGAAAAGCTGAAAGATGGAGAAAATGTAATTAAAAACCAGCCAAAGGAGTTTCATCCTCTTCTTTGGTAGGGGACATCTATCTCAGTGATCTTTGCACTGAGGTAAAGAAACTTTAACAATAGATGTCTTCAATTCCAGTAAAAAAATGGAGGGGAGCACATTTTTTGCAACTACATCTTGCATTTGCAATGGGCATAGTAAATGAGGTAGACAAGAATCGTGCCCATCATTTCCCTTCCTTTCTCCTTTTTTCTTTTTAGAATCTCAGGCTGTGAGGTAAACCACTGGATACTACTTGGAAGATGTAGTAGTCTGAGATTACCAAAACAAATGGGCTTGAAATCAAGAAAGCTTTGCCTTGGAGATGTAACTGTGAAATATTTCAGTTGTCTGTAAAATCTCATGGATGAGGTTGAACAATTGCTTTACAAAACATTTTTGGAAATTATTGGCATCTCTTTATTTATGAATACTTTTATACCGCTTTAACCAGTTAGGTTTATGTAACCCAAGACACATAAATTGTAAGTTAAAAGTTTCTGTCTCAATGTATTTCAATGTGAACCTTGTAAGAGTCACAGAAAACAAATTTTGCATTTTTTTGTATTGTAGCCTTAAGCTACTGGACTACTGTGCCTCGCCCAGTTGTAAATGAAGATGAGTTAAGAAAACCATTTCTGTATTTTCATCTTCTCACCCACTTTGGCCACAGTACAGCTAGATATCCTAGCTCAGTCATGTTTTTCCGGTTTTCCTTCTGGACTAGCTAGAGAGAGAAAACTTGGGAGAAGAAGATGAAGTGGTAAAACTCTTGTCAATTACACTTTCTTATAAACAAAACAAAACCCATTACTTCACTCTTACACTATTTCATCTCTAATTTTGTTAAAACAAATACAGGTAGATCTTTTCACTGTTTTATCAATAAATTTGAACCCCTACCCCCCAAAAAGCAAAGACAGATCCACAATTGTTTCATTAGTTATGTTGTAAATTAAAAAAGTCCACCTTTCACTGTTCCACTGGTGAACTTGTAACCAAACAGTGACCATAAGGATGGGGTGGAGAAAATCCTGCCACAGTGCATAGCAACCAATTTGAGAGGAGGTGTTTGCATACAATGAAATGAAGCGTACGCTGGACAGCAACACTTGATCTCGAGTCAGAAAACATTACTTCTGAAGTGGAGCAGAGAAAGGCTGTTGGAGGTTGCCTTCCCAGAGGGCTGGGAGAAAGTAGAGGATAATGTCAAGTGTTTCTGCTTCAAGAAATGGTCAGTGGCCCATGCTTGTACTAGGGCGAGCTGGTCACGCAGATCAATCATTAGCTGCAAAACTTCTCAGTGAGATAGCCCAACAGCTATATGAGGGAAACATATGAAAAAGAGACATATTAAACATTAACAAATTTATTACCATTCAAACTTTTGTGGATTTTGTATAGAATGTGAAGGATGTGTGTTTTTGTTTTATTTTTATAGTTTTCTTATGTATGATGTACACTGAAGATGGCATTTAGTTTTGTTGTACGAGGTGCAATGACAATAAAGTAAACTAAAACTAAATTACATCTGTCTCCATTTATCTATTACATATACATCCTACTTTATAATCATTTAAAACAATTCCCCAAACAGATTAAAATTAAAAACAGCAAGTCAGTAAAAAAAATTTAACTTTTATTTTCCAAAATGGCATTGAAATAGTAACACCTATGCAGGAAAAAAGAAGTGAAAAGAATTTGAAACTTAGTGAAAGCCGTGGAATGTATATTGGAAATGAAGCATTGCTGTTAGGCTGGGAATCAAGGAATCAGTGGAAGTGAAGTATGGAGTAAGAGTAGAGCATGTACAGTATATTAAAAAAAAGCCATGGCTGGGAGCTGCCACACACTCCAAGATTTCTGTGCTGCAGAAGCCCATATGGCCAAGCATGTTGTAACTGGTAGGTAATCTGAGGATCTTGGATTTACATGACCTGCTTTGCAGGGTCTCTCCTTAAAGACCCCTAAAAGCTACAGCTGGTCCAGAATGCAGCAGTTATCGCTTCACACTTGTGTGAAACTGCTATTGCAAGAACTGAACTGGTAACGGATAATATCTATGTGCAGACCAAGGTTTTAAAAGGTTGACATCTTTTAAAGCTTTACAAGGCTCATGTCCTGGTTATCACTGGATGTCACTCACAGTAATATCTGTTCATTCAATAAAATATGGAAAGAGCTCCTTTTGGGTCCCTACTCTGAAGGAGTGTTGCCATTAGAAGTCAGGAAGGTAAGTCTTTCTCATTGCTGCCTCTCTCCTCAAAACAACACTGTTTCCAAAATCAGACCAGAACCAACACTGTTAAGATTTAGGAAAGCTCTAAAGACAGAATGCCTTTGGGGCTGATAGGGTTGAAATTGCTCCTGCAGTGAGGTTACCAGTTGTATCAACTTGTTCTTTGTTGTTTCTTGGCACAATATGGTAGGAGAGAATGTTATTATTCTGTTTGTTGTTTTAACTCTTTTCAGTGTATACTGGAAGTGTAAGCTGATTAGAATCATATAAGTGACATGCCAGTTTAAATAAATACTTTCAAGGCATGGGAAAAGAAAATGCGGGAATAAACATCTTCACATTGTTTTGTTTTACTACCTGTATTATCGAACTAAGCTGAAAGTGTATTAAATAGGAAGCACAAAAATACTGATCATTTCATTATTCTCATCACTGTGATTCAGGATGTCAATTCTTGATTCCTAAAGCAATTTTTTTTCCCTTTGAATTAATTTTCTTTCTCCAGAGTCACCTTCCCTAAAAAAATCCTTTCTGTGAAGGAGAGCAAAATTCATACCTCATAAATTATAAATATCATCTTCAAATACTGGGCTAACACAGGATCTCTAAATTAAAACTAATTAAGCAATGTCTTGGTGAGAATCTCACCCCACAGTTTACAGATCAGTGTAAACCAGCATCAATTAAAAAGCTCCTTGAGTTTAAGAGGAACTCTTCCTTACTCAAGAGGAAATACTCAATGTCCATATTTACTTATAAATGATCAATGAAAGGACTAAACTGCGGCTCAGAACATGGGCAGATCCGAAAACACAGCTGCTGTTTGGACTAAACTCGATCCCTTCCCATGCTTACCTGAGACTAAACCTGGTGGAAGCAAAGGGATTTACCTCCCGAGTAAACATCTCCAGTCCCGCCTTGCAAATCTTACAACCTTTGGTGTTGAGCGCGTTTGTTCTTGAGAGATTCCTACACTCACCACGGTTTTCTAAAGCGCGGGGTAAAGCCCACGTGCGGCCGGCCTGTCAGCAGCCGCGTTCTTTGATTCCACTTCCCGGTTTCTTTGACTTGAAAGTCGTTCGGTATGCGGGCAATCTTTTCCCCTCCCCTCCTTTCTCCTTCACTCTTGGAACTGGGCGGGGACAGGCGGAGGCGAAGACTCGGGGGTCTCTGTTCTTGCTTTTGCCCGACGATCACTTTCCCGCCGCGGAGTTGGAGGCGCTGGGTTTCCCTTTCCGCGCCGAAAAGAGGGAGGCGAGGGCGGGGTCCGCTCAATGGCATTGGCTGGCGCGCCAGCCTCGGGCGGAGGGCGTGACCGGCTAGGTAGCGAGGTTTCCTTGTAACCCGAGCCTTAATCGATGGCTTTCCTCAGCCCGGGAGAGGCGACGCGCGGACTCTGTAGAACGCGCTGTCGGAGGACAAGAGGCGGCTGCCTGGAGGAGTGTCAGCGCTTCACCTTCCTCCTCCTCCTCCCCTTTAAGGGGTGGGGGCCGGGCTGGCCTCCCCTCGGCACCTGTGGGAGGGGGAGCGGGGCGGGGGCAGGGAAAGTTTGGGTCTGTGGTTGGCTGCGCGGCCGGACTTAGGCGGCGGCGGCGGGGGAGAAAAAGCGGGCGTCTCCCGCCCTCTCTTGCTCGCGCCTGCCAGTTCCCAGGACAATCCAGAGCCAGCGGGGAACGAGCGACGGCTGTTGGCTGCCACTCGGATTGGATTGGATTGGTCCCCTCCTGGCAGAGGCTTCACTTGACTGAAGCGGGGAAGCTCATTAACCGGCCGCTTTGGGGGTTCCGGCTGGCTTTCGGCGCGCTTCCTCGGTCTTCGCTCCCAATCTGGACGCGGCGGTATGGGGCACCGGGCGGAGAAGGCGCCTCTTTCCCTGCTCCTCTTACTGTTGGCGGGTGAGTCTTGGGGAAGGAGGAGGAAAAGTGGCTGCGGAAAGGGATAATGCCGGTATGCATTGAGGCGGGAGGGAGAGATTTTAGTGGGTGTGAGGGAATGCTTTTTGCAAGACAGAGGGTGATGGTCTGGAGCCCTAAATAAACTAATTTCTCTGCGCTCATTAAGCCGATACAGGTATTGTGACGAGACGTGTGCGGTGCCAAAAAGGGGGGGGGGAATGGGGGGGAAAGAATGAGTGTCGGTCTTGCTCGCGAGCCATATTGTCTTTGATAGGACTCACTCTCTCTTTAATCCCTACTGGGACCACCAGATAAGTCATGACTTCGTACTGGGCAGAGCACACTTCACGCTCAGAAACCCTTTTTCCTTCTTTTTCTTTTTAATGATCGCACAGTTGCTTTTTTTTTTTTTTTTTTTTTAAGGAATCGCCTCTACACACCTTAAGACTCGTGCATTATGGGCACATGGTTTTTCTAACCGGAGAATGTAGGAAATCCTTAAGGAAAGAAAAATATTGTGCTAAGTGCCATTACCGTCGTTCTCTTACTCTGAATTTAAAAATCGAGTCTAGATCTTTGATTTGTGTGTGTGTGTTGAAAGAGAGACCTTTGTTTCCTTAAGCTGTATTTCCCAACTGTCGAAGAGGTAGATAATCTATAGAATTCTTTAGATAGTTTATTACCCCTAATTTTCTCTCCCCTCCCCTCCTTAGCAATGAATTAAAAACATTTACCTTGAGTTTTCACATTTCAATAAAACGGTAAAAAAAACGTATTTGCAACGGCTCCTTTAAGAGGTTAGTGCATGTAATTATTGTGAACTTTCCAGTTGAAAGATTTTTAGGGGAGGGGGAGGGAATGTTATCTTTTTTTATTCATGCTGTGTTTTGGGTAGAGTCTCCCTCCAGTAATCACTTCATAGTTCATTTTATGATGATGTCAGAGTTCACTTAGGGAGCAGTGAACTTATTTGCATTATGTGTATCTTGCTAGAATTCTAGCATCAGAGGTGCTCCAACACTAATTTTAGGTTTGTTAATTTGTGTTTTCTCTGCTATGTTCTAATTAATGAATGGCACCTCTAAAGTTATAGGCTCTGGGAAGAGCTGTCTTGGTGTGGATTCCAGTGCTAGACAAGAAAAGGTGTGTTTTGTACTTGTGTTTTGGGCTTTAGTACAGTTTAAAATTAGAAATATGTATAAGAGACCGAAGAAACCTAGATATGCAATATGTACAAAGGAATTTTGAAATAGTCTATTGGTGATTTGTAATCTGGAGAATTTTTTCAGAACTTCTGTCATTAACCAGTAATGTCAGTTAGAATTAAATGCATTACAGGAGTGTTTTCATTTTTAAAGCTACAGAGTTCAGAAGAATTTTATTGGGTTAAACTTAATTGGAATTTATGCCTGGGGCTAATGGGAGGATAGATTTTATTAAATATTATCATATCATTAACTTTGGTATACAATAAGCCTCAATTTGAAGGACCCATTCAGAAGACATCAGATATCTGAATAAAGACTTTGGACTTTACTCCTAAAGAACATAAAGGTTCATTGCTTGGTGAATCAGTCTAGATGATTTGCATTAATTTATATGTAAGTTATTACAGCATTGAATATGATTATGTAATTTACATAAACTTGGATTTCATGGACATAGAGATTTAGTAGCATTCCTTCTCTCCATGTGGTTCATTAAACTGAGGTGTTAGTAGACTTCAATTTTCATCAATTCTTACCAAATAATTATTTTCATTTACAAGATACTGGATTACAGGAATGGCCATATTTCATGTTCCTGCAGTTCATTTATTTTGGAGGTGATTAATTTAAATAATTCCATAGGGATATTTAGTGAAGCCCATTGATAATGATCATTAAGCACAAAATCATGAGTTATTGTCTTTCAGTAGCATTCCTTCCCTGAACTATATGTAAGAACAGATTTGGACTGCAATTTCTATGTTAGCCCTGAACTGAAGAGGCAAGAGTCCAGTTTTAGAAGCCCAAAGGCTTCATGCTATATTTATCTTTCTGCATTAATTGTTGGTAATGTTGCCCAATTAATTGGTTCTCTGGCTTGTTTCCAGTATTAGAAAAGAGGGGGGAACAGATAACCAGCAAGTTATGGAAAAAATGTATTGTGTTCCAAAAATTATAGTACCACAATACTTATTCTTAAATTGTCTACAAAGAAAATGGTGCATTGCCATCATCATGATTGAAGTCTGAAAAAAAGTTTCAACACTACTGTAACAATATTGCGTAGAAGTTGCACACATAGAAAGTGAGGTGAGGGAAGAAGGAAAAGAACAAGTGACAAAATGTATGTCAAGATGCAAAAATATTTCTATGCTTGTCACAGATATTGGAATGTAAATACGTACTGGTAGGCTTTGCATAATGATGTCATCCTCTGTGCCTTCAGTTTGATATAACCTTGGTTTTCTGCAGGTGCTTGGGGAGGATGCTTTCTTAAAAATGCCCTTTGATTTGTTTGTTTGGGGTAATTGTTTTCCAGTCACAGTTGACTCCTGGTAGGTGCTTGAACTAGTCCCTGCAATCTTTTTGGCAAGATTTTCAAAAGTATCTTGTCATTGCCTTCTTCTTAGGGATGAGAGAAAGTGACTGGCGCAGCTGTATTCATGCCTAAGGCAGGACTCAACCTCATGCCCTCCCAGTTTCTTGCTTAGTGCCTTAAACCACAGATTGTAAGCAGGCCTGTTTTTACATTTCGCTCATATTTCCTTCCATCTTTAAATGTCAAAATATAATTCTTAGAAAAAGCAAGTCAATAAAGAGTTTGAGAATTGCTTCCCATATGTGTTGAGGGTTGTGTTGTTAAAGGGACACAAGTGTTACATGTAATTGGATAGAATTTGTACCTATAAAAACAAGTAAAGAAATTCAGTGAAATGTTACTTTATACCATATAGAAAGGCATAGTGCACTGTGATGTGTTATGTGATTAGAAATGTACCAGTTATATATTTACCAACTACACTAGAAAGTGTGATACTGTTTCACAGTAAAACAAATAGAGGCACTTGCCTTAAGAAATCACTTTCTGTGACTGCACATATGGTGTAAACCCCATAGGTAAATGCTTCACTATCCTTCACAGTTTAATAGCAACATAGAAAGTTTCTGCAAGCTGTTTGTGATCAGTCTGTAACCTGAGCAAATGTCAAGCTCTCCAGTTCTAATTAAGATAAATAAGATAATTTAATTTAAAAACCTGCTGCTTTCTTTGGTGGGAAAAGCTTGAGGGAAGGAGGTGAGTCATGTTATACCTCTGTAAGAAAACTCACAGTAAACTTGTAAAATCTCCAGGTAATCAATATTCTTCTTCCATGCTTCAGAGGCCCTTCTTTTTTCTGCCTAATCTTCAGTTTTTGGCTAGCATTAGGGAATCTTTCAGAGACTTCATTTCATGTTCATTGTTCTTTGCCATTGCTTGCATTTCCAGCTGTTTGATTTCTTTGATGCTACAACAGTTAGTAATTTGAATCAAGGTTTAATTCAAATCCTGCCGTTAAAGGCTTCCCGTAATTAGTTGCTTGTCTGCTTGTAATCATGAACCTCATGAAGCAGTGTCCTTTACAATGCAATTATAGTTAGACAACAAAAATGGGAGCATAAAGGGGTTTGTTCATTAGATATCCTATTTAGTAGATAAATAAAAAAAATATGCAAAAATAAATCTGGGAAACCCTGCTTGTCCAAATGACAAGGAAAAGAATATGTCTGAGTTTCGTTTTCTTCTGTTCTGCTGGAAATCTACATGAATTGGACTAAAGAAATAAACTACTTTGCAAGCAGACATTTTTGGTTTCAGCAAGTACAAAAAGAACTGAGTGTAACCAAAACGATTCTAAGTTGAGAAAAAATTCTGCTGTAAGGTATTACAATGTTTTAGCCTTTTAGAATGAGAATGAAGGTATGCATTGGGAGACCTAGTATAGGTATAGAAAATGTGCATATATGTGAAAAACATTACAAGTTTTTTGTTTCTTCTTTTGTAATAGAATTCTGGGTCATTCATTGAAGCTAAATGTGGGGAAAATTTAAGGCCAATGAAAGGATGTACTTTACACAGCAACCACACTTGTTTAGCCAAGTTCTGGTTTGGTTTCCTTTTTTCTCTAATTCTAATACTAAACGGTTTCCCAAATATAATACAAAGTCAAGTTTGTCTACAAGGCTATCGTATGTTTAATGTTTGTTAAGTATACACCCGAGGAAGATTGTCTAAGGCGAGACGGTGGAGATGTTTTTGTTTTGATCATGGTATTTGGGAGGATTTTGAAAAATAGTTGTTCTTATATAGCATGCATGTGTTGCCTGTGCATGTTTTTCTGAGCATCAGCAATTTCCCTTTTAGAAAATGGGCATTTGCTGGGCTTTGTGGGATAGATAGTTTAGCATTTGGAAGTCACATCCCCTCTTCAAACTATACTCATGAAACAGCTGTGTTAAGGGGACTGATGCCAGGAAGTAAAGTGAGAGTGGCTTAGCCTCAGGACCAGGATGCTTCTCTGCAGCACTTTTTAAAGCTGCTTTTGTTTTTATAACTCCATGAATTCATGAGTTTATGTGAAGTTCTGGAAACTATACATTTACTTCTAAAATTTGAGATTATATACAATTATGTGCGATTATATACAGGTTTAGACAACTCTAGTCAACGTCTATGTTTTAACAAATCACTTAAGTGAACAGTGGTTCAAACCTGCATTATGATACAAAAACATGAAAGGTTCAGAAATATGAAAACCCTTCAGCCAGACTTTATATTTCCTCCTCTGGAGAAATAGCTTTCAAACACTTCCTGTAGCAAGCTAAATGCCTTTTCTATTCTTGCTTTTGAATTTTACCCCATTGTTCCTTGCAAAACTCTTCAAGCTCAGATAGTGCTTCTACAAAGGAGCTGTTACATGTACCGATTTAAGGGGGCACCCATTTCTATACCTGTCATACTCACTTTTTCTTATCCTGAATTTGTCAACAGCTGCACATCAATTCAAATTTGCACAAAGATGGTATGTTTAGTTTGTACCATGTAGAGGTTGTGTCAGCTTTTGTTCACTTAGGGATTCATACAGCTGCATTATTTACTCAAAGCAAGTTGCATTTAGCCTGCAGTCTTTGTGGCCATGCTTACAATGAAAGCATCTGAGAATCTTTGAAGATATATTGTAACTTCTCTTTGCATGATTAAAATGCCCGTGCAGATCACATCTGTTAGTATTTGGCATGCTATGTGAAATCTACTCATTTTAATGCCTCAGGAGAGAAACTGTGTTCTTTATTGTTTTCATGGTATGTGAATTTGAACTAGACTGATCCTATGAAATTTGTTATAGTTTCATGTTGTGAAATTGTTTGGGAATCTGCAGTAATACCCTATCTGTGCTTTTAAAAAAAAAAAAAAAACAACACCATTAGTTGTATGATCTACAACACGGGTGTCAAACTCACGCCATCACGTTGGCATCATGTGATGTTTCGCGACATTTCCCCCCTTTGAGGAACGGGTGGGCGTGGCTTGCACATGACTCATCCGGCCCATGGGCCGCCAGTTTGACACCCCTGATCTATAACATAAAATCTTCATCAATGCTATTTTAATAAAGTGTGGCATACAGTATATGTTTTTCCATATTTTAAAAAAGTAATCAGGACTGCTTTACTTTAAAGATAAAGGTTTTATTCTGTCCAGTCATGTCCAACTCTAGGGGGCAGTGGTCATCTCTGTTTCTTAGCTGAGGGAGCCAGCATTGTCTGAAGACAGTTCTGTGGTCATGTGACTAGCATAACCACTGTATACCCTAGGTCAGTGGTTCTCAACCTTTCTAATGCCACGACCCCCCGTGACCCCCCCGCCGCCGCCGTGCCCTCCCCGCCCCCTCCCCACGCGGGATGAGGTGACAAAGGGGGCGTGGCACCAGGGGCGAAATGCTCCCAGTTCAGGCTTGCCTGCGGGTCGCCGGACAGCTGATAGTGTCGGAAGCGGGAGACTTCGCCCGGACTCCACCATTTGGGTTCTTTTACCCTCTGCGCATGCGCAAAGCGTTCTGCGCATGCGCAGAGGGTAGAAGAACCCAAATGGCGGTGTCCTGGCGGGTGGGCGAAGTCTCCTGCTTCTCTCGCTACCGGCTATCCGGTGACCCGCAGGCACGGCCGAACCGGGAGCATTTTACCCCTGCAGTAACGGTGGCACCAAGATGGCGGGCTAACGCGCGCGGCGACCCCTGTGAAATGGTCGTTCGACCCCCAAAGGGGTCGCGACCCACAGGTTGAGAACCGCTGCCCTAGGTGCATGGAACACTGTTACTAGTAGTGGGTTTCAATTACCTTCGCTATTGGGAGCGCGTGCACACACACACGGAGCTTCTGTGCATGCGCAGAGATGTCTGGGCAGGTGGGCGGAGCCTCCTGCCGCTACCGGTTCGCACGATCCGGGGCGAATCGGTAGCAACCCACCACTGACTGTTACCTTCCCACTGAAGTGGTACTTATTTATTTACTTGCATTTGCATGCTTTCAAACTGCTAGGTGGGCAGGAGCTGAGCCAATTAATGTGCGCTCATACCGTCATGTGGCTCTCAGGTCTTGAACCCAGCTGCCAAGCTCAGCATCTTTAACCACTGAGCCATTGCACCCCCTGCTTTATTTTACTTGTGTATTTATCAGTACATTACATATTATATTATATTATAGCTGGAATATTGACGTGATATTCTATGTAGGTGTGCCAAAATATGTGTTGTGTGTATATATGTGAAACTCAGAAAATAAAAAGGATCTGAATAAGAATCCTCTGATCTTATGGAATGTGATTGATGAATACAGGTAGGAACTTAAGGGGTAGGTTTAATTATTAATAAAAGGTCTAAATGTATGGCAAAAAGTATGAATTGGCTCTCTAGACCAGTGGTCACCAACTGGTGGTCCGCGAGAAAATTTTGGTGGTCCGCAGAAAAAGTTTCATTTTTTATATTGCACTAAATACTATTTATCTTTTTTAAAAATTCATATTAGTGGTCCATGGGATTTAAAATTATGAATTTAGTGGTTCCTGAGGTCCGAAAGGTTGGTGAACCCTGCTCTAGACCACCTAGATAGGCTAATGAACGTGCATGTTACACTTCACTAATGGGGCTGATGGAAGTACCAGTTATCTTTGTTTAGTGACCACTATTGGAATGATCAGTGTGGTCACTAAATGATGCAGTTGTGCTAACTGGAAATCATGTGACCATGACTATGCTTATGATTTTACTTTAGCTTTTCTTTGTTTTACAGTGTCAGAAGGATCAAACCCCAAACAGTGAGGTAGCTCAAACATCAGGAAAGGTTTCTGGAACTCAGCTCACAAGGAAGCCAGATAAAAGGGCAAAGCTTATAGTCCTTCTTCCCTGCCTGCCCTGTCCTTTGGAATATTTACCCTGGCATTGGAATAATTAGTAAGACAGGAATTAATGTTTGTATTGACATTCATTGGAGAGGAGAGGAAGGGATTAAAGAGAGTAAGCAGGCACATAATGGGGAATATAAATAGAAAGGAATGTGCTAGTGCTGGCTGTTTACCTACTATGCTCCCAGCTTGTAGCCCTAAGCTACATAGGAGACAAAGAAAAGCCAAAGTGTGAAGCTGATTAAAGTCTTGTCAGTTTCAGGCAGCCTTTATGATTCTGCTAGTTAAAGTCTCAGAATTGAGCTTGTTAATATGCAAGCCCTGTTGCAGACAAAAGCAGCTCAGGAAGAGATAACTTGTTTAGACATTTTCTTTACTCTGCAGGATAGGAAAAAATGAGTTGGGTATAGAACAATGCATACACATTGGCTGTAATGGCAAATGTGCGATAGAGATTCTGCAAATGTGTAATAGATATGTTGGCATCAGTTACAAGGTTATTTTGGAATAATCACTTATTGTACTTGTATGCCACTCAACTCTCAGTGACTCTGGGCATTAAATTCACAAATTCAAGATTAGTAACCTAAAGCACCAGTCCCAAACAGCCCAAAATTTTTAACTTTTGGTTCACTAAAAGCTAATATTTTTTTTGAACATGGAGGTGACATTGGGATTGGGAAATTTCATGCTTCAAGATGGGAAAGAATACAGTCTGGAGTACAAATATGAAGGCATTATTTGAAAAGCTGTAGTCTAGGAGAAGCCATGTCCAAAAAAACAAACAAATCCCAGGATAAAAATTAATACATTAGTCATAACTGAAATAATTCTCAGCTTGAACTTGACAAACTGTAAATTCAATTTTTTTCTTCAGAAAGGCAGTCTGAGAGAAGTTAAGAGATTTTTGCACACTCAGAAATGAATAGTGTCGTTTAATGTTTTAAAAATGTGTAAATATGAAGATCATTAAGGAATGGAAGTGAAATTGAATGTGTGTCAGTGTATTTCTCTATTCTAAACAAAATAGTGTGAATGTTTCTGATAACTTAAGGAACTGTTACTAAGGCCCTCAACAGAAAACTATAAATATATGATAATCACATTTCATTATACAATTGCCTTAAAAATGTAATTGCCAAATTAGAGGTACACCAGCTAGATTTTAACTTATCAATAGAACACTCTAAACAAGATAAAGGAAAGAAATGTAGTCTGTCATTGCTGTAATAAAAGACAATATAGTATATTAAAAAAAATCACAGAGCTTAGACCCATAGAGAAGGATAGATAATGAGATCAAATGTCCTAAAAGAGAATCAAGGCTACATAGGGATTTCAGAATCAATTAGGTGCAGACAAAGAAATAGTTGTGTTAGCACATAAGTGCTTACTTGAAAATGTTCCATGGTCATGTGATCATAATTTGTATACTTCACAGCCAGCTTCTGGCAAGCAGAGTCAGTGGAGAAGATGGCTGTACAATTGCATAATTAAATAAGGACTACCTGTCCTGGGTTGTTAAAACTCAGGCATAAAATTAAAATTCTTGCACAAAAATAGATAATGAATTCTAATAGAACTACCAAATATCAAGATGTAATTAAGTTTTCAAAATAAAGCATGATGCTCATGGAAATATGCAGTACAGGTAGTCCTCAACTTACAACCATTTGTTTATCAAGTATTCAAAGTTACAATGACATTGAAAAAAGTGACTAACGTTACAACCATCAGAGTATTTCCATGGTCGTGATCAAAATTCAGGTGCTTGGCATCTGGCATGTATTTATGATGGTTGCAGCATCCCAGGGTCATATAATGACCATTCACGACCTTCTTAACCAGCTTCCAAAAAGCAAAGTCAATGGCAGAAGCCAGATTCACTTAACAACTGCACTGATTATCTTAACCATGGCAGAAAAAGTTGTAAAATCAGGTGCAACTCACTTAACAACTGCCTTGGTTAGCAACAGAAATTCTGGTTCCAATTGTCATAAATTGAGGACTACCTGCACTATATAGCAAAGTTGATGTTGAGGATTATGGTGAGATTTTTGCACTATAAACATGCAAATACAGTGTAGCAGCACTTAGAAAGTTGCATGTGGTGTACTTATATTAAAATCACCTTTTTTCACAGTTACTGAAAGAGAAAATTTACATGTATTAGCCACTAGATTTTGAAGAACCACGGAAAGAAACCTCATCTACAAATTGTAAAGATCCATATAGGGACTAAAGCAAACAGCTGAAGTATGGTACAATAAACTAAATTAAATGTTGTGAAATATTGGTTTAGAAAATAAAATGCTATTCCTTACTTATTTACAAGACTTTAAAGGATGATTGTACATTCATTGTTATACTGATGATCTAATTGTGTGTGCAAAGGACAAAAGAGGCAGCTTGGAGATAGTGAACATTTTAAACGTAGTAGTAGAGATAAGTTGATAGAAAGTAGAAGAAAGTAATGGAAGACCAGGTTAGGGATAAATTGTTATTGAGAAAATCTTTATGGTCACTAGAAGTTGAAAATAATGATTCATAATCATCAACTGGAAATGACATATCTTAGAGGTAATTAGTCACTATCTTGGAACTAAAATGTGGCGTGTGCTTGCTCAATCAAACATGAAAGAGAATGGACCAAATCAAGTTACTGAGGCAAAGGAGTCAAGCACATCCATGAAAATTGGATATTTGAACAAAGGAAGAAACCAAAACAAATTGGCAAGTAATGAACAGCAGCTGTGGGATACATGTATACACTACATCTGTGAACAACCCAACATGGCCAATGTTTTTCGATTCAGTAGAAAGGTAAGTGAGCCAATAGTAGAAGAATGGAGAGCGGTCAAAAGAGTCATCAGATACTTAGAAGCAACTATAGACTTTAATTTAAAATTTCCTATATCTAATGATCCGAAACCTATTGGGTACTGTATAGAGTTTCAGATTCAGATCAAGATAAATCTGATAAGAAATCAACCACCGTGTACATATTCTTTTGTATACTTATCACTTTGTACAATAAGAAACAAAGCCTTGTAACCCTATTATCTGCAGAAGCTGAATACTGTGCTATAGAACAAACATACAGGGATTTTGCATGGCTGCACAGATAACTACCAGATTTCAGAATAAAAGAAGCAGACCCAACCACTTTACTTTACACAATACAGGATATATGAGAACTGTAATACGTACATATTATGAAATGGACATGTTGACCTGCAATATGTGGATGTGCAAAAATATGTGGATGTGCAAAAATATAAGTGCAAGTGAAAACTGATGTAGCACCCTCAGATGATATAGTGGTAAATGCAGTGGTTCTCAACCTTTCTAATGCTGCGACCCCCCCATGACCCCCCTGCCGCCGCCGCGACCCCCCCCCCCCTGCCGCCGCGACCCCCTTCCCACCCCCCCCCCGCACGGGGTGAGGGGACAAAGGGGGCGTGGCACCAGGGGCGAAATGTTCCGGGTTCGGGCTTGCCTGCAGGTCACCGGACAGCTGATAGCGTGGAAACAGGAGACTTCGCCCGGACGCGGCCATTTGGGTTCTTTTACCCTCTGCGCATGCGCAAAGCATTCTGCGCATGCGCAGAGGGTAGAAGAACCCAAATGGCGGCGTCCGGGCTACCAGCTGTCCGGCGACCCGCAGCACGGCCGAACCGGGACCTTTTCACCCCTGCAGTGACGGTGGCACCAAAATGGCGGGCTAACGCGCGCGGCGACCCCTGTGAAATGGTTGTTCGACCCCCAAGGGGGTCGCGACCTACAGGTTGAGAACCGCTGACCTACAGACTGCTTCTTTAGGCTCAAAAAAGCACAAAATGACGCACATGGTGCAACCAATTGCAACACACAGTTTGGTGCACAGAGCTGATGAGATGGGGAACGGGCTGTATCATTCGGTTTCCAAATTGTTTCCTTCAGGATCCAGAATAGAGGAGGGATCATCTGGTGTGTTATTTTCCATCTCTTCTTTTGCTGTTTTATATGTAAAAGAATGAAAGATGGAATAACTAAAGATCACTCCCTTTGGTACAATCTATGATAACTACCCAGTCCTTCTAATATAAAGGTTCTGACAACTGAAAGTTCTGTCCTTCTGATACAGATATATAGATAATGTAAATTTTTGCCTCTTATTCATGTCTCTCCTTTTCTTCTTTTTGCTAGTTAACTCTTTTTCAGTTTTGGCAATGTTTAATAAACAAACAAATAAACATAAAGTTATATTGTTAGCTAAACTGAGTGGCTTGTCTGCTTGCTCTGATTTGGATATAAGGATTGACTGAGAATATTCTTGGGGCAAATTACACTGGAAGTTATCCACAGTAACATTCCACTGCCACAGAAATATGTGTGGTTTCCTTAATGGGAAATATGAAAGAGAAATGCTTGGTGGAATTAGGAAGTGGCGGATGAAAACAATGCATATAAAATTACTGCTGCAAAAAAAATATGAAAGGTTTAATACGTATATTGAAAAAAAAAGGCAAGTTATAGAAAATGTAGTCCATGGGTGTCAAACTCGCAGCGTCACGTTGCCATCACGTGACGTATCGCAACGTTTTTCTCCTTCGCAGAGCTGGGGTGGGCGTGGCCTGCACATGACGCATCCAGCCGGTGGGCCGCCAGTTTGACACCCCTAATGTAGTCACAGCAACAACCAGATTAAAGAGAAAATGCAAAATAATTTTGATGCTAAGAAGCCATGGTTTTTGTTAGATAGTGGGTAGAGATGACAGGAGACAGACTTCCAAAGCAGCTCTTTATTTCAGCTCTTGTATCAGCAACCAGCAAAGAGCAGTCTGACAGCTTGCCCTTTTATAGGGAGCTGTCAGACAGACCAGCCAATAGCGTTTGAGCTTTTTCCCGCTCAAACGCTGGACCTGGTTGGAACCATGCAACACAGTTGAAACAGTTAGAACATAACACCCCTCCCCTCCTGGATGGAGCTGTCCAGCATACGTAATCACGCAGGTAGGCGGGGCGTTTTGGAGCCCTACTAGACCTGCGCAATTCAGTTGGTGGTGAGGCAGCGGCCTGTGCGGACAGGTC
>QLTV01000598.1:1404820-1460583 GCA_003457575.1 Thermophis baileyi | reverse complement strand
GGCAGGCAGATGTCTGCCTGGCTGGTTGAAAGTGCTGAAGAAGCTAGTCACAGTTCTCCTGGCCCAAGCCCTCGTCGCCACTGTTAGATAGTGGGTAGAGATGACAGGAGACAGACTTCCAAAGCAGCTCTTTATTTCAGCTCTTGTATCAGCAACCAGCAAAGAGCAGTCTGACAGCTTGCCCTTTTATAGGGAGCTGNAAGATGTCTGCCTGGCTGGTTGAAAGTGCTGAAGAAGCTAGTCACAGTTCTCCTGGCCCAAGCCCTCGTCGCCACTGTTAGATAGTGGGTAGAGATGACAGGAGACAGACTTCCAAAGCAGCTCTTTATTTCAGCTCTTGTATCAGCAACCAGCAAAGAGCAGTCTGACAGCTTGCCCTTTTATAGGGAGCTGTCAGACAGACCAGCCAATAGCGTTTGAGCTTTTTCCCGCTCAAACGCTGGACCTGGTTGGAACCATGCAACACAGTTTAAACAGTTAGAACATAACAGTTTTGGAAGTGGGAAAAAAAGCTAAACAAAGGGCCTTTAGCAGAGTAAATGGAATTAATAATTGATTGCTGAAGTAATTTGAGATTTAATCTGAAATGGAAGTATTCTAGAGTTTTGTATGATATTGATAGGTTGTAGAGAGGGATTATAAAATCATCTCTTTCAGAAATAAAATGATGTAAAGGAAATCATAAAAGTTGTGAAACTTGAAAAGGTAAACCTGCATACATAGATAGAAAACTAATTCCTGTTATTGACTATGAAATATGGCCAGTGTGAGGGATGCTGGTAATTTTTCTCAGCAATATCTAAAATATCACAAATCACTATCTTTGATTTTTTTTTTAAACCCTTTTACTATAGCAAGGATGTTCTTGGTTTGGGAAAGCAAGTGGCATAACAAGATTTGGGAAAACAGATTATTTCAACTTCATGATATTTCTGAGATAAAAGGCACAATGAAGAAAAAAGCTGAATTAAAAAAATAGCCAGAATTCCTCACATTCGTTGAGTACCTGTCAGAAATAATGAGGTTTCTGATAGGAATAAATACAGAAACCTTACAGTAAGCAATGGAAATTCTGTGCCATCAAGAAGGATTTATTTTTCTTTTATTTCTTCTAAATGTTTTTTATGTACTGTATTGCTTAGAATCACTTCCTTCCCTTCTGAAATTCTTTGCTGTAGTGACATTCCCGACATCTGTATAAAGGATTGTTAAGTGCTTTGAGAATCATGCTCCTGAGAGTTGACTCAATTAAAACCAGGTTCTTTACATGTGAGCAGGGCCAATGCTGACAATTTTAATGTAAACTGAAGTGCAATATGAGAACTGGTGGATCAGATACAGAAACTATTGTTATCTCAATATCTTGAGCAGCTATATGAATGCATTGTCAGACTAGTATTGCTCATGTAAGTATTTACTAAGAACAATTTTGTTTGCTCATGTAAAACAAAATAGCCTTTGTTTTTGTGAAGTGACCCCAAGGGATATATAATCAAAGAGAATGCCAACTTGCTTGTTGAAAACCAGGTTCTGTAGTCTGTTTACAGCAATGTCAATTTTTATATACTGGGATGACTGTAAAAGCAGATTTTAGGAGAATATCTTTCAATAAATGATAAACGACATTAAGAGCCATGATGGTGCAGTGGTTGGAATGTAGTATTGCAGGCTAATTCTGCCAACTGTCAGCTGACTGCCAGTAGTTCGATTTTCACCAGCTCAGGGTTGACCTAGCCTTCCATTCTTCCAAGGTTGGTAAAATGAGGACCCAGATTATTGGGGGCAATATGTTAACTCTGTAAACTGCTTAGAGATGGCTGTAAAGCACTGTGAAGCAGTATATAAGTCTAAATGCTATTGCTATTGCTATAATATGTAAGGGTTAGGGTTAGCATTGTCCAATTGTGGTTATGTGGCCGGCATGACTATACACTGGGCGCATGGAACACTGTTACCTTCCCATTGAAGTGGCACCTATTCACTCACTTTTGCATTCTTTCAAACTGCTAAGTTGGCAGGAGCTGGGATGAGTAATGGGAGTTCATCCCGTCATGCAACGGTCGAGCCTTGAACCTAGGACCTCAGTTTTCCTGCTGATAAGATCAGCATCTTTAACTGCTGAGCCATTGTGCTCCCTTAGGGAACACTTAAGATGTAAAGTGAAGAAATATAAAAACATAAATATACATTTCTTTTTTCTCAAGAGATTCTCCAATATGATTTTTGAAACAAATATGTCAGCATTGTCAATTTCCATTTCAATTTTGGAGATCTCAAACTTGTTCTCTTGAGGATTGTAGATTTATTTGCAACTCTTCTTTGATTTGCTTTGTAATTAAACCATCTTCATAATAGGCACTGTTGGTGTCAAATTTATATTCCAAAATTACAGTTGTCCTTTGCATTGTCAAATACTTGTGCAGTAGCTTCAGTGGTTTGATAATTTTATACACTTGGTTGTATCTCTTAATTACTCACCTTCCTTCCAATTAGTTAAGTGATTTGTTTCTCGCTGCACTTTCATAATGTTTTTGGAACATAGTTGATCTATCAAGTGAATTGTTTTGTTTAAATACTCTTGCAAAACAATTTTTGTAATCTCCATCTAGCTTAAATCTTAAAGTCCCCATGTATTTGAAAAATATGTACTCGAAAAATATGTACTCAAACTATGTTTGTACTTATTATATACTCACATTAATATTTATACTTTACCTGTAATCATATACATGCTTGACAAAATAAATAAATAAAATAAATAAAAATAAATGCCTTCCATGTTGCAACATCTTCTGTTCTTTAGCTCCCTCTTATGGCCAAAAAATAAGGATTTTTGTAGATCAGCTGGTATTTCCTGGCCAATACATTAAAATTAGAAGATTGCAGCTTCCCACAACAATCTAAAACACCCAATGTCAAATAATGGTGACAAATTCATGAAAAATGAGGAACTTTTTATGTTCCTCTATCAAAATAAGAAAAAAAAAAACCTTGCACACTTCCTTATTTTAGCTCACCTCTGGCAACTCTCCTCCTCATTCAACAACAATAATATCCCCAAAATGTTGCATATCTTCAAGGGCCTCTTAGTAAACGTAATAATCAAATAAAATGTTTTAAGAAATGAAAGGCACAAGTTATTGTCTATTTGAAAAATAAATTCCAAAACCACTGCTTTTTCAACAATGAAATGATTGCAACCCACCTTCCAGTTTATAGATGACTTATCCATCTATGTTGGAGTGCTGCTGCAGTCTCTTTGCAAACCCCACTATGGAGGATGCTGTGGGGCGATTCTGGGACTCTCCCTAACCCAGGAGAGTCTATACTGTAAACTTGTGGAACTCAATTCCTTGATTTGTAAATTGAAATGCTTTGGTCCAGAAAGAGCTTTCAGGATTGGTCAGTTGACCATATTCACTGGAAGCCCTGTTCCAGGGATCTTGGGAGTAATGTTAGGAGTCATGCCTGGACTAGGGATATAGAACCAATAAGGTTACAACATTGTGATTTGTCACACTCAGGGGTTTGTCATGTCCTTATCTGGTAGTCTAAGCAAAATTGTTGAAATTCTGTTGCTTCCCTGGATTTGATGCAAATCAAATAATGTCTCTGAAGAAAAGGGACTGATTTAAATATATGTCATTGAAGTCAAAAGATTACAAATTAGCACCAGATTAGCACAAGGTATTCTTTTGCTTTGGGTTAAGCATTAGCAATCAAAACCCTTGCAGATCTTAGACTTCATTGTGCTTTTTTTTATTTTATTTCCTTGGTTGTAGACTTTTTCTCTATAAATATTTATGAATAATTTAACATTATTATCTGCTGTAACTGAAGCAGAGGTTGATTTATGTCAATGAAAAAGCTTTGAGTGCTGAATTTGGCCAGTCTATTCTTAAAATGAGCAACATTCCCTTCTGTCCCAAGGTGGTCATGTCTGCTTACACTGAAAAACTAAATAGAGTTGGGTAGGAATGAAATACGCATATATATTTTTTAAAAAAATCTGACTTCTGTTAGGATACAGTGTCTTGAGTTTTGCTCTTCTGAGTTTTGCTTGGGTTTCTCATTTCAAATAAATGAACTATAATTTTGTTTAATATTAAACTTTCCATTGGAGCTCAACTACGGTAAGTGACATGGTGGTTTCACATTGAGATGAGACATGAGCGACTGTCAAAGTCTAGCCATCTGTTATCAGAGAAATAACACTATACAAGTTTCAGAAATTGGGCATTTGAGACTAAAGGAGAAAGTAGTCCCAGTTCATAAGGAGTTTTAGAATTATTCTTTGCTTAATTATGTGTTATGATACCGTGTTTCCCCAAAAATAATACATGTCCCCATAATAAGGCCAGTCAGGCTTTTCAGCGCATGCACTGAAATAAGCCCCCCCAAAATAAGCCCCCCCAACTACTTTGCGGGGAAAGAGGGGGACATGCAGGGAGCCGCTCTTTTTGCAGCAGGCACTCTTTTGGCCGGGAGAGAGAGAGCGAGAGCAAGTGAGAGGCGGGTGCATGCACACTCCACGGGACTGGCTCGGCTCCTCTGGGCTCTGCCTATGGCAGCGTTTTGAAACGCGCTCCTGCCTGCAATGAGGCGGCAAGGCAGGGATCGAGGCTCCCCTCCTCTTCCTCGCAGGCAGGAGAGCGTTTCAAAACACTGCCGGAGGCAGAGTCCAGAGGAGCCAAGCCAGTCCCGCGGTGTGTGTGCGCACCCACCTCTCGCTTGCTCTCTCTCTCGCTCTCTCCTGGCCAGGAGCTGCTCTTTTTGCAGTGGGCACTCTTTTGGCTGGGAGAGAGCAAGAGAGAGAGCAAGAGAGAGGTGGGTGCATGCACACCCCGCGGGACTGGCTTGGCTCCTCTGGGCTCTGCCTACGGCAGCGTTTTGAAATGCGCTCCTGCCTGCGATGAGGTGGCGAGGCAGGGATCGAGGCTCCCCTCCTCTTCCTCGCAATGGAGGTGCTGGTGCGCCGGGACTCTCGGGCACTCGCTGCTTGTGCCTCTGCGGCTACTGATGTTGCAGAGCCCTGCAGTCAGCTAGAGAGCGCCGGGCCGCGAGTTGACCTCACAGCCCCTTCGGCTCTGCCTCCTGCCTACGCCTCCCTCGCTCGCTCGCCAGCTCGGCTAGAGAGCACCGGGCCATGGGTCGGTCTCGCCGCCCCTTCGGCTCTGCCTCCTACCCCCGCCTCCCTCGCTCGCCGGCTTGGGCCGCTCATCCTCCACCTGCCCACCCTGCGTCCTTCAGACAGGGGATGCAGGTGAGGGCGGTGCGTGGGAATCCCCTGCAGGAACAGCCACCCGGCGCACCCGCCTCTCGCTTGCTCTCTCTCTCTCTCTCTCCGAGGAACGTGACAGAGCTACAAGTCCCAGGTAGGACATGTGTCTCACGGCCCACCCCGCCCTGCCTCACCTGCCACCCCCAAATTGCGCCCCAGCGTGAGACGCGCGTCCTACCTGGGACTTGTAGCTCCATCGCCTTCCTCGGCGTTGTGTCCACTGCAGGGACAAGGAACCTTTTGGCTGCACGCTGCACGCAAGAGATCGTTCCCTCTTCCAAACTCCGTCAGAAATGAGTACTAGTGAGACTTATCGCGCTTGCGCAGCCTCTTGGCGCGGAAGGGGAGAAAGATTTCTTGCGTCCAGCGTGCAGCCAAAAGTTTCCTTCTCCTGGTGCTGTATCTTACGTGCACTCTCCCCCCCCCACCGAGAGAGAGAGTTTGGAAGAGACAAGGAAGTGTGTGCCCGGCTGCTTCTGCCGCTGAGCCCGGCTAGAAGTTTGACTGTCAGCTCGGCTTCCTCAGGCAGCCCGCGAGAGTTTCTTCCCCTTCCCGCTTTGCTCGAGAGTCGGAGGCGGGGGAGGGTCAGTGGACACAACACCGAGGAATGCGACGGAGCTACAAGTCCCAGGTAGGACGCGCATCTTGTTGCCCACCCCGCCTGACCTGCTTCCCCCAAATTGCGCCCCACCGCGAGACGCGCATCCTACCTGACACTTGTAGCTCTGTCACGTTCTTCGGTGTTGTGTCCAGAGAAGCCCATTGTAAAAGAAAACTACTTGCGAGTTCGAGAAGTTTGATAGAATTCGCGAGAAGTTTTCTTTTACAATGGGCTTCTCTGGACACAACGCTGAGGAACGTGACGGAGCTACAAGTGTCAGGTAGGACGCGCGTCTCGCGGCCCAACATGTCCCACCTGCCAGAAATGAGTCTGCGAGACTCGTCACGCCACCGCCACTGCCTCGAGCAGGATTCTGCATGGCTTGTTGTGCCGTTGCATGCATGAACAGAAGCAGGACCCCAGCTGTGCTGGTATGATGAAGCTCGCGGCAGTCCTGCAGTTCGTGCATGCAACGGCACAACAAGCCTTGCAGAATCCTGCTCCACGAGGCAGTGGCGGTGGCGTGACGAGTCTCGCAGACTCATTTCTGGCAGGTGGGACATGTTGGGCCGCGAGACGCGCGTCCTACCTGACACTTGTAGCTCCGTCACGTTCCTCAGCGTTGTGTCCAGAGAAGTCCACGAGGTGGCAGCGGCGGGCGAGCTGCTCGGCTGGCGCCAATAACAGGGAGGGGAGGTGGCAGCGATGGGACATCCAGTCCCATGCTCGCCGCCTACTGCACCCCCAAAATAATAAGCCCCCCCCGATAATAAGGCCAAGGCCATATTTCAGGGTTCAAAAAAATATAAGGCCCTGTCTTATTTTCAGGGAAACGGTACAAATTATTTTTTTAGTTTTCAGCAAGTATATATTGAAAATTGAAAAGAAATAGTAATTTTATGTGGATTTTTAATATAGGGCAATTGAAGTTTAGATATGAAAAATAATTCTGATTGTGTCTCAACAACTTAGAGCTGCATATTTTGCTGTATATTTTCCTGTTTATTGTGTCAATATATTGAACATTTGTACTGTTTATACTGCTTCATTTCAAGGCCATTATGCTGGCATTGGTAATCTTTGAGGCTAGTCTAAAAGATTGGAAGAAGAATGACTGGCTACTTGTTACCCCATCAGGATTATAATTCTTTAATCAAGCAAATTTGCTAAATCTTCTGTTTTAGTCCAATTTTATTTTCTCTCTCTCAAGAATCCAAGTCTAAAATTAAGCTTACATACATACTAAATTTTAAGGCAATGTCTATATGTTTTATGACTTTTTCCATGAAAACTTAGATTCTTTCTGAAAGTTGTTACAGTTGCCTTCATGCTGTTTAAGTAGCCTTCATGCTGATGCTATGCACATGTCTACCATTTTGGGTTATGAATCCTGCATGTCTCTGTGGATTAGCCTTCCATCATGAACCTTGAACTATTTGGGGCTCTTGCTCATATGCATGAGTATTTTCTTATATACAGTAGCTCATTACACAATAAAAACTTCCTGCCAGTGGTTATACTCTGTATATCATATAACAAGAAGAGGGCTAAATCATATATGATTTTAAATACAGAGAGTTTTAATTTAGTCTCACCCAAAATATGCTATCGATTTTAAATTAATGCCTGAATAGAATATATAGGAAGTTAATTAAGACTGCTTTTATTTTTGTTTGGGCAGGCATTATAATTGGCTAACTTTTTAATAATATATCCATTGCTGGATAAATGTGATACATTTATATTGATATAGGGCTGGAGTTTTCTCTGAAAGAAATTGATATGAAACAGAAATGATAATCCCAATTCATGGGGGACAGAAGTAGATGTATTTCACTTTTCTATATCAATACTTTTTATCAGCTTGGGGAATGACTGTATGTTTATAACACAATTTTATAAAAGAAGAGGAAAAAGAAGCTGCGGTTGTTGTATAGAATATTATAGAATTTAAAACTAGCCCACTGAACCTCAAAACAATGACAACATGTAAAAAGATTCTTAGCAGAAATCATATGTCTGACATGGTGGTGCAGTGGTTAGAATGCAGTATTGCAGGTTAACTCACTGCTCACTTCCAGAAGTTCGATCTTGACAGGCTCAAGGTTGACCCATCCTTCCATTCTTCCGAGGTTGGTAAAATGAGGACCCAGATTGTTGGGGGCAATATGCTGACTCTGTAAACTGCTTAGAGAAGACTGTAAAGCACTGTGAGAGGTATATAAGGCTAAGTGCTATTGCTATATGTATGAGTCTTTTCTAGATGACAATTTTAAAGTAAAATATAAGAATATTCATACTTTTCTAAATGTGTTATACGCGGATAATCTTCATAATATATTGCAGCATAAAACCTACAGATAATAAAACTATTAAAAATTAAATCTTGAATCTATAGGGAAGGTGGGAGTGTAGATTGCAAATGTAGTCATTTTCTTCCATGTACTGTATAATCACATCATAGTTCTTCCTCCTATAGTTGTCATTTGCACTATGTACCTATTTATGTTCCTCCTCCTTGTTAGATTCTGGGAGATTGCTAGGTCAATGTGGTTGCTAACTTCATGTGCTTTCTCAGCAACTGGCCACCTTCTTTGGACTTCAGCTCATGATGCGCGGGGGTGGGGGGAGGGGGAGTGTCACCTTGCTCTTACAACATTATTATTACAAACATTATTCAATGGTTTCTAAATAGCTTGAGTGCCTGAGAGGCTCCTAAACTGAGATTGTGAAAGACCACACAGAGTGGAAGCCAGCCTGAATTGCATGCTGTGACTAGGGTAAATTCCTTCATTGCTAGCCGGTAGATCACTCTGAAGAAGCCAGATTGCTACAAGGAAGCTTTGTAGAGCCTCATACTTAGGCTGACCCAGATGGCCGAAAGAGTTTTCACTGAATAAACAACATGACCCTAACCCATAAAGACTAAAGACTAAAATATGTAGCCAAAATCCCATTTATCATTCAGTTCATGCATAATATAATAAAAAAGCAAGGCTGAAATTGAGACTATGCTAAAGCCTTTAAACATGTAGCATTGATGTTTGACCTTTATCAATCTCAGATATGTGAAACTATGGATAGTGACATAATGGATTACAAGGTCCAGCTACATCTCCATACTAAAGCAGTATTATATTTAGAAGTTAAGTTGTGGATTGTTTGGCCACTGACTAGAACCTGTGCCAATATAAGCATGTTTTCCTTTTTTAAGATAATGAAGAAGCAAGTTTACAATAATTTGTGTTTGGTTGCCTCTGTGATTTGCAGAATTATTTCTGTAAAACTATTAACATGAAAAACATACAGATTCTAGTGTGCACTCTTCTGTTAATCATCTTTATCTTTCTTGCCAAAAGTAGCACACTTTCTTGCCAAAAGTAGCATATCCAATGCTTAATGTGTTTAAAGAGTGCCACTTAATGTTGAAGGACCTGAAAAAATCTCCTTATATTCTGATGACAAACTGCACAATTGTAAGTCACCTTGTTTAAAACCAACAGATTATTCTGGGAAGGTGATTGGATTTCAGTGGAATGAAACAGCCGCAGTTTGTTATCTTCTTATGCACAGGTGTCTTGGAGTCTAATATCCAGCCAGTACAGTAACCTTGTAGCTAATGCAACTTGTAATTCTGTCATTGCATCTGCACAAATATGACTGAAATAATATGGCTTGAGCAGTTAGGATGAATATGCATAAGTAAGACTCCGAATGAACTGAACTTCTAAATAAGAGGGATTAGGTTTGGCTTTTTAAAAATGGCAATAGTCTATTTATTTAATTCCCTTACGACACTCTGATTGATACTTGCCAAAACATTTCGTTGTCGATATTGGTAAGTCATATAACAGCCCTGTAAATAGCCTGATAATTATTTTTTTATTCAAGTATGGGTGTTAAGAGAATAATATCAAATACTAATTTAGCATGTATCAAAGCAGTCAGAATGGTTTTGTTAGGAAGGATGAGCACAGATGAGAGAGTGAATCTTCTTATCTGTTTTACCTTAATTGCTCTAATCCAAACACAGCTTCAATCCATTACTATTAGTCTATGATCACTTTTCTGAGATTGTGTTTAAGATGGAATTGATGTTATTTCAAGCTGATAGAAAAATAGATTTTAAGTAATTATTCTCAGGCTAATTCTCTTTCATAAGTGCTTTGCATTATCCTTTGAAATAACCTGTCTGTTGCTGGAAAATACAGTAGTGGACAATTTGTTCCTTTATAATTATTGTACGATGATTATTCTCATCAGCCACAAAGCATAACTGAATCTGCTAGAAAATCGTATTTTAAGTGAATGAGTTTGCAACATGATAGAAGTTAATACATCACTTTTTAAAGGTCCTTATAGTTTATCCATAAATAATATAATTTGGGATCTTGTACAGAGGCACATCATATTTAATTTTCAGCAATTAAAATGCTGAAAAAAGATGCCATATTTAAAAAATGGGTACTCTAATGCATGCTACAGTTGCCTGCCAAAGGGATCAATATTAAAATTTAAAAGCAGAGGAATGGAAATCGTATGCAGGACTAGCTGAGGATCTGTTTTAGTTCTTACATTTGAAATAACTAAGCAGAATTTGACAATCTAAAATTCCACTCAGTCCTCATAATTCTTCTCATAAATGATTCTATAGGAATAATTACGACTTTCAATAACTCAAAATAAGTCCCCCCCCCTCCATAAACCAACCCTCTGTCTGTTTGTCTGTCTATGCAAATTACGAAGCTTTTGTCTTTGAGGACCACATAATTTAATTGCTTGGAGACTCTCAGCAAGACACTGTCAGGTATCCTGGAAAGTATTAGAGATGTAGGTACTATTGACTATCGATCTGAATAACCATGCATTGGACTGCAATGTATTATTGCAGTCCAATTTATGGTTATTCAGAACAATATTCAATATATCTTTTTTCCTGAAAAAAGTTGTAGACTTAATGCTTTTCTTACTTCATTATTATCAAGAATTACTATATTACTTTATCCTTAATAAATTAAGCAATTGTATGTTAAAAATTATTATAAGGCCATTTATTCTCAGGAATTGTCCCATGGTGTCCTAACACAAAAACAAGTTAAAAAAAGGAAAATTATACAGCACTTCATTTTTTATTTTAATATAGGTAGGTATCATTATATATCAAAAGGAGAGAATGCTAATGTGAACATACAGAAATAGTAAATGTTTAAAGTCTGCAGCTAGTCTCTTGTAGGGCTTGTGTGTTTGCAACTTTATATCTCAGATTGCTTTGTTTTCTGCAGATGCATGAATTAGAGTATACCAATTAGTAAGATTTGAGATAAATTAATATGTTAATAACTATCCAATTATATCAGTTAGTTTGAGTAATTTCAGGAAAAAATGTTGGTTGAATACTGGTGTAATAAGGGTAGGGTGATAGTTTGAAATGTCACCTTTGAAAATTCTAACATTTTCCAGAATCTATTTTCTCCTAATTTCTAGTGAAGATTTTGACTGGATCTTTGTCCAAAAGTAGTTGTCAGCCCTGGCGCGCCTGGCGGCTCGGGGCTGCCATTCCGGTGGGGAAAGGCAACACCGGGGTCATTCTACTGGGGCGTTCCAGCGTGACGGAAGACCGTGAGGCCGAGCTACGCCCACTGCGCCCTATACCTGCGGCCCTCAGCTCCGATGCAAACACCAACTGTATTCTGACCGGGCCCGGCCTCCGCCGCTGCTTCCGTGGATGTTGGGCGGCAGGATCAGCTGAGAGCCGGGAGCCGGGAACAGCTGAGAGTCGGAACGGGTGCCTGCGCACTGGGCAGGCTTCGGCGTCTTGCCGGCATCTGACGCGGAAGCAGCTGAGCGGGGTGGGGTGCACGCGTGGCTAGGGGTGGGGGCTGCGGGAACGTTTAAATGGTGATGGTGAGCATTGACCGGCTAGCCCTGACTTCATCTCACTGTATAGCACTTGGTGATGGTCAGTCTGTGCCGGAGCAAGGAAGATAAAAATCAATACAAACCAGGACTGAGTTTTGTGGCGTTTCCTTTCCTCGCGACCTACCGGAACCTGACAGTAGTTCTTTATAAAATGGTGTATCAAAAAGAGTAGCTGATGTATTGGTGTAGAAGAGAAAGTAAATAAAGCCAATGAAACGTATGATAACTGATAAAGTCTGATTCAGAAGTTATATGTGTGTGCATTGGGGTGGTAGAAGAAAACTCACACTTCATAAGTTATATTTCAAGTTTTTCTTAAAATACGCAACTATAATCCTTGGCAAGTGTGTATTTGCTTAAAATTATAATTGCATCACCCAGAGTCACATATGTGAGATGGGTGGCTATATAAATTTAATAAATAAATAAATAAATAAACTGTAAAAATGACTATATTGCTTTTCATAGTTCAAATTTTAAAGAGAGTTTCCGATTTATATAAAATATGAACAAATGTTCTGTTGCATAAAAGCCTGGGATCCAAATATCTTCAGTATGGAAGACGACAAAAGCTTCAAATATAAACATGCTAATAATATTTATTTCATTACTTTTAACATTTCAGCCGAGTATTAGATTTGGCTTTAACTTTCAGAACAGAAGTAGTTACAATTAGAATTGCCTTTGTATCCTATAGAAATCTGTGCCAGCTTCTATTCATTTAGGGATACTTTCAGAGTTGCCTAATTTTTTCCTATAACTGAAGTACAAATACCTAATATCTGGAGAAAGAAACTTAAAAAAACTGAAGCACAAAGCAAACTTATGTTTGGAAGGGAATCTAAATGCCATACTGTAAAAAGGGTAATGGTGAGGCTGCTGTTTAAAAAGAATTATAGGATGACATTAGGTGATGAACAGAAGGAAGAGCTGATCAATTTCTAGTACTCTTTTCAAAGGCACTTAAGTGAAACATTTGACAAATGGAGAGAATAGCAACCCAAGTAAAAACACTGTTAGGAATAACCTATCATAAAGAACTTTAAATATCTGAGGCCAAATTGATTGCATTAACATAGACTTGAAGTAAGTTGCAGATGTCATTTCACGTCTGTTTTTGTGATGTTTATGAGATCCTTGAGTACAGGCTTGGTGCCAGAAAACTACCACAGAGAAGGACAATAATATTCCTGTTTTACAAAAGGACAAAAATCTTAAAAGAGTCAAAGTAATTACAGATTGGTCAGTTTGATGTGAATACTCACCAAATTGTACAGCGAATTATTAAGTAGTCAGGCATTGCTTGGCAAGAGACAGCATTGGTTATGGAGAATATATCATGCCAAACTAACCTTATATCCAGTTTTGATAAAGTGACCATTGTTGTTGACCAATGGAATGTGGTGGACATAGTATACTTTGTATTCAAAAAAGGCTTTCAACCAAAGTTGTCCATGAGATTTGCTAAGGAAGATGACAAAATATAGATTGGATTAGATTAGGATATAGACTATATATAGACAAGAGTGGTGTGATGGCCTAGTGGTGAAGATGCTCACCTCCCATTTGAAAGGTTGAGAGTTCAATTCTAGGTAGCGGCAGATATTTTTCTCTTAGGGCTCAAAGAAAAAAAATATCTGCTGTGAACTCCACATGTGTATATTTTTGTTGTTGTTAGTCACGAAGTGTTGTCCGACCCATCGCGACCCCATGGGCAATGTTCTTCCAGGCCTTCCTGTCCTCTACCATCCCCCAGAGTCCATTTAAGCTCACGCCGACTGCTTCAGTGACTCCATCCAGCCACCTCATTCTCTGTCGTCCCCTCCTTCTTTTGCCCTCAATCTTTCCCAGGATTAGGCATTTCTCCAGTGAGTCCGTCCATCACATTAGGTGGCCAAAGTATTTGAGTTTCATCTTCAAGATCTAGCCTTCTAAAGAGCAGTCAGGGTTGATCTCCACTAGGACTGACCGGTTTGATCGCCTTGCAGTCCAAGGGACTCGCAGGAGTCTTCTCCAGCACCATAGTTCAAAGGCCTCAATTCTTTGGCGCTCAGCCTTCCTTATGGTTCAACTTTCACAGCCATACATTGCAACTGGGAAAACCATGTGTATATTAGTAACTCCAAATCAAGGTGGAAGGAAATGTAGCAATTAGAGGGCAGTATCAAGATCGATGAAGATCTTGATAAATTGAACTATTGGGATATATTGAAGTATATACCCACAAGATGTAGTTCAACAAGAAGAAACTCAAAGTCTTACATTTAGGTAAGAAAAAAAAATATACCAAAGGCATGAGTGTTAGTTTGAGGAAAATATACTGAACAACAATCCTACAAAAATGGTATCTGAGTGTTTAATGTATTACAAGCTAAATATAAATCAGCATTGTGCTGCAGCATTTTATTTATTTAATATACCGGTATGTATCTATGTGCTGCCTATTGCACATATCCTGCGCTGCTTACAGTAAATGGTACAACAATAAAAAGTAAAGTACAAAATTCACAGTAGATCATGACAACGCTCTGCCCTGTTCTCTTCTCCCCCTAATTATCTCCAGTTAAACGACACCTTCTAATCCAAATTTTCTTCGAAAGAGTGTATCACTAAGCTTGATATGTTGTGCTAACATTAAGGAAAGTTCTATATGGTCTGACATGAATATTGTGTCCAGTTCTGGCCACCAGAATATTAAGAATAATATTAGTAAACTTCAGTGCCCAGAGCAAGATGATAAGGATCCCAAAGGATGGTTGGAATGTTTAGCCTGAAGAAGAAAATATTATGTGTAGACATGATAACTCTCTTCAATTATCTGAATGACTGTGAGGCAGAGGTCAGGGCAGAATGTTCAAGTTGTTCTACAAGACAGGACATGAAACAATGGGCTTAAGTTACAGGGAAATACATGTTGGCTGGATATGAGGAACAATAATTCTAACAGTAAGATCAGCAATAGAAAAGATTGTCTTGTGAGATGATGGATTTTCCTTTGCTGGAAGATGTTCAAGCAGACTCTAGATGACCAGCTGGGATGGGAATCTTGTAGTAAATAGTAGTGTTGTGACTGAGTTGGATTAAATGATCTCCAAGGTCCTTTTAAATCCTCCCATACTTTCACTGTATGAGTTAAAAAAAGTGGAAATTTCCTCCATTGATATTTAGCAATTCGCATAATTGCATTAATTTAGAATTCAGATACAGTCTATGGAGGACAGGCTGCACCTCTTTCTTGAGGATTATTGTACGTAAGTATTATAAATAAAATATATATTTTAAGTATAATTAACTTAATCTTTTGGAAGTAAACATTTTAATTAAAATTTAAATGTAAGTTCAAAAGGATTCAGTGTAATAGTGGAATCACATAGATACAAACTGGGAAGAGGCATTTATGAGCAAAAGGAAACAAAAAAATCTTGGAAGGGATTCTGGAATATTAAGTACTGTGTTTTTAAAAAATAAAAATAGTATGCATTTTATTTTTAGATGGAACTCCAGTTGTTTAGCTCAGGGATTTTGAATCTGTAGATTGTCCACATCCTGAAGTGGAAGATAACAAGCAACTTAGAAGTGGATCACTTTTTTTTTAATTGCTTGGGCTTGCTCAGGCAACTCTGCCTAGGTAAACTTACAGCTGGCTTAATAGGCAAATTGGAGACCAAAGCCTGGAGCAAGTTTTGGGAGATGCTGAAACCTGTGTTCCTACCCTTTTATTAGAACCCTCCACAGGCTGGTATGTTTAGTAGAAAAGCTGTAGCCCTTGGAGCAGAGGTGGTATTCAACCGGTTCGGACCAGTTCAGGTGAACCGGTAGCAGAAATTTTTAGTAGTTCGGAGAACTGGCAAATACCACCTCTGGCTGCCCCCCCCTGGCTGCACGCTCACCACTCGCCCCACCTGCCCGCTCGCCCCACCCCGCGCTGCCCAGTCACTCATCTGGCCTCCCTGGCATAGCACACTGTGTGGCTCCTCGCTTGCATTGACCACACAGTCTCTGCAGTTTGCCTGCCTTCCCACGCGGTGCCTGCGGCCCAACTGAGTGGCCCTGATCTGCCTGCCTGGGTAAGTAAGCCTGCGAGTCACGGCCTAGCTAGCTTCCCCCCCACCGTCCCCGCCTGCCTTCCCTACCCCCTTCCATGCAGCCCGCGGCCCTGCCATGCTTGCCTGCCTTCCCTGCGGCCTTCCTGGTGCTCCCCATGGCCAGACCCGCTTGCCTGCCTTCCCTACTCCGTTCCATGCGGCCTGCGGCCCCGCCATGCTTGCCTGCCTTCCCCGCAGCCTTTCCGGCACTCCCTGTGGCCAGGCCCACTTGCCTGCCTTCCCTACTCTCTTCCCCATGGCACATGGCCCCGCCATGCTTGCCTGCCTTCCCCGCGGCCTTACTGGCGCTCCCTGTGGCCAGGCCCGCTTGCCTGCCTTCCCTACTCCCACACGGCCCGTGGCCCCGCCATGCTTGCCTGCCTTCCCTGCTCCATTCCACGCGGTCCCACCATGCTTGCCTGCCTTCTTTGTGGAGAAGGGAAGCGGCTGGGCTGCCGCTGCCTTTCATTGAGGCACGTGGAGCGAGATGGACCATCTCTTCTCTTCCTCCTTCTCTTCTCTTTGTGGGCAGAAGAGTGTTCCCCACTTACCACCAACCAGATGCCCTTGCTTTCCCCAAATTCCCCAAGCATTTCTTTGCCTACCTGATTTCCAGCTCCATCGCATTTCTCACCATCGTGTGCAGGAAGATGAAAGTTTGTGTGGGGCTACCTCCCACCCCCAGTGGCGGGGTCCACAGGAATCATTCCTGCCCCGGCGCAGCGAATTCCGGAAGGCTGAACGAAGTTTTCAACTGAGCGAGGAAGCACTGCGGAGCCAGGCCCTTCACGCTCTCATCCAGCCTGCTGGAATTCTCTGCGCCGGGGCAGGAATGATTCCTGTGGACCCCGCCGCTGCTTGAGCAGAGAGGATGACGCTGAGGAGGAGAAAAACTGCGAGGTTTTGCACCAGGCGGCTAGCCCTGCAGTGGCGGTTTGAATGGTCCAACTAAAGTTGAGCTCGCCATGAATCACCAATGTTGGCCTTGATGACTTCTGTGAAAGGCTTTTTGATACTCTTCCGCAGCTCCTTTTTGATCTCACCCTCTTTCAGGACTATGGGCCCCTGCACCATGTACTCCACCACCTTGACCTGCTGGTTCATAGATTCCAATGTGAGGATCTTCTCGCTTGGCACTTTCTCTTTCAGCTGCAGCGCAGGGGCCTTGGCTGCAGGCTGCTCCAACCAGCCAGCCCAAGCTGGGCTGGCCACTCCGTCTTCACCGGCGGCTGGGCGATGCTGCGTGGGGCATTGAGCGGTTGTCGGCCACGCAGCTCTTTGCTGGTGGCCAGCCAGGTGAGGAAGCGCACGGCCTCGGCTCTGCACTTGGGGAAGCGAGGGGGAGTGGCGTGACAGCGGCTTCCCTGCTCAGCCCCGACAAGCAATGCATGGTGCCCGCACCAGCGTCCCGAAAGAAGCAGAGAAGATCGCCGCTTGCAAGCCGACAAGCAGAGGTAGCAAGTGTACGGCGCGCCGTGGGAAAAATTAGAGGCCCTGTTGTCCCGCAGAGCCTGCCGCCGCTTGAGGGGGGGCCAGGAGAACGGCGAGACTCAGGGAGTAGGTCAGGTGGAGCTGGCTGACTGGGGAGGGGGGATCATGCTGCTCAGAAGCTGCCCCCGCTGCTGCCTTCCCCCCCACACACACAGAGGTTGGAGAGCTGGGAGGGGAGGGGCCAGGTGAGGCGCCCCTTGACATGAGTGACGAGTTGGCCACAGCCACCCAGTCACATGACCCCAGCCATGCCCACCCAGTCACATGACCACCCAGCGACACCCACCCATTCACATGACCACCAAGCCACGCCCACCAAGCCATGCCCACAGAACTGGTAGTAAAAAAATTTGAATCCCACTACTGCCTTGGAGTATATGAAGGCATGTACATTTTAGTGAAATTCACACATTTAGTGCAATGTTTTTGTTGAATGGTTAGGAAAAAAACTAAAGAAGATGGAAGTCATAATACAAATGATAAGACTAAGTCAAAAAAGCATGATGAAAGTTGTGTATTTTTTAGGAAGTGGTATATTTATTTCCCAGACAAATCATGATAAAATCTGTAATTTAATTTATGAAAGAGATTGCCAAATTCTTTAATAATTTTGGGGGGCTTGAGTTTGAAAATCTCTAGTGTGGTCTGTTTGTTGTTGAGTTTTAAGATTTATAGAATTTGAAACTAGGAGGAAACATTGTCGTTTTGGAAACTTTCATTTTAAAAATTACCTATACAACATTACTTCACCAACCATCATAACCCTTAGTAATATGAAAGTGATTAAAATATATTAAATGTTTTTAAACCATTAAACAAACAGTTGCTGTCACTTTAGTTGATCCTCTTTTCTGGAAAGCATCTTTATTTTTCATTGGTTTGTTAAGAGAATCCTAGTTCAAGATCTTTCAGCAAACTTTCAAATAATTTTTCAAATTGTGCTCCAGTTTTACTATGTAGGCTAGAGATCTTTGCACAGATACAAGTAAAATATATATTCTTTTTTTCATAGAATTTCCCCACAAGTGCAGATTCCACTTTTTTTATCCTTGTGAAATGTAGTTTTTGTTATTGGCTGGATGTGCCCTTGGGAAAGAAAATTACAAAAATACAGTCATGAAGATGATGTAGCAATCTGTTTTATTAGTTACAGAAATCTCTCACTTTTGTGTTTTAAATATTGTTGGAAAACAATTATTATTTCAGTATATTTTGCTGTTGGCAAGCCAAATGGAAACAATCATACATGAATTGCATTATTATTGCTAGAAATATCAAGTCAGAAATTAAAGCTGTAATAGATATCCATGGATGATGCAGTTAATGAGTTACAGAATGGAAACAATTGTCATTGTCAAATACTATTTGCAAGAGTATTGTACTTTAGCTTAGTAATGAAGATATGCTGTGCATATTTGAATGTCTTGGGATCAATTGCTGGCATTTGTGATTCAAAGAATATTTGTTATCAAAGCTATTCCCATGCTTTCATGTCAGGGGCTGAGAAGAAAAGGTAAGTCATGGGAATAAACCAGGATTTTGGACTTGCTCAGGAGAATTTTCTTCTTTAGGAAGGCATGACTTCAGTTTGAAGTGCATTTATAGTCCTTCCTGATAAACTAATCCAAAGACTGGCCTGTGTAGGGAGAGTTGAATTGGAGTATTTGAGTATTAAGATGGCTCAGTAGATGTTGCAACATTCAGTTCAATGGTTCACCACAGGAGGCAGCCATAAAGAGATGCTAAACCTTCTTGACTCAGAGTTCCTGACTAAAAAAATGATGGCATTTGGTAGTATTGCACTTGACTAGTTATCCCCTCTGCACTCTTTGGACATCTGTTACCATGGTGCCGAGTCAATGGACTGATGTAAGTTGTAGGCCAAAATATCTCATACAGTTCATATTACAGAAGATCTGGATAGACTTGGCTAGAAATGCAATTCAGTATGTCAACTTTAAATGCTTATATTGTGTGAAGTGTAGTGAAGTAGCAGGAAGCACTGACACAGAAATAAGGTCTGTTTGTTCCACTGATAGAGGGGCAGATATCGCTAGAGTGTTTGATGGGGTAAGAAGACTTCATCCTTGTGCCTTCCGTCTCTTACTCCTGATTTTTTTTATAGTTTTAAATTTTAATTTGCATAATTTTAATATTTTAATTATCTTTTGATTTGCCTTTTTATAATTTGTAAGCCACTCAGAGTCACCTTGTAGGGGAGATGGGCAGCATAAAAATTAATTAATTAAATAAATAAATAAACCAAACCCAAAGAAATGTGTATAATGCTCTCACCTCCTATTTGCCCTACAACTCTGTAATGTGGGTTGGGCTAAGAGAGACTAATTGGATCAAAATCACCCAGCTCGCTTTTGTTTAACTACTAAACCAAATTGATTCTTTCCATAATGCAAAATGGTTAAAATTGAGAAGGGCAGAGTTGGGGGTTTTTTGGGGGGAGGAGGAGAGAATTTATCCCTTTCAAGTAAATACAGAGTCTATTATTGAATTCTTGGAATGTGAATGCTTGAAACTATTTTGTAAACATTCAGTCGGCTTGAAGAAAGGTACAGATAGTCTTTGACTTACAGGTATAATTATAATTGAACCAGGGGTGGGTTCCGGATTCAGGTACTCCTGGTTCGCTCAGGGACGTGTGGGCGGGCGCGCATGCGCAGTATTTAAAAAAAGCTTCTGTACATGCGCAGAAGCAAAAAACAAGATGGCGCCTACGCCGCCGCCAAGAGAAGCAGCTTGGGGGTGTGGCAGGCCTGGGTCGCTGCCAGTTCCAGCGACCCAGGCCGCAACGTTACTAATGGTTCTATAGAACCTGTCCGAACTGGTAGGAACCCACCTCTGAATTGAACCCAAAATTTCCCTTGCTAAGCAAGACAATTGTTAAAGTGAGTTTTGCTCCATTTTATGACTTTCCTTGCCACAGTTGCTAAGTGAATCACTGCAGTTGTCAAGTTAGTAATATGGTTGTTAAATGAATCTGGCTTCCCCACTGATTTTGCTTGCAGAAGGTCAAAAAAGGTGATCACATGATCTCAGGACACTGCAACTGTCATATATACATGCCAGTTGCCAGGTGCTCAAATTTTGATCATGTGACCATGGGGATGCTGCAACAGTCGTTTAGTGTGAAAAAATGGTCATAAGTCATTTTTTTCAGTGCCGTTGTAACTTCAAATGGTCACTAAACGAGTGGTTGTAAATCGAGGATAGCTGTATTCCTTCAGTATAGGTTCTTTTTCTTCTCAGTGAACAAAGTTGTCTTTTCATTTCATGAGGCTGAAGATATGTGTTGTTATATTGTCCTACCATATTTTCCTTATATGATTTTCCTGGACTAAGACAAGGGTGTATATTTGCTTCGGCCTGTTTGATTTAAGGTTTAAAGAGAGAGGGCAGTGAATACTGCACACTGTTAGTATTATTTTAATCCTAAAATCTTCATTTTTTTAAAAGAAAGATTTTTTCAGCATTTGAGATTCCTACCGGTATAACATTATGGAAAGCTAAAACAAATATATATGGATTTATGATGGAATGGGTCACATGTTTAAATGATTTTATTTAAAAATTGAAATTGAACAAAATCTCTGCAACTGAAATACTTCTTTCCTTTTAAGGAAAAGAAAATAAATTCAGTTCTTGCTTAGTATTCTTAGGAAACAAAGAGAGTCTGCCAAAATCACTTGATAGGTCTTGAAGATATCTAGTCTTCAGGAGAAGCAGACTATGGTAGAGACTGAGTTAAGCCTATCCTAATTAGAAGTAGATACTTAAAAACCTTTTGGTGTCCAGCAAAGGTAATAAACATTATGCACATTCCCTGCAGTTCTGTGACAAATAAGTCTTCCATTGTTTGATAGTTTTTGACATGGAATAAATATAAAAGGATAGCCCTTGAGCATTGGAGAAAAAGAGATTTTACATAATAAATTCTGGATTGTTGTCCTAAATGCAATTCTAAATTCATTTCAAAAGACAAGTTTCTACCAGTTTAAGATGAAAGTACCTGGAATGAGTCATAAATGTGTTAAACACTGAAACCAAGTTAAAGCTAAGCAATTTTGCAGTCTATATACAGTATCTTTATGCTGTTCTGCTTTAATTAATGCTGCAGCTGTAGATGTCTAATGTAACTGTCCATTTATAGACTTGAAAGCCTTAAAATGTAACTTAAATTACCATAATGAAGGATTCTACCTTTCAGGATAACTTTTTCTGCTGCATTTGATCATTTTATATTTTATATTCACAGTTGGTTTTCTTCTCTTTCAGTTTCCTGCCATGGTCGTATTGTGAAGGTGCCTGAAGGACCATTAATACGAGTTGAGGGAACCGAAGTGGTGATTCCATGTAATGTTAGTCAGTACGGTGGACCTAGTGAGCAGAACTTTGATTGGGAGTTTTCGGCAAATCTTGGTCAGGATTCTAAGTTTGTACACATATTGAGTACATGGGACCCTTGGTTTATGTCTCCGGAATATCAAGTTCGGGTTAATAGGGGAGACATCATGTTAAGGCGAAAAAGCAACAGTACTGTGGAATTCGTGATTGGAAATATTCGTCCTACTGATCAAGGGATATACCGATGTACTACGCCCAGCACAGACAGTGTCGTCCAGGGAAACTACAATGATGTAGTTGAAGTTAAAGGTACTTCAACAGGGTGAGGGGTATTTAAAATTGGTAGTGGTTTAGTGTAATTTTAAATATATTGTGTGGAATGTCTTGAATAGAAAGTATAAATGGTCTAAATCTGAATAGATTTTAAATGTAGATATGTTAAATGTAGATATGTACATGCCATTTTGTATGGAACAGAATGGGAACAGAAAATCAGCAAGTAGACATTGTACTCTGAATTACTCTGAAAATTTGAATGCAGAGGTGGCGCAGTGGTTAGAGTGCAGTACTGCAGGCTACTTCAGCTGACTGCTAGCTGCAGTTCGGCAGTTCAAATCTCACCGGCTCAAGGTTGACTCAGCCTTCCATCCTTCCGAGGTGGGTAAAATGAGGACCCAGATTGTTGGGGGCAATATGCTGACTCTGTGAACCGCTTAGAGAGGGCTGTAAAGCACTGTAAAGCGGTATATAAGTCTAAGTGCTATTGCTATTGCATATAAATTATAAGTGTGCAATCAAATTTGCAAAAAGATGTCCTGTATAATTTTGGACCAGGTTGTTAACTTTGGTACTCCTTGAAAAATGTAATTTGACCAGAAGTGCCTAAACATTTGCCTGAAACTATATCAGAATTTTTTCTTTCTTCAATGATGGTGATGGAGATATATTCAGGTCTCAAGGCAGGAAAGCTTACCCAGACCATAACACTACCGCTTCAATGTTTGACAGTTGGTACACATTTCTTATTGTGGACTGCAGTTTTGATTTCTGCTAAATGTAACAATATCCTCATAGCTGTAAAGTTCCATGTTTAGCTCATTTGTCCATAAAATATCTAGATGTTTTGGAAAGTCACCCAGATCCTTTTTGGCATGCTTGAGAATGTTATTAATGACATATGTCCTCTGCCTTGTGCTCTTCCATGAATCTCATTTTTATTGTGTTTTTATGAAATCAAGACTTTAGCAAAGGTAACATCTGTAAACTATGACTTTTGGATAATTTTGATGGGCATTCTTGAGCAAATTCGCTATTGTCCCAAATAGTCTCCATTTCAAGATTGTCCCTGTTGTGTATCAATATACAGTATTTTTACTATAAGACTATAAGACGCTCTGGACTATAAGATGCACATTAGCTTTAGAGGAGGAAAACAAGAAAAAAAATCTGCCTCTGCATCCGCGGCCCATTCGCCGCCGCCACGGCCTGTTAGACGCAGTCCATTCGCTGCCGCCCGTTTGCCGTGGCCCATTCCCCGCCACAGCCCGTTCACCACCATCACGGCCCGTTCACAACTGCCCGTTCACCGCCGACCGCCACGATTGGTGGCGATAGGTGGCGGAAGCGATCCCCACTGCCTAGAACAACTGATCGGTGTCACACCAACCCCCCTTCCCCACAGCAATATTCGCTGTTCGCTCTATAAGACGCACAGACATTTCCATCCACTATAAGACGCAAAAGTGCATCTTATAGTCTGAAAAATACAGTAAGGTTTACAAACTGTTTTTAAAGTGATAGGCATTTTATAGATGCCTTCAGAAATATCTGAAGATAAATGTTTACCTGGACACATTAGTCCTCTAGAATCTGTTTGTAAGAAATTCACTGGGATGAAGTGAGCCAACACCTGTGAAATTTGTATAGGACAGAGCTGGCTGAAATCAGCCTTGAATGTTTTATAAAGCAGTTGAGCAATCCTAATTCTGGTCCTAAATTATCCCTTAAACTGAATTGATTGAACTAGAGAGACAATTTTTCTTTTTATACTAGCACATTAACTAAGACCCCTGCACCCCTGTGCATGTGCGCACAACCCCCACATGTGCGTCCCGCCCCCTGCATGCACGTGCAACTCCCACATGCGCCCCGGTGCATGCGCAGCAGAGACCCGAAAACCAGCTGGCCGGCGGGAGGCACGCGCACATGCACAGTGGAGCTGAGTTGGGGTGACGGCTCACGTGCCCACAGAGAGGGCTCTGCGTGCCACCTGTGGCACGCGTGCAATAGGTTCGCCATCACGGCTGTATAGTCAAAATTGTAGCCGACTATATCAGAATATAGCACTAGCAGCAATAGCACTTAAACCTATATACCGCTTTACAGTGCTTTACAGTCCTCTCTAAGCAGTTTACAGAGTCAGCATATTGCCCCCAACAATCTGGGTCCTCATTTTACTGACCTCAGAAGGATGGAAGGCTGAGTCAACCTTGAGCCTGGTGAGATTTGAACTGCCAAATTGCAGCCAGCCAGCAGTCAGCAGAAGTAGCCTGCAGTACTGCGCTCTAACCACTGCGCCACCACAGCTCAGTCAGAATATCATTGAATAACATTGTTCTTCTGTTTCAAATTTCAATAAAAGTTTATACTTTTTAGCAATTATATGTTCAGCATTTGTACATGATTCTATTTCAAACTCAGTATTAACAATGTTCAAAACCAAATGTCTATGGACATTCTCATTCATCTTTTTCAAAAGGCAACTCGACTTCCCTCCCCCCTTAAAGACGTTTCTCTTCTCATTCAAGAAGCTTCTTCAGTTTAGATAACTCTCTTCCTGATTTTATTTTACATTCCCCTGGATCTTGCCGTAAATTAGCTATTTGTGTTAGCCTATAAAATGCTTGTTGCACTGAAATTCACATGGTTTTCGGGTACAACCTGGGTTTGCATCTATTCTGTAATCTTAATATGGCACATCTAACATGCTATGTTAATAATGATTTTTAAAATTCACATTAGCCTTGACCTTGGCATACCACAAAAAGCTATGCCACCCAGGTCATATCCTTATCCCAAGAAGCGTCTATTTCTCAGCAGCAGCTGACTTCTTCATCCAAACTGGCAATATGTACAACACAATTTAAATCGGGTAGATCAATTCCTCCTTTTTCTTTGCATCTTGTAATACCTTATCTTTCACTCGGCAATTTTTTCCCCTGCCACGCAAATTTACATATGACCTGCCATTGTTTAAATCGGCCACATGAGAAACTGTGACTGTTGTGGAGGGTTACTGCCCCATCCAAAACCGCCTTGCCCCTGTCCCATCCCCTCTGCCAATGCCCTGCTGACGCCCCATCCCCACCCACGCCGACATTGCTGTGGGCCAGACAGGGACAGCCCATGGACTGGATGTAGCCTGCAAGCCAGTAGTGGGTTCCAAAACCGTTTACTACCGGTTCGTGCTCGTGACACTTCTGCGCATGCGCAGAAGCATCCCGGGCGGCTGGGCGGAGCCTCCCACCGCCGCTACCGGTTCTAAGAACCGGGCCAAACCGGGAGCAACCCACCGCTGCTGCAGGCTGTAAAATGCCCAGGTCTGGTTTAAAATGGTACATCAGTTGTCAAAACAAGTATTGTCTGAAGCAAAAACATTCTAGGCAAGACATTCATTTTTATGACAGAAATTCTGTTTCCCCCATCTTAATGTGTCTTTTTAAAATTCATTTCATGTCTTAATGTACTTGTTTTGGGGGGGGGGGGAACTATGCAGTTCATATTTATCACATTGTTACCCAGATACTTTTCCTTTTTCTCAATCTTCCAACATGTTTTGATCGTTAGTTCTACTTGATCTTCTATTTTTATAGTTTGGTTGACATGTTAGTTTTCTCTTTATTAATTTTGAAACTTAGTAATGCGCAAATTTCTTTTAAATTTTTGATTACCATTTCAATTCTCTTTAAAGGAACCAACACCCAGTCATCTGACATAGTGCCTTAACTTATACGTTTCTTTTTTAATCTTTACTCCCACTAATTTTCATCTTATCTTATACCTCTTCAGTCTTCAAAACTAAAATAAACATGAGAAGAGATAGTAGGCATGGGAAACTGTTCATTATAATTGTGTGCTTGACGATCCTCTTTTTTCTAAATAGTGATTGCAGATGGCTTAACTGTTACTGGATCGAACTTCTACTCCTCATCAACTTGGAACGTATCAGAAGGAGATACATTTCAATTACGTTGCTCAGCTTCTACCAATTCTACTGAACACACCCATCTGCAAGTGTCTTGGGAGTTCAAGAGTAACCATGTTTGGCAAGAAATACTTTCCCTGACGCACGAGGGCAAGTTCCGGACTGGCTCAGAATACAGTGACCGCTATATCAGTGGGGATGTGCGCCTGGATGCTATGGCTAATGACATTTACAGCCTGTCTCTGTCCCAGGCTCTTCCAACAGACGAAGGCGCTTATAGGTGTCGAGTGAGTGAATGGGTTAAAGGGGCAGATGGTTCATGGCAAAAGATCCAAGAGAAGACTGCTGATATAGTAAATTTGGTGGTGAAACCGACATGTGAGTATGCAATGTTCATTTCTGCTGCAGTAATACCATAGATACTGTATGATGTGTAATGTATAGCCACAGCATGAGAAATTGGCCTGATTAAGATATAGCTATCACTGATTCATATGCATATATACAGACACACAGACACACACATTTCACTTATGACCACATTTTTATTGTCCTATTGGATGTTAAATTAGATATATTTTTCCTATAGAGGAATATATAAGAAAAGAATATAAGGAAAAATTTACAGATTGTAATTGCTATTAAATAGTGGAACAGCATGGATGCTCTATCACTGAGGGGTTTTAAATAAAAGTTGGACAATCTTTTCCACAGTACGGGCTGAGGATTCCTGCCTTGGGCAGGGGCTGGGCTAGCAGATCTCTGACGTCCTCTTCCAACTCTAGGTTTATAAAATTCTTTGAATTGGTATGGCAGAACTTCAAAATGTTGCGTTTGAATTTTATTCTATTTTTATCAAAATAAGCTACCTAAAAAGTTCAGTTGAGATCAACTTTTTCATATTTTAAAAGCTGTAGGAGAATAATCACTGAACCTTACTAGGGTTTATGACTTCATACTAAAAGAGTTCAGGTTACCTGTTTTTATGTTATATTTCACTGGCAAAAGTATTTTATCTAAGCAGACATTTTATGATTAACTGATTTGACTGCTTTGTTGGATTTTTAATCATTTTGGGTGATGTTTACTATGGTGATATTTTAGTGATATCTTTACATTTTACGGCTTTAACTTTTGATTTTGTACTGAATTTCTTAATTTAACCATTGTTTTTGGTCAGGAGATTAGTGTATACATCACTCTATTATTATTACTGCTTTAATAAATACAGTCTTCCATTATTCATATAGCAACTCATAGAATAACAGACAAGTATCATTTTTGAGGTGACCAATAAGCAAGTTGGTTTCTTGACAAGTCAGATTATGACGTATTTAGACATATGCACAGAAAACTATTGTAATATTTTAAATATAACAGAACATTTATAATCTGAAGTATAGGTTTGGTTTAATAATGTTTGCAAAATTTGCATTGCCTTTTTTGAGCTTTTTCAGGTGCCTGATAAAATAGACACCCTGATAAAATTAAATGTTTCTTGAATCACTAAATGAATAGAAACTGATACAGCTTCTACATCAGCGGTTCTCAACCTGTAGGTCACAACCCCTTTGGGGGTCGAACGACCTTTTCACAGGGGTCGCCCAGGTGCACGCTAGCCCACCATCTTGGTGCCACGCAGGGGTGAAATGCTCCCAGTTTATTTTATTTATTTTATTTATTTATTTATTTATTTGTCAAACATGTAAAAGATAGAAGGTATAGGTATAAACATAACCATAATATGCTCAACCTGTGGGTCGCGACTCCTTTGGGGGTCGAACAACCCTTTCAGAGGGGTCGCCTAAGCGCGACCCCTGGTGCCACGCCCCCTTTGTCACCTCATTGCGCGTGGGGCGGGGGCGGGGCGGGGGTCACGGCGGCGGGGCAGGGGTCATGGGGGGTCGCAGCATTAAAAAGGTTGAGAACCACTGTTCTACATGGTACAAAGGCGAACACAATATGTTTTATGCAACTTGGAATCCATGGTTAGTATTTGTGTGCAGATTTTTACAGATTAAAACCAAAACAAACAATATAACAGGTGCAAAAGCCTGAACACCTTTGTAGAAATAACAATTGCATGCACACTATATTTGAACCTCTCCTCAGATTTTCAATAATATTCACATCTGAGGGCTATCCTTTATTTTCTGTAAGTACTTTTGTGGTTGATTTTAGATTGTTGTTTTAAAGTAATGGTGTAAACCACTTTTTGGTGTTAATTTTTTCATTGATTGAGGAATCTCAGGTTCTAAGATACGTTGGTATTTAATTGAATCAGTTGAATCATTTCTATCTGCACAATATTTCATCAACTTCAAAACCAACTCCTCACGGTTAACAGTTGGCAAGGTGGCTCTTTAGTATTTTATCCTTTTTTCCCCACATGAATTTGTTGTGGTTACGGCAAACTGATCAATTTTTGTTTTATCAGGCTGTTTCAGGCTCATTGAAAATTGTATACTCTAGACAAATTACTTTTGTTATGAAGCTAGAGGAAAGGTTTCCTTCTGATATTTCTTCTTTGTGGGTTATCGTTGTATAAGCCAGGCTGTATGTTGGTCACATACTCCAGTGTCAGCCAACCTTTTCGGCAACCTATTTGCAGTGACATGTATGTTCCATTTTGTTGATCTGGCCAGTTTTGGAGAAGTTCAAGAAGAGATTTTTCTTGGTTTTCAAGTACCATATTGGATTGCGCATGTCAAACATCAAAGGAGACTTGTGAAAAAGTGACTGAATTTATAGTATGTAATTTAATAAAGTATCATCTGTTGAAAAGACATCTGAAGAGTAGCTTACATTTAAAATGTCTTTAAGGTAGACTAGTTTTGTATTTCAGCTGAAAAATATTTATGTCTGGAGTATCAGAGCATAAGAGAAAAATGGTGGCATTAATTGCAAGAAAACTGAAGCTGTAATGTATATTTGCATACACTTACTATACAAGTAGAAACCAGTTGAACTTGATAGGTTAGTGCTTTAACTGTGTTACTCAGCAATACACATGTTTGCCCATGAATACTAATATATATGCAGCTAATTATATGCACTTGTACAAGTTGACAGGGACACAGTTGGTGAACCACAAGTCGAGTAACACTTGGAAGTTAACAGTAATCCTTGATCTTGTTTCCTTCATCTCCTGCTCCCAATTCTGCAGCTTTAGATGTGTTCATCACCAGAAGCAATATATCTGTGATGGAACGAGAATCCCTTGAACTTACCTGCAACATTACAACAGACAGAAGTGGTATTTTCCAAACAGAAATCACATGGTACTTCAATGAATCTCCAGATGGCACCATGGCAGAGGCTCAGGTTTTGCTGAATGCTGACCGTGATTTGGTAATTAGTGACTCCACCTTTATCAGCCCCAGCCATGTAGATCGAAGTAATTACAACCTGTTGATGCGTGATGTAGGCACTGAAAACTCTGGTTACTACTACTGTCAAGCAGCTCTGTGGGTGCCACAACACAATGGCAGCTGGCACAAGGTAGCAGAGAAGATATCAGTACCAGTCACTGTGGAAGTGGTGACATTGGGTGAGTAATTGGATATGAAGATAAACAAACTTTTGAATTAAGCTTAGCTACTGGTGATTATCATCAGCGCTGGCTCTTTGGCTTAGAAACGGAGATAAGCACCGCCCCTAGAGTCAGGAACGACTAGCATGTATGTGTGAGGGGAACCTTTACCTTTACCTTACTGGTGATTATGTGGGCCCTTCTGTGCATTTTCTTGCCATTTGCAACTTCTGTGGACAATTATGACCGGGTTATTATTTGATTTTGATGAGAATGAAACATTTGAAGGTATCAGCTGGCCAACCATTAAGCTACAATAATGGTAATTTCTTTTTTATGTTTCACAGTTTAAAAAAAAAAAAAGGGCATTTAGTAGTGACAAAATTTTTCCTAAGGTTTAGACTGAAAAAAAGTTGTTCATATAAAAAATACGGATGTTTTGACAAATATTTGGAGATAAATACCTTTGCTTTGCTTGTATCTGATTGATTATGTCTATTTTAATTTGGTATTGGTTTTTTTAATGAATGTTATGAGGAATTATGGGTTTTGGGGAATTTTTGTTTTATATTTTGAACTTGAGAACTTCAAAGAGATGTCAGTTGGGAGATGTTAGATGGGAGATTTAAAAATAATAAATTGTAATAATGTTTTAAACTACTGAATTTTCCTATCAGTTCATGTTCACTTAAGCACCATTTAAGTATTGCTATGATATAGAAAGCAGAACATACAAACATCTAAATTACATTTTCACAATTTCACAGATCAGATCTCAACTGGTTCAGTCAGTTGTTTGTCTTGAAATTTTCCTTCTAACTTGCTTATTTTATCTTTGGATAATGAAACACAGTGTAAGAAGAGACAGATATTATTTTTCAAATTTATGCTTCAATTAAGGTTTTCATCTTGGAATGAAATTGCAACATTTGAATTCAGATATTCAAATAATTCTTGAGATATGTTTCTGTATTTGATGAAACAGAAATGCAAAGTGGTATCACACAATATAAAAAGAGAACTGGGTGAATATCAGACTTGTATAGGCAAAAAACTTTTATAATTTCAGTATTTTTCTGTAACTATATAAATATTTTGTTGTCGATAATTTTTATTCTACTTTCTGAACTGGACTCTTAAGCTGCTGAGATCCTTCTTTTCTGCAAATATACTAAAAATTAACATTTAACATTTAAGCATAAGCATTACAGAAAATGAAAGCACATGTTAGCGAAGATCCATGTGGTTCTATAAAGTTTTTCTTGATATACCAGGATCTTTTTTAGAATAATTAAAAAATCAAGTTTCTTCATGTTTTACTGTTCAGTTAGAATCCAGATAATTCTGGGTAAGTTTTGAAACAGTGAAACAGCAAAGCTGAAGTGGTTGTTCTTTTTAATGCCCAAGTTACCTTAAGTGCAGTCCAATAGTATTTGTGTAATTGATTGTATTTACTTGAAGAACATCTAATTTAAGTTCACTGAGATTTGGGATGCTAAATTGTAATATTGTTGATTCTGATTTAGCATGGCATGTGATGAAATCATCCAGGGGATTGTATGCTGTTTCTTCTTTCTAGGAATTGTTTTGCATCTAATATTACATCATTATGTTGCAATGACTATGAGTGAGTTGAGACACAGGTTTAAACCAGTGGGAAAATTGGGTGACGGAGTATTATATAGATGGAGTGTTATATATGTTATTTTCCATTCCTGAAAGGCAGGCAGAATGCAAATAAAAATGCCAAAATAAACTAGCATTATAATACAATAATGTATTATAATGTATCTAATAGGTTTAAGATTAGTAAAACAAAGATGAGTTAAACAACTATCAGCTATTTAAATTTTATTTCTGTCTTTTTTCTTTCCTTAATATATGTTGTTTTCTTACACCTTTTTAATTGTAAGCTTCCCAGAATCACTGTGTAGTCAGGTGACCTTGAAACTGAAATTATAAATAAAATTTGAAAAAGATCCAGATATGAAAATGACCCAATTCCCTCCTTTTTTAATATAAATGGACGTAAGAGAACAAATTAGTTTTCTCATAAGGCATATTTCACAACTAAATACAAGAGAACTTAGAGGTTGTAATATGAAGACTGTAAATTCTTAAAATGGGGATCACTGTCTTGCTGATAGTTGGAGAAATAGGGCGTTTCGGGCAGCAATTGTCTGCATTTTAGTAGTGCACAAAAAAAGGAACAACTTTCTCTGGAGGACCGCTGGCTTCTGTGCAGCACAGAGGAAAGATGGACCATTTCATGTTTGCTGCTGGCTAATCCTGCATGCTAGGCTAGGCAGATTTAAAGAAGGAAGAACAACTATTTCCCAATAAAGTTCCATTTCTGATATTATCTTGTAGTCTCCCTACTCTCAAGTTGGCTTAAACAGAAGACTTCTATTCTGCTTTTGAAAAGTTGTCCATAGCCAGTGGGAGCTTCTGCTTCTTTATATTACAATTATTACTTGGGTTTAGGTGAAGGTAAAGGATAAAGTTATTTTTAATGACCTTGTATTGCCTGGGGGAGTAAAGTGGGAGAGGAATTGTCATCATCAGAGATACATAAATTGTATCCAAATTTCACCAGCAGCCTCCTGCTCTTGCTTGATAGAAGTTTGAGAGCTTGGCAGGGTATTAATTCATTGAACTGTCAGCAAGGCTGTTCTTTGACAGTTGACAGAGTGCAGGAATGAGGCTTATCCAGCAAGCTTTTATTCCTTCCTTCTAAATCCTCAGTCAGAGAGTCAGTGTCAAGAGCATAGCTGGAACACTATTCTCAAAGTCAAAATTTTACCTAGCAATCCACTTCTATAGACCTTGCAAATATTTGTGGAGTTGGCTAAAACTTCATTTCCCTACAACTTTAATCTCATTCTTATTGGAGCAGAAAGCAGCTGTTCATGTTTCCATGTTGGAAACTCTCCGATTTCGTAACTCTAGCATTGTCTGCAACAACTCGTGATTTATACTAGAGCCACATATATATTTATCCACTTTAATATGATCATGATATTATCAGACATAGTTCAACTTTAAAAGTTGTTAGATTCACTTAGTGCAGGAGTATCAAACTCAGGGGCCGGATCCGGCCTGCAGGGTGCTTAGATCTGGCCTGTGGGACCACCCTGGAAACAGCGAAGGATTGACCCATAGTGCCTCTGCCAGTGAAAACGGAGCTCGGGAGGGCCACGGGCGGCCCTCCTGAGCTCCGTTTTCACTGGCAGAGGGTTGCAAGAGGCAGTAGCAGCCAAAAATGGAGCTCGGGAGCCCGTTTTCGCTGGCAAAGTGCTCAGGCCACCACAGACACCCCTAACACGAGTGACGTTGAGCTGGCCACACCTACCCTGGCCACACCCACCCTGGCTCCCAAGGTCAAACACAACCCTGATGCGGCCCTCAATGAAATCGAGTTTGACACTCCTGACTTAGTGCAACTTGATGCTACTTCAAAGCTATTTAGCATCATGAGTAAGTCAAAGTGTGTGACTGTCTAACATTTATTTGTTTGGTTGATATTTTCCTCTGTTAATATGGCATTAAAAGTAAATAGCAACAATTAAAACTCTGCAAAAAAAAAATCTGGTATACTTGGGTATAATTATCCAAAATGTTGATTTAGTGCCTTACATATATCATAAAGTGCACAAACAAACAAGTTTCTCAGTTTGAAATGTGAAGTTCAGAATGTTTTGAATTTTAGAAAAAGTCTTTGCATATATTGAATCACTATCTTTATTAAGTCAATTGAGGGTTTATGAAATAGTGTTTAAATTTAAACTTCTGTAACAAACTTCACCATTATTCTTTAATTAATTGAAAACTAAAATATACTGTATATACACAGGTGGCTTAATAAATAAATGTTTTATTTTTATCTTCTCTTGACCAACATGAAAGAATGTTTTATGTATTTGTGTGTGATTATTTTACCAAATAACCAGTTTAACAAAATTGTACTACACAATCTGCCTTTTGTTATTTGCCTAGCAAATACAGGTAGTCCTTGACTTACAATAGTTCATTTAGTTCAAAGTTACAATGGCACTGAAAAAAGTCACATGACCATTTTTCACAGTTACAACCTTTGTAGTATCCCCACGATGATGTGATCAAAATTCAGGTGCTTGGCAACTGGTTCATACTTATGACCATCGCTGTGTCCCAAGGTCACGTGATCACCTTTTGCAATCTTTTGACTAGCAAAGTCAATGGGAAAGCCAGATGCACTTAACAACTGAGTTACTAACTTATTAATAGCAGTGATTCATTTAACAACTGTGACAAGAAAGGTAAAATGGGGCAGAACTCACTTAACAAACAGAAATTAACAACATAAATTTTGGGCTCAATTGTGGTCCTAAGTAGAGGACTAGCTGTAATGCCATGAAGAATTAGACATAATTAGCTGATGGTACAATCCAAATCCTTGCCATGACTGGTGAAATACTAAAGAAGCTTTGCAATTTAAAATCATGATGTATGTGAAGATATAATCTACAGTATATCACAGAAGTAAGTACACCCCCTCACATTTTGTAAATATTTAAGTATATCTTTTCATGTGACAACACTGAAGAAATGACACTTGGCTACAATGTAAAGTAGTGAGTATACAGCTTGTATAACAGTGTAAATGTGCTGTCCCCTCACTTTTGTGTACTCACTTTTGTTGCCAGCAGTTTAGACATTAATGGCTGTGTGTTGCGTTATTTTGAGGGGACAGCACATTTACACTGTTATACAAGTTGTATACTCACTACTTTACATTGTAGCCAAGTGTCATTTCTTCAGTGTTGTCACATGAAAAGATATACTTAAATATTTACAAAATGTGAGGGGGTGTACTCACTTCTGTGATATACTGTATATTCTGTATTGGTTCTGTTTCATACTTTTAATTGTTACTTTGGCTTTCTTTCTGTTTTCCCAAAACCTACATAGAACCAAATTACTACGTGTTTTTGAATGCTTCTAAAACACCCCTGTTTGCTGAGGATCCCACAGAGCTTGAATGTAGGATCATGGAGGTACAGAACACCGAGACAAATGTTCGTTTCACTGTGTCCTGGTACTATAGGATGCCCACACGCAGTGATGAAGTGGTAGAATATGAACTTCTGGCCACTATGGATGCAGACTGGACACTAGTACTTGGGGAGAAAAGCAAACAACGTGCTCAGAATGGAGAAGTTATTTTCTCTAAACCAAAGGTAGACACCTTCCACTTACGAATCCAATGGACTTCTGAAACAGACAGAGGAGAATATTATTGTGTAATTTCATCATGGAGCAGACAGCGCAACAACAGCTGGATAAAGATCAAGGATGTGGCTTCTATGCCTGTAAGCATTTTATGGTCTACACAAGGTAGGATTTCTCAATTCTGACTTTAAATGTGTGGGTTAGGGTTGGTGCAAATTGATGATGATCCAATGGCTTTATAGGTATTCCCAAAAGAAAAAAAAAATAAAGGTTTTTGATAAGTTGTACATGCATTTCCTACAGCCAACTTTGAAATGAAGAAAGCAGAATAGCCAAATGTACAAATGACCAGCAGGATGACATTTAATAAGAATAATAAATAGCTACCAGTGTAAGGTTAAGATACTTTTATTAGGAGAGGAGATATATGTATTGCAAGCCTTGTTTCTTTAAACATCTTGCCAAGAAGCAGCCTGAAGTATATCTAAGGAGAATGTGTACTCCAGAGGACATAATGGTGATGAGGTAATTCTTGTGTCCTTAGTGTTACAAAGAATGGGACAAGACAATAAAAGCATGTTCTTTTTAGATATCAAAAGGCATGACTCATTCAGCAGACTGAATGCATAGGATGAAGCTTTGTAGCTTTTTAAACACCGACAAAATAGTGATAATCTAAACCCTTGTTGATAACAGTTCAAAAAATATATATAATGTATTCAGTTGTAATTCTCTGAAATCTCTCAAGACTCTCAATTGTTTTGCTTCAAAAGACTAATATGGATATTTGCCTTCAACTTTTAAAACATTAATTTTGATGATTTAAATTGTGAAAAATCTGAAAGTAAAGGTTTAAATTTAAGAACTAGAATAACTTTAATTTTGTTGCACAATCTTGAAAAGACTTGAGAAATAAAATTCCTTTGCCTAGCACCAAAATTATAACTTAGCTGCTCTTATGTGATTGGCCTTATTTCAGCTGATCTGATAAAATGTTAACCGAGTTAACTGAAAAAAGCTCTAATGTTCTCCTGTGCGCTGCTTGGAGAGTCCAAGCATGGTTAACTTCTGTCTGTTTGCCCAGGGACTGAGTAAAGAAAGATCTGGCCACACCTCCTCCTTGGCTCCTCTGAGTCCAGTTGTTTTGACTCAATCTAGCCTAGAGGGACATGAAAATCTTTCTCTAATCAGACCTTGGAGGGGGGGGGAGAAACCCAGCAGAATTCAACTTGGACTCTCCTCTAAACGCCTTAATAGCAAATTGGATTTGGCGTTTTTATTTCGGAGTAGGCGAGCGCAAGGAGGCTTCCTTGCCACCCAGCGGCTTTCTGATTATCTGCTGCCGGTGTGTGTGCTGGTTTCCCTGGCACACCGGCAAGAACCGCCACCTAATTGGAGCAATCAAGGCAGCCCGGAGTCACTGTCCGAAGATCGGATAGCACTCCGAAGACCGCGGCAATCAGCTGAGCGTTGGGAGAGTTCGCTCCCCACATGGGCGCCATTTGCAAAGACCCGTCTATCGCGGCAGCGGGTTTTGGTGCTGGGAGAGTTCACTCCTGACACGGGTGCCATTTTGGAAACATCCATCGACCACGCAGTGAGTTCGACGCCAGGAGAGTTTGCTCCCCCTCAGGCGCCATTTTTGTTTGCCGCATGTGCTGCTAGCTCCATCCTGCCACCGGTGAGTGCGCTGGTCAACCCCACCGGTAAGACCGCCACCACCTAGAGTCCAACAGAGGTGGCTCCGGAGTCCCTTCCTGTCTCACAGGCTATACTCCGTGATAGAGGATCACTCCTAAGGCCTTGGGCTTGGAGTAATTGCACCTAATTACCATCAGAGCGCCAGGGGTTTGAGTGACAAGGGCTTGATCCTCCATCGGAATTTGCTCCGTCTATTGCCCTTCCCCCCCACCCTGCCATCTGAGCTGATTAAGAGATCTCAGATTTCAGAGGCTCCAATTTGGTCATAAGCCTCAAAATGGCCAACAAATCCAAGAAAGGCAGACCTGGGAGAGGCCTCTTCCAGACGCCAGGACACTGCCAAATCTGCTAGCTCTAAACGACACAGAGCAGATAAAAGGGCCCCTGAGCAGAGCAAGGCCCTCAAGGACCCCCCTAGAAGGGCATCCTCGGCTGAGGATAGGGACGCTGAAAGGCGTCAAAAGGCCTTAGAGAAGCAATTCTCAAAAGCAAGGAAGCAGGCGGAGGCCAACAAGCCTCAACTTTCTCCTTTGCAGGAGGAGACGTCTCCACAGCAGGACTGTTCTCCTGTGGCCATTGATACTAATCAGGATTGGTCACCTGATAATGCCAACGATCCTCAGGATCTTGAAGCAGCAGATTATAGACCGCTAACTGATCCCTTTATGGGTCATAGCTCGGCTGATCTGGGGCCCTCACCTCCAGCCAGCAGGACGCCTCCAACGGCTACATTCACCCCCACTGCAGCGGGGCTCTGCTCTGGGGATTTCCAGGAGATGGGCCTACCCCAAGAAATTCGGGATATTATATCAATGGCCATTTCCCAGGGGATCACTGCAGGACTGCAACAAAGAGGCGTATCCCCTGGCTTGCAGTCGCAGACTCAGGCTGCCTGGCCTCCCCTGCAGGGACCATATTCTTCTCATCCCTCCCTTTGTAGCGAAGAGTCGCTCATGGGAGACGAAAGCATTGTAGACTAGGAGCTATCTGATGATGACGGGCTTGTTCCAGACCCCAGCCTACCTTCTCTGGCCTCTTTCGACCAGCCTTGTTCAAGTCTCTTCTGTACAAGGCTAAGACAACTGCTAACATGGGATTGTCAGACACCCCAGCGGAACCAGCCTTGGGCCTCGACCCAACTGAAGGGCTATTTTCTGAGCTGGTTCTTGAGAGAGATTCCATTCCGGCCCCTAAGATGTTTGTTGATGTTATTCAGCGCCAATGGAGTCAACCTGCCTCCTTCAACGCTCCTAGCAGTGCTGATAGGAAGCTCTACAGTCTGAGGTTGGAACTTGAGGAGTTTCTTCAGCTTCCTGTAGTGGACACCCCAGTAGCCAATTTGGTTTCCGCCTCTGCCCTTCCCGCTGAATTTTCAGAGGGCTTGAAGTCGGAGGACCGTAAGGCTGAGATGACCCTTCGTAAGACTCACCTAGCATCCACTTGGTCGATCAGGGCAGCCACGGCTGCATCTTTCTTTAATAGAGCCTCAATCTTATGGCTCAGACAAATGCAGTCTAGAGTGTCTCCAAAGGACACACACCTTCGCCAAGATTTGAACAAATTAGTAGCAGCAGCAGAATTCTCTGCCGACGCAACCCTTAATGCAGCCAAATTTGCATCCAGGGCCATGGCAGCTAACATAACATCCCGTCGCCTCCTGTGGCTTCGCCATTGGCAGGCGGACATGAGATCTAAGTGGTGTCTGGCAGCTGCCCCCTTTAAGGGAGGCAATCTCTTCAGAGAATCCCTGGATTCCATCCTTATGGAGAATAGGGATAAAAGGAAGGTGCTGCCTTACATGCATCGGAGAGCAGATCGCCATACGACACCTACTTTCGCCGGCAGCCATTTTGGCAAGAATCTGGCCCTAGTGGCCACCTATATCAAAGGCCATACTACCAGGACAGAACGTCCACTTGACAGGTCCGGAGGTCGAGACAGAGGCAGGCAATTTACCCAGGCCAGGAGGCCATTTCGAGGGTCCGGCAACCGGCCTTTTTGCAAGTCTAAGTGACTCCCGATCAGACACCCCCATTGGAGGTCAGTTACAACTATTTCTCCACCAATGGGTGGTGACAACCTCAGATGCCTGGGTGCTTCAAACAGTGAGGCTAGGCCTCACACTGGAGTTCCTCTCCAGGCCGCCGAGACGTTTCATTCAGTGCACTGTTCCCATCAATTCCAACAAGAGGTGGAATTGGAAACCGAAATCCAACACTTGTTGGACATAGCCGCCATAGAGACAGTTCCCTCGGGACAGGAGGGACTAGGCTTTTACTCCATCCTGTTCCTAGTTCCCAAAAGCTTGGGGGGGGTTGGAGAGCTATTCTAGACTTAAAACAGATCAACGTTCACTTAGCGTACAAGCACTTCAAAATGCAATCCCTGAAATCAATCCTGGGTTGCATCAGACAGAACGATCTATTGACATCCATAGATCTCAAGGAAGCCTACCTCCATGTGCCTATCCGACCATCGCACAGAAGGTTTCTAAGGTCCTGCTTTGCAGGGGTTCACTACCAATACAAAGCCCTGCCGTTCGGCCTGTCATCGGCCCCTTGAACCTTCACCAAGCTATTGGCAGCGGTGACGGCAAATCTCAGGGCATGGCCAATAAGGTTACAATGTTACTTAGACGACATCATTATCCAGTCATCTTCTCCTCTGCAAGCACACGAGAATCTCCAAGTTACGATTCAGACCCTGCAAGAGCATGGCTTCTCTGTCAACATCACCAAAAGCCATCTGACTCCGACCACCAGCCTTTTGCACCTGGGCGCGGTGATCAACACCGAAACCTACGCGGTCTTTTTATCGCAGGACCATCTGTCCAGCATCCTGTCTCATGTCACTCAAATTCGGAGGCTGAGATCAGTCCCATTGGCTGTCCTCTCTCAGCTTCTGGGGGAAATGATCTCCTGTATTGACATCGTGCCTTGGGTGAGACTACACGCTCTCTCTCTCCAATGGTTCCTGTTACTGCACCAGAGGGTGAAACGCAGCAACTCCAGAACCAAGGTACGGGTTCCGTCGCCAGTCCTGCGATCCCTTCGTTGGTGGACATCCAGCGCCATGAAAAAAGGCTGTTTATTCAAAGAACCCACCCACATCACGATAACTACAGATGCCAGTCTCTTCGGGTGGGGAGCTCACGTCCAGTCCCAAGTGATACAAGGACGTTGGAGCCCATCGGACTTGTCAAACAACATAAACTGGTTGGAGCTGAGGGCTGTTCATCTAGCTCTCCGGCATTTCGAACCAGCATGTCTTGATCCTGACGGACAATGTGGCCACCAGGTCACACATCAACCGTCAGGGAGGTACCCATTCCAACCATCTCATGCTCGAGGCATGGAAACTGGGTCTCTGGGCGGAACGACACATCCATTTCATCCGGGCGGAGCATATATCCGGGACCTCGAACATGCAGGTGGACTGGCTGAGCAGGACTACCATAGATCACTCAGAGTGGCGCCTGCACCCGGATCTGTTCGAAGCCCTGTCCCAGAAATTCGGCCGACCAGTAGTGGACTTATTTGCTCATCCAACAAATACTCATCTTCCAAGGTTCTTCTTCAGATTTGTAGTACCGGGGGCAGAAGGAGTCAACACTCTCCGCAGCCCTTGGCCACAGGGGCTATGTTATGCCTTTCCTCCTCTCCCTCTTATCCAGAGGGTGATAAGGAAGGTGCTGGTGGAGCGGGCAGAAATTCTCCTCGTCGCCCCCCATTGGCCCAGACGCCCTTGGTACGCGGATCTGGCCAGCCTATCAGTATCCCGTCCCTGGAGGATTCCCGACCACAGGATATCTCTCAGCCAGGGAGCAGTGATCCACCCAGACCCTCAATGGCTACAGTTAGCCATCTGGCACTTGAAAGGGATATCCTGAGGAAGGATAAATTTTCAGGGAGGGTGATCCAAACCATCCAGGCATCCAGACGAGCCTCCACTAACCGCATTTACAATGCTACCTGGTCAGCATTTTGTCGTTTTTGCTCTAAACATCAGATCGACCCAATCTCAGTGTCGATACCGCAGGTACTGGACTTTTTGCAAGAAGGGTTGGACAAGGGTTTATCTCCCAACACCCTTCGCAGGCAGGTAGCTGCCTTGTCCACTGTATTAGCATGTGAGAACTTACAATCTCTCACTCATCATCCAAGGCTCCTCAGCTTCCTAACGGGAGCAGCTAATTTAATGCCTCCTGTAGTACATCGTTATCCCTCCTGGGATCTCTCCTTGGTCTTACAGGCACTTACCTCTCCACCGTTTGAGCTGTTGAGGACAACCAGCCTCCGGTTTCTTATGTTTAAGGTCACCTTCCTGGTGGCAATAACATCCGCTAGGAAAATCTCAGAGTTGGCAGCTCTTTCAGTTCACAACGACTTGTGTATATTCCACCCTAACAGGATGGTTCTCAGACTGGATCCATCCTTTATTCCTAAAGTTAACTCATGGTTCCATAGGGCCCAGGAGATTATTTTGCCAGACTTCTGCCCAAATCCTGCTCATCCTCTGGAGAAACAATGGCATACTTTGGATGTCAGGAGGGCCCTTCGCAGATATATTAAAAGGACTGCCTCCTTTCGCAAGACTGAATCCTTATTCGTCTCCTTTCAACCGACATCTATGGGTAAGAAGGTATCGCTTCAACCGTAGGCCGCTGGCTGAAAGCCTGCATCGCAAGGGCCTATGAGGTTCAGTCTAGACTGTTACCTGGCCGTATAACTGCACATTCAACCAGGAGTGCGGCTACAACAGCGGCATGGGCCACGCAAGCCTCAATTGAGGATATTTGCAGGGTGGCGACGTGGACGACACCATCACCCTTCATTAAACATTACCGGCTGGATGTTTTTGCCTCCGCAGAGGCCTCGTTCGGCAGGAGAGTATTGCAGAGGGTTCATTCCACCTTGGGGACCCTGGACCAACCTCCTTCCCGCCCTTGAGACATTAAGCTTGGGTACATCCCATGCTTGGACTTTCCAAGCAGCACACAGGAGAAGGAACGTTGGTCTTACCTGAACGTTCTTTCTATGTGCGCTGTGGGAGAGTCCAAACCCACCCTGAGGACTGTCCTGGTCCAGGGTCTAGGGATTATTGGACTTACCTAGGTTTTGGACTCCCTGAAGGTCTACGCCTTCGTAAAACAACTGGACTCAGAGGAGCCAAGTAGGAGGCGTGGCCGGATCTTTCTTTACTCAGTCCCTGGGCAAACAGACAGAAGTTAACCATGCTTGGACTCTCCCGCAGCGCACATAGAAAGAACGTTCAGGCAAGACCAACGTTCCTTTTCCAGATAGTCTTGGTTATATATATATATCTTGTTGAATAAAAACTTACAAGCCATTTTTTTCCTTCAGATTAGTTACAGTCTTCTCATAAAAAAAAATCAAAAGACTATTCAATAGTCTCTGATTGCCCTCTGTAATCACCTATGCGAATAACATAAGGGTAAGACTTTAAGAGAGTTGACACTAAATTAAACAATATAATAATCCAATTTAAAGCAGCTCACATTTTAATGCATTTGGATAGTCAGCAACTGAAAAGAAGATGTGGATATTTCTTTATTCATCATGGATGTTTTGAACTACATGTATTGATTTGAAAATATTCTAGAGCTCCCTGATCCACCAGTTCCTTGATCTTTGCTGCAATTCTTGGCTCCACTTTTGCGGATATGCCGTCAGTCCACTATTCCTCCCTTCTAAGTCTAGTGTTAAAAAGCTGAGCAGATTTATTTTATTGTCATCTGTGGTGTAGTTGAAACTTCAGAGAAACTAGTATTGTCTTTTGACAACTTAGATTGTTGAATTTTCTCACTGGAGAGAATTCCTGATTCATCTCACTTAAAGGCATCTGGCTTTGATCAACTTACGGTAGTATATTTCCTTAGTATGTTAGTATATTTTCCTTAACAGAGAATAAAGCATGATCATTTTTCAGTTCAATAGCTGAGTTGCCATGCAATCAGACAACACATACAAGTATGTTTCACAAGCATGAATTAAGAGCATATCTAATGCTAGCAATGTACATTTCTTCTATATATTGAGCATGAGGAACCTTTTTAAACTAGAACCTAAAGCAGTGATTGAGATTCTTTGCTTCTTATTCCTAATATTTTGATAATCAGTGGTAGTGAGAATCTCTGCCTAATCAATTTGAAAGTACTTCTGGAGATTTGGGGAGTGAAAACAGTGATGGTGTGGAAAGGGACTAATTTCAGAAGTTGAATATTATCCATTTCACGTGCTACATCCAAGTTTTAGATGTACATAAATGAACTTAAGCGCTCGTTTGTCATTAATTAATAACAGAAATGGTTTTGAGGAGTTGGATATAACTTTCAAAGCTGCTAGATGTCCCAATTTGTGTTCTTCTGACAGGAAATAAAAATAGTAACCTAATAACCAGAAAAGTACAAGAAATGTTATGGTCCTTTCATTGAGCTCTGCATACTTTCCAATCCTCATTGGTGTTTTTTTCTTTTCCATGGCATTGGTTATATGTGTGCTGGAGGAGCTTCATTCATGGGTTCCTTATGAGGAACAGATTGCATTTCATAGTTAGAAACAGCCTTATCATATGTTAGTTGGTTTTTAGCAGTGGAAGATGCTAAGGCTCCCTTTGTGGAAGGGAGTTTTTTCTCTCTCTAATAAATCATGAATGTTTAGAATGTAGCATTCTAGAACACCATGACTGATTTAAGCTGTTTAACAGTCTACTGTACTTTGATATTTACCAGAATCCACTAATCAGAGTCTTTAAAAAAGACACACAGGAAAATAGACAAATCTAAGTCCAAGAATGTCAATTCCATCCAGTCTCTGTATCTATAATTTCTACCTTCAGGGGTATTTATTAAACAGTTTTGTTGATACACTGCAGTCTTCTGAAAATCATCTCTAATTCTTCAAGTGTGTCCAGATATGCTTTCCATCTGCCTTTGTTTTTAGACCAAGGATGGGCAGCGATAGATTGAAGTGGCAAATTCCTATGTAATGCCTGACCAACAATGGTTCATAAAAATTGGGGCTTTCATACTGGATTCTGTTGTGTTTCTATGCACAGGCAACCATCCACATATCCCAGTTTGTCGTCTTGCTCTTTGAGTAAGGAGTTTTACCTCAACTTTCAAAAGAATAGGTTGTCCCAATTGTGAAATGCAGTCTTTCAGTAAAATATGCCTTTTTATTTTCTCCAATCATATCACTTTGGATTGTGAATCACATCTTAAGAGTAAGCCTGAGGCAAGGGCTGCATTATTATTGCTCTTACAATGTATTTTGAGAGTATTTTTTTTCCTGAAAAAGTGGACTAAGAATAACAAATAGTGTTATTCTTATTAGAGGTCAGAGCAGTTGATATTTAGAGCGCAATAAAATTTGGAAAGGAAAAGAAAAACCACAGTTTATAACTACATTTCCGGTTTTTAGTAATTACCCATTACCCAAAAATAGAAGATTAGGATAAAGCTGTGCATCACAAATTATTTTTGGATTTATATTGTTCTGAAGCAGCAGCTGAGTGGTATATTTCCTGTTACATAGTAATTCAAAACACGTGCTTAAAGTACTGCAGTGTATTCGTATATCCAAGTGCATATAACAATTAATCCACTGTAAAACAAAATATTTATAGACACTTGCACATTTAAATTCTTTTTTCCCCCTCTCCTGGTATGTGCCTTAGAAATTCTCCAACAGAAAAATTACAGTAGGGAGGATCCTTGCTTTTCACAGAAAATGATCATCTTTCGGTTATTTTTTGCCATTGGCATCAACCTGGTGGCAGGAGTCCAGTGGCATGAAAAGAGGTGGTGGTGAGAAGACATACTGCATGAAAGGATCTGAGATTTCCCTCAATTAGCCTATCTCAACTTGTTATTGACTGGAGAATTCTTGGGAAAACCCAATATCATAACCAAGTATACATTACTGACTTTTCTTGGGCAAGTGGACTAAGTGAAGTTTCCCTACAACCCATGATGGAAGACTCTTGTCTAGTCTTGTCTTGTATGATTCAAGCTCTGGTGGACAAAGCAGGGATAGGTTCCAGTACAGGCTCAAGCCAACTGTATGTTGCTTCCTTTGAGGCTTTAACATGCAAACACAGTACTGTTGTTTTGTAATGCAATTTCAAGGAGCTGTTTCTTTTGAAGCTTTGTACAAAGAAAGTGCTTTTGTTTTGGAGATTAGGAATGCTCACCTTTCCTCTATGAAAATTTCCAGATACTAAGAAATATCCCAGATTAATCAAAGCAGTAGAAAACCCATGACTAGTTCAGGTACTCCTCGATTTAGGACTACAGTTGAACCCAGAATATAAGTTGTGTGAATGGATTGTAAAGAACCTAAACCACAATCACATGAGTGTGAGATACTGCAACAGCTGCAAGTTACTGCAAGTAACTTTGGGCACTGGTCAGTAAGTTCCTTTGTTCACTGCTGTTGTAATTTTGAATGGTCATTGAATGAATGGTTGTTAAATGAGGACTACCTGTACGGCTCTTTTACTGCATTACACTCTTTCCAATTAACAAAAGTACTGTTTAACACAGTGATATACATGTTGTTTTTTCAATTGATAAAAGATACTAAAATAATTAAATTGAAAATCTCCCTGAATATTCCAGGATTTGAAGGAATTTCCCTGAATTGCAGGAGTGGAACTAATAATCTAAAGTATGCCACCCCTATTATAATTCTTCAAATATTTTTTTGCCACAGAGCCCAAGTTTGATTCACTGTCTAAATATCTACCTGACAAGCATTGCCATCTTCTCTTGTCTCCTGTTGATATTCATGTATACTAGTGTATGGTAGTTTTATTTCTGAAGCCTAAAGAGTCAAATGCTGGATGATTTCTGTATATAATTTAAATTGTTAAATTTGAGGTGCTTGCTGGAATACTTCACTGTAGAAATAACTGTGCGCTTATAGTAGATGATAATACAAAACCTCAAAGTTTGTGACACAAAGAGAGAGACTTGATTTCAGTGAGTTTTTTCATCTCTAAGAACATGTAGCACTTCTTTATATCCAGGAGCTAAATATTTGAAGAAAAGACTTCAGCATCTGGGTGGTGTTGCTAGAAAAGGACAACATGTTGTACCCACAAGTTCTATAAGGTGAGAAAGGTGCAGAGTGCCCAAACAGGGGTAATGAAATTAACTCTTAAATTCGAAGTTATGTAATAGTACTTATCGGTTTTAGGGTTCTCTCCTTTGCTTAACATTGTCTTTTATAAACTTGTATGTTTCAGTAGCAATTCCTCAATATGTCATGTCATGTAAAGTGATTACAGGCAATCTAATCTGAACCAGTTACATTATCTGTGCTTTCAGAGAATACATTGAGAATCCTGAAGAAACAGAGAGTGGGTCTTAATGTTTAAAAAGACTTAAAGGCAGCTAGTTAAAATGCAAATCTTGACTAAACTATTCCCATTTAATCTGAAGATTTGCATCTTGAATGAACTAATTCTGACACTTATCTGATTTTATGCTTCAGTGCAGGCTTTTAAACACATTAGCAATGGTAGTTGAATTTTTGAGACATTGCATGGGGATATCTGCCTGGTTGTATTCAGAAAGACTGTAAAATGATGACCAAAATCATAGTCTGCAAGCTTTTGAGTTCCTCAGAATTTTTTATGAGGGAAAATTGGGGACAAGAAAGAAACAAAAAAAAATATCTAAGGATCTAAGTTATGTAGAACTTTACATGTAATGTCACTAGCATCTGGACCTGCTCCCAGAAGATTACTAAAACCCATGCAGTTACCAGAATTCTGCAACTTGATAGCACTTAGACTTATAGCACTTAGACTTATATACCGCTTCATAGTGCTTTACAGCCCTCTCTAAGCGGTTTACAGAGTTAGCATATTGCCCCCAACAATCTGGGTCCTCATTTTACCCACCTCAGAAGGATGGAAGGCTGAGTCAACCTTGAGCCGGTGAGATTTGAACCGCCGAACTGCAGCTAGCAGTCAGCTGAAGTAGCCTGCAGTACTGCACTCTAACCACTGCGCCACCTCGGCTCTGATGTAGAGCATGTTACAGAAATCTAAATGGGAAGTGAAAATATCATCACTGGATATCAGTAAGCTTTTTGTTCAAAAAAAAGGCTGCTTTGGTAACCCATTAAGCTATGCAAAAGCTTTTGGCGATAAGTTCAGCCTGTTCTTCCATCAAGTCCATTAAAAGCTCCATATTGTTTTCATACTGTTTATGGAGAGCACAATCCTATTTAGAGTTAAGAGGACTTAATCTGAAATTCAGGGGCTTCTCAATCATATGGTCTATCTTGCTAGAACCTAGCCTAAACTTGTGTCACTCCATCCACACCCTAACAGAACTTTGATCACATGTCCTGCTCAGCCCAAGATGGCACTGTAAAGGGGCGTTGGTCTTACCTGATACGCTCCTTCTATGGCTGACAGCAGGAGAGTCCAAACCTTCCCTTACCACCGTTGGGCCTTGAATCTGAGGGTGGCTGTTGGCACAAGAGACTTTTATTACGGTGATGACTAATGGCACATGAAGACTCTAATTACAGCTACGCCTTCGTCGAAAACTCGAGCCACGGAGAGAGACAACGGGGCGGGGCTTCAATTATGACTCGGTCTCTGGGCAGAAAGGACAACGTCATAACCCATTCTTGGACTCTCCTGCTGTCAGTCAGGAGAACTGGTAATCCACTGTTAAAAGACGAATTCTCTTTCTGAATTAACTTGGCTTCATGTAGATATTGAACAGTGAGCAAGAGAAAAAGCTGAGTTCTCTAACGTTGTACAACAGATTACCCAAGACTTAACCTCTCTATTACTGACCTGGTACTGCCAGTCAGGAAAGAGAACCGTTTCCATTTTCTTCCTGTCTTAGCATATGGTCCAGAAGAGTGCCATGATCTAAGATAATGAGGTCTGCTAAGAGGTCTAATAGGAAAAAGAGACTGGGCAAATCTTGGAGTAAACTTGGAGCTGTATTAAAACTGAGGAATGTATTAAAACTGAGGAAGCTAAAAGAAACACACAAACACACCAGGTGTTGAGATTAAATGACAATTATAGGGTTTGGAAAGAATGAACTTTTTTTTTCTTGTTTTTATATGGATGTGATAATTGTGTTATGTTTTATTCTTGTTTGACATCTAAGTGAATAGACATAAAAATACATACATACATACATACAGTTATTAAAGTTTTTTTCAGGATAGGGTAGGATAAAAAATAGTAGAGCTATTTGGTTAAGTTAAAGCTGATTAAATACTTTACATAAATAATAAATAAGCAATGATTAAAGGAAAGAGAAAAAGAATAATCAGTAGCAAGTTAGATGGATTCAATTATAGTATTGATGGGTACACAGTTGGAAGGCCTGAAAAACTAAGTTAGTACAGATTATCCTGGAGAAAATCTATGTCAGCACCAACTTGATGGATAATGACCATTGCCAGAAGCAAAGGTTCTTGAGACACTGACCTGCCTTGCAGGTGAGAAAGTTTTATGACTTAGGACTGGAAGCACTTTTTGGCCAAATTTAGTTTAGCCAAATTTACGAATACCCTCATGTGTTAGAATAAAACTTCACATTAAAAATATTTGCACATATTTGCATGTCCTGTGAGCAGCTCTATAATCTAATCAATTGAGAATTTTGGCTCTGACCTCCTTTAAAGAACTTCAAAGCATTATTCAAATTCTTATCAGTCTTGCAAGCTTTAAGCTCTGCTGTGTTTTCAGAATAATGAATGAGTCAAGATGTCAAGATGATATGAACAACGAGGCGCCGCTATAAGCTTCTTTGCGGTGTGATCTGGTAGTTTTCTTCTTTTTTTTTAAGGAAACACTGAATTTTTATTTAAACGTGTTATTTTTATTAGCCAGCTTGAGCTCCTATGAAGAAAAAGTTTGTTTTTTCTCGTAAGCGCTCAAGTTAATAAAAATAAAGTATTTTTTTTAAAGGAGAAGAATATTTCAAGCTGTATTTAATCTTAATAAGCCAGAATTGCTTTTTGCATTTTGTTTTGTTTTGTTTTGTTTTGAAACTTTAAGGTTGTTAAAAATGGTTTTCCATATATGAAAAATACAACCTGTCCTGGTTTGGATAAATGAAATTAAAAATTAGATTAAATTGTTTCTGATCCTTCCTACATGAAGGGAAGTGAACATTGTATATTGCATTCCATCAGAAGCATTCTGTATACAAAGTAATTTGCCACAGGACTCCTGCACTTAGATTACTTCTTTGGATAACTGCAGTGAGCTAGACATGATGTTGCCTGGAACAATGCAGGCAATTTGGAAACTTTTAATTGTTTCAAAATATGGTAATCCATATATCAGTGAAGGAGAGTTTCATGTAGCATGTGATCTGTGCTTGCTACACTGATTACCAGTACATTTCCAGTTGTAGTCAAAGAGCTGGGTTTTTTAATCTCCACAGTTCTATTTAATTTAGCACCAATGTGCTTACAAGACAGTCTTTCTCAATTTATCCAAGTGCTGCCATCTTTTTTTTAATTGTTTCCCAGGTATATGAGATGAAGCAGGTAGAGCTTCAGACTTTTATGCTATATTAGATTCCATTTGGTAATTAGGCTGGTTAATTTTTGTTTTATCTTGATTTTAGGTTATTACAATGTTTTACTTCACAGCTATCGGCTCTTCTTATTTTTTTCTTAACTAAATCAGCTAAGGGATAAAAGCTTTTATGTAGCTGAAAAGTGAGAATAATGGGCACTGCTGTTACAGGGGAAAGGAAGACTAATGTTTGAATACTGTAATATAATGTTCAAGACACATTCGCCTGCTTACCGGCTTATAAAAAAATCTGTTTTCCCCATTTAAAAAAATCTGGATTTCCTTGTGAAAAGCACGCATTTGTGCACAAAACTGCATTTTTATCCTAAAATTAGATGACCAAAATTTCCACTTGTGAAGACAATGTAAAAGCAAAATGCTATTTTAATAAGAATTTTCTAACCAATGGTAATTGATAAGCTTTGTTGCACAGCAGTACTTCACATACACACTGTGTTTCCCAGAAAATAAGACCCTGTCTTATATTTTTTTGCCACCAAAAAAGGCACCAGGTCTTATTTTAGGGGAGGGATGTCATCCACTGATTCACCTCACTTATGTGCATTGCCCCCTTTTCACTGTCAGAGGCCTTCAGGAAGTTCTTCGGATTCGGGTAGTTGCAGCCAGGCCTCACACACCTCGGCCCATTTCTTCTGCAGCCAGCAAGGCTTTTCTGAAGGCCTCTATAGCCAATAACAGAGCTCCGGATCGATTTTGCTGCCGGATGCAGCAAAAGAAATGGGCCGAGGTGTGCGACTGGCTGCAACTATCTGAAGGTAAGTAGTAGGGCAGCTCCACCCCCCCATCCCCACCCTTAATTTTTACCCATGCACCCTGGAGTGGGCGGGGGTCTTAATTAGGCTTATTTTGGGGGTAGGACTTATATTGGGCGCATGTGTAAAAATCAAGCTAGGACTTACTTTCTGAGTAGGTTGTATTTTTGGATATATATATACATATACGTGTGTGTGTGTGTGTGTGTGTGTGTGTGTGTGTGTGTGTGTATCCATCACTCCATAAAAAAAAACCTCTGGTATCTATGGTATATTCATCTTTAAACCCTCTGAATCAGTGTGTATTTAATATCCTCCCAGCAAGTAGCCCTTTCATTCTCAAAAACTGCCTGCTGGGAGGGAATCTGTTGCATGTCAGGTGGAAGCAGCTTGCAATCTTCTCTGCCAGCTTCCCCATTGACTTTCTGGGGAAGCCAACAGAGAATAATTGCAAGTGGTGATCACATGATTGTGGGGGTCTTGGCAATCAGTCGTAAGTGCAAATGGGTTGCCAAGCACCCAGATCATGATATGTGACTGTGGGGATGTAATATTTTGCAATGGCCTGAAATGCATTATGGGCCATAAAGCACCCATTCTCTGATTATTGTAATTCCAGACTATTGTTAAACAGTTGTAAGTCGAAAACTACTTGTAATTATCCTCATTTACAGCCATGAAACGTATTGATGAGAAGATAGATATTACATGACAAATCTACACTAAAAAATGAACTCTGAAGATATTTACATGGAAAAAGTTAGTTTTTCCAATATACAGTATTAGTAGTTATTTCAACTCAATATTCAATATTTAGCATTGGCTAAAATGCCGCAGCCCAAAATGCTCTCACTTCTCCAAATAATAACTTACTTAAGATTTTCAGACTTGAAAGCATACACCAGTTACTTTCAGATTATTTGAACATTCAGAAATGTAAGCATTATGCAAAAAGAAATCTTCATTTCTTAATCTCTTTAGTATAATTAAGCCATTTAATGGATACTTCATATTGGTAGTATGTATCACAAATGTGCTTATAAAGATAATACTGATCTTAATTTACATTTACATCTTTCACTGTAGCAGGAAATTAACATGGTGTTTGTTGATACATATTTTTTATGTACAATTCATTTAAATAGCAAATTGCATATAAAAAAGAATGACAGTATTAAATTAAATAGTTAAACACATCTAATAAACAATAGCTTAAAATAAAATACCATTAAAAGGTAGAAGAAATTAAAACATATATTGATCGATATTTATATGCTGCCTTCTCAAGCAATTCTAGGTGGCTTACATAAAAACCCAAGTAAAGTCATAAAAATAATCACTTAAATAAATATTAGTATAAATATTTATTGCTTTCTCATTGACCTTCTTATCCATACACCTTCCAAAAGAAAGCTATCTTTATCCCTAAATGAAAGTGTATATAGATATATATATGTGTGTGTATATATCAGAGGTGGGTTCCTCCTGGTTCGGACCGGTTCGCCCGAACTGGTAACAACCCGCTGGTGATGTCACAGAGCCGGTTCGGTTGGTGTCGGTCTGTGGACGCTGCCATCTTTTTTTTGGATTTTTTTTTGGGGGGGGGATTTTTTTTTTTTTTTTGTAATTTTTTTTTTTTTTTTCTTATTTGTTAATGTTTTTTTTTCNGCTGAGTTTCCGGCACTGTGCATGCATCGCCATCTTGTTTTCGGCTTTTTTTTTTTAAAAAAAAATTTTTGGATTTTTTGGCACTGCGCAGGCAAAGCGCGCGCGCGCCCATGCGGCGCACCCATGCAGCACAGGAGGAAGCGAACTGGCAGCGAGGTAAGTTAGAACCCACCCCTGATGTATACACACACACACACACACACACACACACACACTGCAAAAAAATAGAAAAGTATATATATGTAGGCCAGACAAAATCTCTTTGAAGAAGATGTCTTCAAGGGCCCAATCATCTCTGCCTTGAATAGGGCCCAGAAACCTATTGGCAAGCAATACAGCTTTTGCAGACTAACCTGATCTGTTATCAATACACCCAACATAGCATAATATAGTTCTCCTTTCCATTTTCCAGTGAAACCTCAGAATGAAAAGAGCCTGAAAAATCACATTCTGTCTACAGAATCACACTTGCAACAACCTGTACAAGTAACTTCACAACATTGTTTCATTGCAGAATTTAATTATAATGATAATGATATTTAGGAACTATCCTTAATAGGATTCTCATTATTATACATAATTGTAAATCTATGCTATTAGGGCTAAGTACAATAAAATACTTTTCATTTAACTATCAACACTTCTTAATGTTAGTTTATGGGATATTTTTCAGCTTTTTGCCTTGCTAATGTATAATTGGATATATAAAATCAACACTGAGCAAGTAAAAGCTGTGCAAACAGCTTAGAGCCTGCTAAAGAGTTTAATAGCTTAAATTGCCTGCAGTTTTGTTAAGTCTATTTGTTTTTATTATAAAAATAGACAAGGACATTTCATATAGAAAGCATGTGAAGGAATATGTACTAAATGAGAACTCAGAATATTGAAATAAGAAATGTGCTTGTAATAACAATGTTTTAAGAAAGTTTGAGGCTTTGAAGACATGCACTTTTATAACAGTTTATTTCTTGGTTTTTAGAAAGACAGGAACATCAGAATAACGAAAATAACAATAACAACAAAAAATGAGGACAGAAGCCTCAGAACAGCACAGAGAACAGCAAATTTAATGGTTACTTAAACTAAAAGATGTAGTGATTGCTAAAACAATGCAGATAATATGTAAGTCTTTGTTCGGGATAATTGACTCATTTAATCAAAGAAAAATAAAAATAATCTTTTCCTAGCTTGATATTTATCCAAAAAGGTGGAATTATAATTCTTGTTATTCCAGCCAATGTGGTATTTGTATCATGCTAGGAGTGATAGGAACTGCAATCAAATACATCTTAAGGTCTTGCAACTTTAGTAGAGCTAACTTACCCTATTCTTCAGTTCATTTAAGCTTCTGTTATCATATCCAGTAGTGGGTTTCACTTACCTTCGCTACCGGTTCGGAACTGTGAACGTGCGCGAGCTCACTTCGCTCGTGCGTGGCACTTCTGCACATGCGCAGATCGTCTGTGATGACGTCTGGGCGGATGGGCGGAGTCTCCCGCCACCGCCGCTACCAGTTCTCCCGAACCAGGGCGAACTGGTAGCAACCCACCACTGATCATATCCCATCATTGTTAACAACTTTAAGTCTAGTATGTACTAGGTTACTTTTGCAAAGGTACAGTTCAATGCCTTTCCATCATAGGTCCTGCTGGGAAGATTGCAGGATATACTGTACATCTTGTACAAAGAATTTGTCCCTGTGACAGTATTGCCCCTTTACTGATTTTTTTCAACCATGCCATTTAAACCATGCATATGTATGTTTTATTTTATCAACTATAGGCCCAATGTGATTCTGGCAGTAGCCCAATTTTTGCAAGCCATGATTAGACTAAGGACTAAAGACAATAAGACTATTGTTGAACTATTTCATGAGACTTGTTTCCTATGGGATATCAAATATATATGCTCTTTTCTTTCTTTGTTATTATGTTTGCTCTTGGCTCCTTTTTAAAAACCTTTCAGTCAATCAGTCGGTTGTCCCTTTTTCTAGCCCTTTATGATTTTGTTCTTTATATTTTTAGAAATTGATACCAGAGCCATGCTAACACTGAAGGCTCAATCATATCCTCTGGCTAATATACTGTAGGAGCTAGGCTTTGTTTAGGTTTTAGCTAATTGAAGTGCATAACGTATTTTCTTGGGCTGTGGTTTTATTTCCTAGATAGTTAAAAGAAAGTAAGAGAATGGTGCCAAAGGACTGTAATACCGAAGATTGCTTCTTCATAGGATAAGACCAGAATCAATTATTTAAATTCAACAGAAGAGGTTTCTGTCAAAAATTAACAGAAAGCCATTTCACAATGACACAGATTGCTTTAATAAGCAATGGGCATTTCTTCCTTGGGGATAGTATAAATAGAGACTGGGAGACCTTTTGTGAAGATTGCATTGAACTTAGCAGATGAATGGATTGATCCCCAAGATTACTTTGAAGTCTATGATTCCCCTATTTATCCAATATTTTTAAAAGAGTAACATCTTCTAAGAGTATATTTCGAAGCAACATAATCATATGACTGGTGTAGTCTACATTTTTGTTCAAGTAGAGAATATTACACTAACATTAGTTATCATATTTTATAAGGCAGTGTAGTAGTTTAGATTCAAAGGAGATTCAAATGAAGTATTAATGCACTTAAGTGTACTTGTTGATATCTTCCTTCCCCCTTTCCCTTTGAATCTAGATTGCTGCTGAACATCTTAATTATTCATGAATAAGTTTCTCTGTAAACCCTTGGAACAGTTTCATTTGTAGTAACAAATGTAGTTGATCTACTTAATATAGTAAATTACATTAAAGTACTAATTGGTGAGCAATATTTTAATACTATTTCTAAAAGCCAGTGACAGATCTTTCTATAAATAGGGCACAATTAAATTAATCCACATGCAGGTATCTTGAAAATATGTTTTACTTCAGTTGTTTCTATACTACTTATTATAATTCCAGTGGTCATAAAATATTCCTAGAAAAAAATCTAAACATATTATTATATTTTAATTAGATATCTTTTGAAAGCCTCTGGCTAAGTAAAAGAGGACAAAATGGAAAATGATAATTTTCATCTCTCCCTCCTTTTTCTTCCTCATATATTTCCACTAGTATAATCTCTTCTCAGTTGGTGCATAGCAGTAATTCCTTCTAGACAGGAATTCCCTGGAGTTTGTCGTAATGAGGTTGATTAGCTTAAGACATTTTTTTAAGTTCATGAGTAAAATGCTTATATCAGTTTTTCTTTAAAAAAAAACTTGCATCATTAGCACACACAAAACTACATTTAGCTATGTGGGGAATTAATTGTTTAACCTTAGTTAAGAGGGATTCAGTTGATTTCTCTCACTTGTTAGTAAGCTTAAAATTTCCACAAAACTCTTGTTTATCCTTCCTATTCTACTACCAATTGCTTCTTTTGACAGATGAAATTAGGAAAGTAGAAAAGCCTTGTAGTGTTTTTTAACTTCTTGCAAAACCTGGTGATACTTTGATGTGTGGACCTAACTAATCCTTACTGATATTAATGGTAATAAAGTCTGGAGAAATGAAATAGTTTCCAGAAAGAGAGCTGTGTTAATCTTTTTGAGCAGAAAACCAATAGTCATGTGGCTTTAAATGCAAGTACGTGTATTACTGCGTAGATTTTGTGGCTATCAATCCACCATAGATCTGATTAAGCCATTTGAATTATAACATCTATCCCATTGCAATTCTATGGATGCATATTATGGTTATTTTATTATGGTTTTATCTTAATTTAATATATTATCTCCTATATTGTATATGCCCGTGATGGCGAACCTATGGCACGCGTGCCACAGGTGGCACGCGGAGCCATATCTGTGGGCACGTGAACCGTTGCCCTAGCTCAGCTCCAGCGCGCATGAACGCGCCAGCCAGCTGATTTTCAGCTGGCCCTGCCCACGCTGCCCCTCCCCTGCCAGGAGTCTCTACGCTGCCCGATTTGGATGCCAGGTAAGTACAGGGCTTGCGCGGAGGCTCTGGGAAGGCGTTTTCGGCCTCCAGAGGTCCTCCGGGGGGGCAGGGGAGGCTGTTTTTGCCCTCTCCAGGCTCCAAGAAAGCCTCTGGAGCCTGGGGAGGGCGAAAAACGGGCCCACTGGAAGTCGGGAAACGAGCCATTTCCGGCCTCCGGAGGGCCTCCGGGAGGGCAGGGGAGGCCATTTCGCCCTCCCCAGGCTCTAAGAAAGCCTCTGGAGCCTGGGGATGGTGAAAAACGGGCCTACCAGAAGTCTGGAAACGGGCTGTTTCCTGCCTCCGGAGGCTTCAGGGAGGCCTGCTAGGCCCAAAATGGGGCGCGGGGGGGTTGTGCACACATGCATAGGGGG
>QLTV01000598.1:1387624-1404657 GCA_003457575.1 Thermophis baileyi | reverse complement strand
TGCATGTGTGGGGGCGGGGGGCACGTGCATGTGCAGGGGGCGTGGCGCATGTGGGGGCATTGAATTATGGATGTGGGCATGCGCGCTTTCAGTACCCGAGGAAAAAAAGGTTCGCCATCACTGGTATATGCTGATGCTTTATTTAAACTAAATTTGTATATCAGTAATTGCATTACCTTTGTAGATGCCATACGCTAAATAAATAAAGCCACTTGACACTTTCCTGTTTGGGGAGACAAAAAGAAAGAATATTTTTTTTTTGCCTTTTGGCTATCCTTACAGATATCATCTTTTTCTCATAGAAGGAAATTGATATTATTATATAAAAACATAAGAAATGTTGGTGATGAAGTGGAGAAAGTAAGAAGAATTGAAATTGCAAGCTATACAAACATTTTTACTCGAATTGTGCTGCATCACAGTTTTGCTAACAGTAAAAAATAAATAGTAACTAGGTAGCAAACATATATAAGAACTCAGTTTTTCCACCTGAATTGCCATAATCACTTCTCTCATTAGATGTCTGGCAACAAGAGTCTACTTTCAGTGTACCTCAGGCTTTACTCTTAAAACAACCTAGGTATGATACTGAAAATCCACAAGAGTTTTGTGCAAACAATTTAAGAAATATGACAGTTACTTCAGATTTCTTCAAATTTTGCAATAGACTATGTTTAACCATAATAGGGTTCTTCCCAAATAAATACCTATGAATTAGTACCACCCCATAACAAATGCAATTATGACACATGCAAAATGCAAATGACATCTCATGCAAATGTATTAAGTTATAGCACTTGCATTAATGACCTAATCACATGCATTGGATTACCCTCCCAAGAACTTACTCAGGGATTTAGAGGGTTCTCTGAGGATATGCTGTCAAATACAAACAAGATAGATAAGAGGTGCAATAAGCTGCAAAAATCCAATGCAGGAGACCTATACTGGAAATGACTTGTCACTTCTGAAGAGCTGCTAGCTTGATGAATTTTAATTATTTTTGTAATACTTAAATAAGATTTCATTCTTTTTTTTTCTTGTTCAGTTTCTCTTCCCGTAATTCATCTCTATCCAGTTGTGCTGTCCTTCTATTTGTTTCCCTTCCTCTTACCATTTCTATCTTTTCTGCTCTTCCTTTTTTTTCCTCTGATCTTCCTTCTCCTTTCTCTGTCTCTTTCTCTCTCCCTCCTTTTTTTTGTTCCTGCTGGAATGGAGGGGGGGAAAGTAGGTGCATGTGTTAAGAATATATCCAAATTTAGCATGAACTAGCAATTTAATGTAGCCATTTCTGACTGTTTATGTTTGAACTCTTCAGAATGTGTATGAATGTGAAAAGGGTTTGTGTTTATAGATCTTCCACATCACATTTAATCTGTCCTTTAAAAAGGATGTGCTTATGAGTTCTTTTCAAATATGCTGCCATTTCTTCAGTCACTGGATGATAGATGTTTCACCTTTCCCAATTTTGCCTAATGCTGCCTCTGTGTGCTTAAAGTGTGCTTAAATGTTAACTACATCCTTTTTTGAGAATTACTGATATAGAGCATACTAATTAACTTAGAACTGCATAGTTTATAAAATAGTTTAGAAATTAAGTAAGAACTTAATAGTTAAGAAGTGGAAACTGTTCATATAAGAAACATATTTTTCTGCTTCATTTTAAAATTAATTTTGCCATCTTTGAAGCATGTTTAATACTCAAAATGAGAACTTAGCCTTTCTCCATCGTGGGTGGAGCCATCATTCAGGATGGGTTGACCTCGTTCATCAGCCAGTGAGGACCGAGTCTGTTCTTCTTATGCTAGGATCCGCCTTGTGCCATCCCAGCTTAGACTCGGTCCTCAGTGAGGTCGATCGTGGCAAGTTTTGCTCCCATCTGGAATTTTGGCTTCGCTGTTGGGGATTGTCTTGCTTCCTTCCCTTTCAGATTTCACCTGACTGTGAGTCTCTGGTCTCTCCCCTTCATAGAGAGGCAGACAGTGGGAGCTTCGGCTCTGGGTGGCAGCGGAGCTTTGGCTCCAGCTGGCCGTCGGGAACTGAGGGGACCCTGTGTCATCCATATTCAGGGGTTTCTCCCCTCTGCGATTGACAGGAGAGCTTGGAGATCTCGCTCTCAAGGACGGGGAGCGTTGGCTGTGCTCCTCGCATTCCGCGGCTGTGGCTGCTTTTCCGGGACTATTTGTGTGGATGTATCTTCCCCCTCTCCAGCCGCTCCCCTCTAGCTGCCGCCCTCGGAGTCACCGTCATCCACTGGAGCGTTAGACGCTGGAACCTCGGCTCGCGCGCTCCTTGACTCCCCGCCCCGGTCTCCTCCATACTTCAGCGGCCGGCCTTTCAATAGCGCCCTGATCAGCTGTTCGGCGCTGCGCCGCCGCTGTCAATTTGCGGCTTCCGGCCCTCTGAGCTTGCTTGGGCCGGTCTCATCTAGCTAAATAAGGTATCAGGAGCAAATTGCCTCCATTAAATTTTGCCATCTTTGACTGTGGGGCGTAGGCCCCACATTGGGAACCACTGATTCTCCATCGTGGTGGAGCCATCATTCAGGATGGGTTGACCTCGTTCATCAGCCAGTGAGGACCGAGTCTGTTCTTCTTATGCTAGGATCCGCCTTGTGCCATCCCAGCTTAGACTCGGTCCTCAGTGAGGTCGATCGTGGCAAGTTTTGCTCCCATCCGGAATTTTGGCTTCGCTGTTGGGGATTGTCTTGCTTCCTTCCCTTTCAGATTTCACCTGACTGTGAGTCTCTGGTCTCTCCCCTTCATAGAGAGGCAGACAGTGGGAGCTTCGGCTCTGGGTGGCAGCGGAGCTTTGGCTCCAGCTGGCCGTCGGGAACTGAGGGGACCCTGTGTCATCCATATTCAGGGGTTTCTCCCCTCTGCGATTGACAGGAGAGCTTGGAGATCTCGCTCTCAAGGACGGGGAGCGTTGGCTGTGCTCCTCGCATTCCGCGGCTGTGGCTGCTTTTCCGGGACTATTTGTGTGGATGTATCTTCCCCCTCTCCAGCCGCTCCCCTCTAGCTGCCGCCCTCGGAGTCACCGTCATCCACTGGAGCGTTAGACGCTGGAACCTCGGCTCGCGCGCTCCTTGACTCCCCGCCCCGGTCTCCTCCATACTTCAGCGGCCGGCCTTTCAATAGCGCCCTGATCAGCTGTTCGGCGCTGCGCCGCCGCTGTCAATTTGCGGCTTCCGGCCCTCTGAGCTTGCTTGGGCCGGTCTCATCTAGCTAAATAAGGTATCAGGAGCTAAGAGACCGGGGGTTTTGCCGGCTGGGTCCCTTCAAACTTGCTCGGGCCAGCGTCGGTGTTCTGCTGCCCGTGTTCCCGCCATTTCTGGCGCGACCGTTGGAGCGGCCATTTTGCAGCCCCCGGCTAATTTGAGCACTCAAGATGGCGGTCACTGTTCACCCCAGCGACAAACCGGGTGGCCAGCGCTTGAAGAAAACGGATCGGCCTGTTATGGATGATGAGCAACCTCACTCCTCAGGCCTTGGCTTGGCAAACCACCACCGAGTCACCTCCGTGGTTTCTAAAGCAACCCAGAGGGCGGAGAGATGCCGTGATAAGGCTCTCCAAAAGCTGGTTGCCCGGTCCTCCAAGGGCAGGACCTCTGTCAACCCGTCAGGACCACCACCCCCTGAAGACGCTGTCACTTCCCAGGGGGCTGAGGGGCAGGAGCTGTTGGCCCTGGATTCTGTGGGTCTGGCTAGGGCAGAGCCTGATTTGTGGGGCCCAGCAGGTTTATTGGCACCCTCTGCTGGCCCTTCCTGACAGGCAGCAGATTACAGGCCTTCTCCTCCCGAAACCTTGTAGGGAGACTCCTTGCCTGTGTCATCTGGCCCTCCTCCTACTTCCGCTGGATTTGATCCGGCGAACCTGCAGCACCTGATCACAACAGCGGTGCAACAGGGCTTTTCGGCCGGCCTGCGGTCCATGGGCGGCTCATTCCCATTGGGCAATGGCAGAACCACTGAAGTACTTCGGGCCTCGTCTCGGGCTGGCCCTTTGTCCGGACAGCAGCTCCAGGATGATCTCTCTGACATTTCAGAGGATGATATCCAAGAAGATTGGCTAGAAGATGTAGAGGGTGCGCCACTGGAGCTGTCGGAGGATGAGTCCTTGGGTCCTGACCAACCGATTGCCACAGGACTCTTTTCCCCGGCCTTGTTTAAGTCCCTTTTACATAAGGCGTGGGCGACGGCGGGGCTGGATGCCCCGATCCAGGAAGGGACGGCTGCTCAGGGCTCCAACCAGGATCCCCTCTTTTCCGAGGTCAAGCCAGAGACCTCGTATGTTCCCGCTCCGCAGCTCTTTCTGGATACGGTCCTGAGACAGTGGTCTAACCCCATTTCCGGGCCATCTCCATCTTCGATGGAACGGAGATTCTTCAATGTGGCTCCAGAGTTGGCGACATTACTAGCCCCTCCAGCTGTGGATCCTCCTGTCCTGGGCCTTTATACACCAACGGTCATGCCAGGCGAATCGGAGGAGCTGCTCAAGCCTGAGGATAAGAGACTGGAGCAGGCCCTCCTCAGGAGTCACCAGGCGGCTGCCTGGGCTGTCAGGGCGTCGTCAACCTACTCCTTTTTCGCCAGAACCTCGCTTCTGTGGCTGCGTCAGATCCAGGAGCACTTACCTGCTTCTAACCTCAGGGCGCAACAGGATTTGAACAAGTTGTTTGCGGCTTCGCAGTTTCTGGCAGATGCCACTTTACATGCCTTCCGCTTCGCGGCCAAGGCTATGGCTGCGTCTGTGGTGGCCAGAAGAATGCACTGGCTGAGGCAGTGGCCGGCGGACACCCGGCACAAGTGGCGACTTGCGTCGGGTCCAGTCCAGGGGTCTCACCTGTTCGGAGAGTCGTTGGAGCCGATACTAGTAGAGTCCCGGGATCGGAGGAAGATTCTCCCATCTCTCTCCAGGAGGGGTAACTTCCGTCAGGCCCCCTTTTACCGTCGCCCCTTTTGGGCGGTGGACCAGGGTCCCAGCTTCTCCCGGGTCCCTGGTCCCTTCGGTTCACGACAACGCCAACCTCAGGATAGGTCTGGGCGGGGAAGGCAGACAAGGCACCCCTTCGGGGGGGGGGCTCGGGATCCCGCCCCTTCAGGCGCTCCAGATGGTGAAGGCCTTTCCTTTCCCATTGGGGGGCGTCTTTCCTTGTTTTCGGATTCTTGGTTTCGGACCACCCAGGATTCCTGGGTCAGACGGACCATCAAACATGGCCTTTTGTTGGAATTCCTCTCCATCCCCCCGAACTTCTTCGTCCGCTGCCCGGTGTCCAGCATTCCATCCAAACGGGCACTTATGGATTCGGCGGTACAACACCTGCTGGAGATTAGGGCCATCCAGCGGGTGCCCCGGGAACAGCAAGGAAGGGGTTTCTACTCCATTTTGTTTGTGGTGCCCAAGAACTCGGGGGGATGGAGGGCGATTCTAGATCTAAAACGCCTAAACTGGTTTATCTCGTATCAGAAGTTCAGGATGCACTCCCTCTCCTCCATCTTGGCTTGTCTCCGAAAGGGGGACCTTATGGCTTCCCTGGACCTTACTGAGGCCTACCTGCATGTGCCTATCCATCGGCACCATCGTCAATTCCTCCGATTTTCATATGCATGTAGGCACTTTCAGTACAGGGCCATGCCCTTTGGGCTCTCCTCCGCCCCCAGGGTCTTCACGAAGATCCTTGCTGTACTGGCGGCTCACCTTCAGTCCCTCCCTGTGCATGTCCAGTGTTACCTGGACGATATTCTGGTGCACGCGCCTACTGGGGCCCTCGCGTTGCACCATCTCCAGGTAACCATCCGCACGCTGAGACAGCATGGGTTTGAGATTAATCTGGAGAAGAGCCATCTTTCCCCTTCCACATCTATCCTTCATTTAGGCACTATTGTAGATTCCCTGGAGTGTAGGGTGTCCCTTTCCCAGGAGAGGCAGGTCAGCATTACGGACCTGGTGTCCCTTGTTCAACGCCAGCGCAGAGTCCCTCTGGCGCTTTTGTCTTCTCTCCTGGGGAAGATGATCTCCTGTATTTCCATCACCCCTTGGGCTCGCCTACACTCCAGGGAACTACAATGGTTCCTTTTGCCCTTCCAGAAGGCAGGTCGAGGAACGTCGCAACTCCGGGTTTTGGTCCCGTCTGTAGTCCTTCACTCCCTCGCCTGGTGGAGGTTGCCGGCCCTGTCAAGGGGCACTCTTTTCGTCGAGCCTCAACGGGTCGTCGTTACCACCGATGCCAGCCTCACAGGCTGGGGGGCCCACGCCCTGGGTCACATCGCCCAGGGTCAGTGGGGAGAAGCGGAGTCTTCCTGCTCCATAAACTGGCTGGAGCTTCGAGCGGTGTCCCTGGCCCTTCGACGCTTCCAACACCTGTTGTCGGGTCGCCACGTCCTAGTCCTGATGGACAATACTACGACGAAGGCGCATGTGAACAGACAGGGGGGCACTCGCTCCCTGTCCCTTATGCGGGAGGCCCTACGCCTGGGCCTGTGGGTGGAACGTCACCTTCTGTCCCTGGTTGCAGATCACATCTCGGGGGTCGACAACGTACAGGCGGATTGGCTCAGCCGCTCAGCCGTGGACCAGGCGGAGTGGCGCCTGAATCCGTCTCTCTTCTCCCAGATATCGGAGAGGTTCGGTCCTCTGTTGGTGGATCTTTTTGCGACCCCAGAAAACGCACAACTCCCTCGTTTCTTCTCCCGGTTTCCAGCCCGAGGGTCAGAGAGTGTGAATGCTCTGCGGAGTCCTTGGCCCCCCGGCCTCCTTTATGCCTTTCCTCCCCTGCCAATTCTGCCCCAGGTGGTCCGCAAGTTGTTGGAGGAGAAGGCCGAACTCATTCTCCTGGCACCGTATTGGCCCCGCAGGACCTGGTTTGCGGATCTCTGGGAGCTGTCGGTGGCTCCTCCGTGGAAATTGCCTATGTGCGAGGATTCTCTCAACCAGGGGACTCTTCTACACCCGGACCCCGGGTGGTGCCAGCTGACCGCATGGCGGTTGAGTGGGGCTCTCTGAGGGGACGGAATTACGACCCTGCGGTGATACTCACTATCTTGGCTTCCTGTCGCCCAGCTACCCAGAGGATTTATGTGTCTAATTGGCGGGCCTTTTGCAGCTGGTGCGAGACTGAAGGACTATTGCCCTTTCGGCTCCCCCTGCCCAAAGTGTTGAGTTTCCTTCAAAGGGGACTAGACAGCGGTCTTGCGCCTAACACTATTCAGAGGCAGGTCGCGGCTCTCTCGTCTCTCCTTTCCTCCGATCAGGCGGCTTCCTTGGCCCAGTGCCCCACGGTCCGGAGCTTCCTCTGGGGTGCGAGCAATCTCCGCCCCCCGCCGGTTCGTCGTTTTCCCTCCTGGGATCTCCCGAGGGTGCTGCAGTCCCTTATGGGGCCTCCCTATGAGCCGCTTCGCGAGGCCTCCCTGCGCCATCTGTCTTTCAAGGTTTCATTCTTGATAGCGATTACGTCGGCGCGCAGGATTTCGGAGTTGTCGGCCCTGTCCGTTAGGAAGGATCTCTGCATGTTTCACAGAGATAGGGTGGTTCTCCGGCTGGATCCATCGTTCCTGCCTAAGGTTAATTCGCCGTTTCACCGGGCGCAAGAGCTGGTCTTGCCAAATTTTTGTCCGGGGCCGGGCCGTCCGTTGGAGAGACGCTGGCATTCCTTGGATGTACGGCGGGCTCTCCGTATCTACATACAGCGGACTCAACACTTCAGGCAGACGGAGGCGCTCCTGGTGGCCTTTCATCCGCATTCCTGGGTCGTAAGTTGTCATCTGCCACCATTGGCCGTTGGCTCAGGGGCACTATTGCCAAGGCGTACGAGCTCGCTTCTCTCCTTCGGCCAGCGGGGATAACGGCACACTCGACTCGTAGTGCGGCATCTTCTGTGGCATGGGCGGCTCAGGCACCTTGGGAGGAGGTGTGCCGGGCGGCGTCGTGGGCTTCTCCCACACCGTTTATTCGACATTATAAGATAGACTCCTATGCTTCCGCGGAGGTGGCCTTCAGTCGACGCGTGTTGCAACGTGTGGTGGAGGAGGCTTCTTGAGGTTCTGTGTCTGTGCCTGCCCAATATGGGGACCTTTCGCTTTGGTATGTACCATCCTGAATGATGGCTCCACCCACGATGGAGAAGGGGCGTTGGTCCTACCTGAGACGCCTCTTCTCATAGGGTGGAGCCATCATTCAGTTCCCCCCCTTGGAATCGTTTCGACTGTTGGTTTTCGGTCGTTTGGTTGGAGGTTCGTTGCCTTTCTCGTTTGCCGGGCCTTCGTTGGGTCTTGTTCTAGTTTCGGACTCGTTGGGGACCTGTTTGGCTGGAGTGCCTCTGATCGGTCCTGATCTGGATGGGAGCTCGATTAGATTTCTTCCTTTCGCCACGTCGAGTCTGGTCTTTGGATTCGTCTAAGCTGGGATGGCACAAGGCGGATCCTAGCATAAGAAGAACAGACTCGGTCCTCATTGGCTGATGAACGAGGTCAACCCATCCTGAATGATGGCTCCACCCTATGAGAAGAGGCGTCTCAGGTAGGACCAACGCCCCACTTCTGTTACTTTGATTTGTTTGAGCCGCGGTGGCGCAGTGGTTAGAGTGCAGTACTGCAGGCTACTTCTGCTGATCACCGGCTGCCAGCAGTTTGGCAGATTGAATCTCACCAGGCTCAAGGTTGACTCAGCCTTCCATCCTTCCGAAGTTGGTAAAATGAGGACCCAGATTGTTGGGGGCAATATGCTGACTCTGTAAACCGCTTAGAGAGGGCTGTAAAGCACTGTGAAGCGGTATATAAATCTAAGTGCTATTGCTATTGCTATTCTCTTTTACTATTGATTTGTATAGCATTGTATCATTCCCTCCTTTGTTTGGTGCTAATATACAGTAGTTGTCAGTGTTATCATCTTCTAGTGTTTACTTGTTGTGAAAACTGCTGCTTGAACACAACAAAATGTAATCATAACAACTATCTTGTATATCTCTTGAGAGAGGGCATCTGTAGTATGTAGTTTTTATTTGTGAAGTATAATGTGAGCTTGGAATAACTTATTTCCCCATTGCCTTGTAAAATATTCACCTGTGTTTGATATTCAGGGTATTTTTTATTAGAGGATAATGCATTGTTGTATAAACAGTTCTAAATGCCAAGCTAGTTCACTTCTGTAATAAGAATTCTGCCTCCGCGGTACATGACCTGCCTTTTTTGTGCTGTAAATCTAAAACATGTGATTGTAGAAACAGAGAACAGATTAAGGGAAGTAAGAAACACTGGCAAGTACCAGAAATGCATATATACTTCTTTAATTCCAAATTCTTTATAGGTAGAAGAACAGGCTATAAATGTTTTAAAGTGATGGCCTCTTGCAGAAATTTCAAGCAACTAAGACAATGATAGAGTCAATATCTCTATATCTAACTATCTATTCCCCATTGATGAAAATAGTTGATTTGACTTCTTTAGGAAGCAGTTAAAATTCTGTCCTATAATAATCACAACTACATATACAGTTTGTTTTCTGCTATTACCGTGTTTCCCGAAAATAAGACCCAGTCTTATATTTTTTGGGCTCAAAAATAAGCACTAGGGCTTATTTTCAGGGAAACACAATTTCAGGGTAATCAGGTTGGGCTCCCCCCTGGGACCTGCACAAAAGGTGGCGAGTGTGCGCGAGCTGATGTCCGGCTGCAGCCCGGTGCACTCTGGAGATGTGCAGCCCATGCAACGCAGGTGAGTTGATTACTTATCCAAGCAGTAGAGGCACGGGGGAAACATGCAATCCAAATGCGCCGTGCGGGCTGCGGAAAAGCCGAGAGTTGATGGGCTGGAGCTGGCGGGTGGCTGCGGGCGGCTCGTCTTCGTGCAGTGGCACCGGCAGAAGACAGCGGCAGAGGCATGGGGGGAGTCACACAATGCGAACGTGCCACATGGGCTGCAGGCAAGCTGAGAGATGGTGGGATGGAGTAGGTGGGTGGCCGCTGGAGGTTTGTTTTTGGGTATCTTGGCTTGCCTGTGGCCCGCGCGGAGCGTCGGGATCGACTGCCTTCCTCCTGTGCCTCTGCTGCCGGTGCCACTGTGCAAAGACGAGCCTCCCGTGGCCGGCTGCCTGCCGACCACCCACCAACTCTCGGCTTTCCCGTGGCCTGCATATCGCATCCAGATTGCCTACCTCCCCCCTGCGTCAGCCTCTGCCTGCTGCTTGGACAGGTAGCTCACCTGTGCTGGCTGCGGCTGCTCTGGACACAGTTGGTCCCCACGCCCATGCCACCTCCAGGCTGATGACGATCTTCATTAGGGTTTATATTAGACACATGCTTAAAAATCAGGCTATGTCTTATTTTCTGGGTAGGTCTTATTTTTGGGAAAACACGATATGTATGCTCAATATTGGTAAAGCGCTTAATTAATTACTGGATAATTAAATTTGGATAAAACCTCTAAGTTCAAACAAGAAAATTCAGTTATATCCATTTACTTACAAATGCAGATGTTAGGTCAGTCTGATTATTGCTTTATGATATCTGAGATTTGTATCAATTTTCTGAAATGTGGAGGAAAATTATGCAACTTATTTGATATAAATTTGTTTTTGTAGAATATACATTTATATTTTAAAAGGAGATTCTTATAATATAAATTTATTCTTACACTATAAAAATTTCCTAGTGGTGTATAGCTATTAAGAAACTTGCCAGATGATGTGATAGGGAAAGTAGCTGTACAGTATTTCTCAACAGGAAGCAATTTAAGATCAACCTGAAAAGAAGATTATTACAGGAAAAAAGCAGCTTCCTACAATATTATATTTTTAGGGTTCTATGATAATCCTGGAATTTAAAAATTTTAAAAATAATTTATGGGTGAAAAAAATTAAGCTTCTAGTAACAGTAAAATACCATCAGAACATGGCTTAACTCTGCTTATCATTAACTTTTCCATTGTGAAAAAGTATTCTCTTTTGTTCAAATGTGAGAAATTGAAAGTCTGTAGGGTAAAACATAACTGTATTGTCATTGCCCATCATATGTCATTTAGGTGAGATGGTCGGTGTAGAAATTTGATTAAATAAATAAAAATGACTCTGGCATCATATGTCAAGAACCAGAAGAACCATAGATTTGGAATTATTGGTTCAAATGGTTTTATTTATTCCACTGTGTTTATCTGGCCACAGTATTATGATCTATCTATAGATAACAGTATTATGATCTATATCAGTGATGGTGAACCTATGGCATGCATGCCACAGGTGGCATGCAGCGCCCTCTCTGTGGGCACGCGATCCGTTGTCCCAGTTCAGCTCTGCCGCACATGCGCACGCACCTCCCACTGGCCAGCTGGTCGTCGGGTCTCTGCCGTGCATGCGCGGGGGGCGGGACGTGCGGGGGGTCTCGCATGCATGGGCAGGGCGCATGTGGGGGGTCTCGCACACGTGGGGGTCATGCGTGCATGGGCTGGGGGCAGGGCGCATGCAGGGGTTCATGCACGCATGCACGGGCGTGCGGGGGCGCACATATGCACGGGGGTGAGCGTGCATTGCATTTTGGGGATTCACGTGCGTGCACTTTGGGCACTCCGTCAGGAAAAGGTTAGCCATCACTGATCTATATGATAATTTGTGTGCATTGATGTTCTGCAGTAAATAGTACTTAGCTTATTTAACATACATTATTGCTATCTAGAATCATGTATGCAGAACTTAAATCATGATTAATATTTGTATAAGCTCAAGTTTGATCCATGCAATTGAAAAGGTGATTATTTATAACTTGTTAGATGGTTAGGTCTGTTTTTGATGTCTTCCAAAATGTGCTAGTCTGATAGGAGAACTTGATTTCCATATACGCCATCTCCAAGGCTTATTGAGGCTAACTGCAGTAACATACAGCCACCCAGAGTCACCTCATAGGGAATATCTGCAGCATAAAAAGTACATAAATAAAAATAAATTATATTTATTTTTTATGTTAATATCCCACACAATCCAATTAAGTATGTTCAGCTTCTTAAAAAATATTGTTGTTGCTATTGTTACAACTATTATTGTTTGAGTGGTTTGCATAGTAGATTATATGGTGTTGCCAAGAGAATGCAGTGTTCTTAATCTTTATCTCTTTCTGTGATCCATGCAACCAATGATGTAATGACTCTTCCATTTTACCAGAATGTCCTTTAGTTGGTCCAGTAGAATACAATTGGTAACACTTCTGGTTGTATCTTCAAGATCATTTTATTCTCCATATAGTGACATATTAACTGCTGTACACTATTGAGCAGTACTGTTTTGTTTGTTCATATGGGATACTTCAGCCTGTCTTACAAATCAGATTGTCTTGCAAACAGAAGAAATTATATAAAGAGGTGATATTTTGCTGACTACTATATTGATTTCAGGTTGGTCACTGTTAAAGAGTAAGAATAGATGTAATTAAAACTATCCCGTTTTACAGTAGTTGTAGCATGTGGATGTTCCATTACTGGAGCCTTTTAAGTAGAGACTGGGCAGCCATTTGTCTGAAACGGTATAGGGCAGGAGTGTCAAACTCGATTTCATTGAAGGCTGCATCAAGGTTGTGTTTGACCTCGGGTAGTTGGTGGGTGGGTGGATATGGCCAGGTGGGCATGGTCAGCTCGACGTCACTCATGTCAGGGGCACCTGTGGTGGCCCGAGCACTCTGCCAGCGAAAACAGTTCGGGAAGGCCATGTGCGTTTTTGCTGGCAAAGGGTTGCAGGAGGCCATCGTAGCTGAAAACGGAGAGGCAGAGGCATTGTGGGCTGGTCCTTCACTGTTTTCAAGGGCAGCCCCCGGGCCAGATCTAAGCACCCCGGGGGCCGCAACTGGCCCGCAGGTCTTTAGTTTGATACCCCTGGTATAGGGTCTCCTACTTAAGCAAGGGGTTGGACTAGATCTTGAAGGTTCCTTCCAACTCTGTTATTCTATGTTTTATGATCTATTAGGAATGTAAAAGCAATTCAAATAATAGACAATTTACAATAAAATTGCAAAGGTGAGAAATTCTAAATTTCCAGTGTTCTATTATTTTGAAATATGTTTTAAGGATGAGTAATCATCATGTCATGAATTATTCTCATATTTGACAGATTATTCCCTAAACCAATTATAATAGAAAGTATTACCAGTTTAGAAAAGTTCATTTTTTCTGATGCTGTTCATGTGCTCATTTGTACTTTTTTTTTTAACCAAAGCTCTAATTTTTTATTAAAACTCAGTTAGGACTTCACTCAAGAACATGTTGAGATTATCAGTATGTAATTATTCTGTGTGCTTTCCTACTGTTTTTGTTTTCATGCATTGTCAAAACCTGCTGTTAATTTGCACTAAAGTTTTGTATATGTTTGGTAATAAGCACCATTGAGTACAGGGAAACTGTAGAGGTGCACACTATCCTGTGATGCTTTGTATGTCTACATCTAACTAACTATGGTGCAGCCCTTCATTTCTTTTTTTAAAAAAACTTGAAATAGTCTGTAGGATATTAACAGCATAATCCCTTGCTTACTGTATAACATTTATCCACCATTTGCTTGCTGCTTATGTCTGTGATTCCTTTCTTCTTCTCAGATTACACACTGACTGTAGAGGCTGTGAAGCTGAAACCATTCTTCATGGCAGGGCATACATTTGAAATGACCTGCAAGGTGTCATCCCAGAACATCAAGACTCCTCGTTATTCAGTCCTCATAACAGCAATGAAGTCTGTTAGTGATCAGACAAGAACAAACGGCACTACTCGTATCATTTCTCTCAATCAAGACTCAGTAGTTAGACGGGAAGACTGGACAGACCAGGACCGGGTGGATGGTGTAGTCTTGGAAAAGATCCAAGAAAATGAGTTCCGCTATAGGATGTACCAGACTCAGATTACTGATGCCGGGCTATATCGCTGTGAGGTGACCGCCTGGTCACCAGGGGGTGGCGGCAGATGGCGGAAGGCAGTTGATGGTTTCTCCAATCCTATCCAGATAGACTTCCAGACTTCAGGTCAGTGCAAATGCCAGTCTGGTGAACAGTTTGGAAAATACACCTGTATCTGTGTTTATAAAATTAGTACCAGAATTTCTCCAGGTTTTTGTTTTAGTACTACTAATGATAAAATGGAGAACTCTAGAACAACTCTAACTCAGAACTTTGGTAATAGTTTTGCGCCCGAACCTTGTCATACGTTACTTGCATTCTGGAGCAATTTGCAAAAATGTAAGGATATGAATATACCCAGTTTGATGTGATATTGTTATTTCCTCTTCCATCAGAATTGCCTAATGGGAGCGACACTCCCTGTTCTTTCCATAGTATCTACAGTGTTCTTGCAGCTGTAGCTATCAGCATGTACTCCTACCCAACTGCTGAAAAGGTTACAGAATGAAGTAAATATACACATAGCTTTGATTTTACGGCACGTAGCATTTAACTTTGCTAACTTCCTTTTCTATTAAACTCCAAGAAATTAATTTAAATCTGGAAAAGACCCATAGATTTTTATGGTGAGTAGTGTTCAGAGATACTAAGCATTACTTATCACTCTCCCCTGTACCACTTCCCATTCCAGATCACAAATCACTCTTGTATAAAGAGCTGATAATGGTGATATTTTTAATAATTGCATTTTACCTGGGAAAGAAAAAGATCACATGCAAACACAGGTTATACTTTATATTATGTATGGGAAAATAAGCATTGATCATACCTTCAAAAGTATTAAATATGTGTGGGAGAAAGTATATTGTGAGATATTTAAGGGAGGAAAAATGTCAATTTCCCATGCAGTAGCAAAATAGCAAGCAATTTCTTAATTGCAGCAGAATTAAGCAAGTATTGGAAGTTCAGAGCCATAAAATTTCAGCTGTGAAAATAAGACTACAAAAATGTTTCCATTTTTTCCTTACTTTAATACTTCCAGCCTATGACATTCTCCTTTGTTTAATGAAGCAGCTTTCGTGCCTGCTGTTTTACCTTCTCTCAGATGTGTGGGTCACTGTAGGCCTGGAGGCAAGTAAAAGCTATTGTATCGCACAACACCATGGTATTTAGACTTTAGTAGCAATAAACATGGAGAGCATGAAGAAAATAGATAAATCAAGAACTGGCAGCCAACTGCAGATCCTTATGGTTCGGAAATGCTTCTTTAACTTTGGGTCTTCCTTCAATAAACACAATTTGCTGTATTTATAATAAATTGTAAAGTAGCTCTAGCATATTTCCTATTCTTGGCTTAGAATATTGTTTCACAAAACTGAATTGGTTTTCCTTTTCCTATATATTTATATTTTGTTTTAGTATCATTTAAAACAATACTAGATTAATGAAGCTGTAATTTTCATTATGAAGTGCTGCCAACTCAGACAATAGCCTACAATTTAGGAATGAAGTAAATGTAGGAATATTTAAAAGAAGTCTAATATTTCAAATAAATAATTTTCATAGTTTTAGGATAAGTTTTGTGTTTTATATTGATTTTTATTTGAAGTTGGAAGGACTTGTTGGTACCGGAAAAATAACTAATTTGGTTTCCTTCCAAAGTTGCTTCAAGATATCAGTTTTCCTGAATGTTTTATGTTTCAAGGTTTTCATCTTTACAAATGTATAGTCAAAATGAACTGTCTGTGGTTCCTTTTTTTCCTTCTCTTTGTAACTTGTAGTATTACTCAGTGAAGATTAATTAGATGCAATTAGGTCAGACCAGAATCTTCATGATTTTACTCTCTATTTTGTACATTATTATTCAAGTTTTACAAAATTATATCATCTGCAATTTTCAGTGAGTTTATAGTAATGGTATATCTCCAAACTACAGGTAGTTTTTGATATATGGCCAGTCATTAATAACTATTTGAAGTTACGACTGCGTCAACAAGGGTGCTTTATGACCCATAAAGCACTTCTGGTTGTCATAAAATGTCGTGCTAAGCACCCTGTAGTCACATGACCCCATTTCAGGTTTTGACAACCAGCTTACATGTATTACTAGTTGCAGCATCTGCAGGCATGTAACAGCAATTTGTGATGTTTTTGCCAGTTTCCATTTTAAAAAATGCCCATTTGGGAAATGGATTGGCTTAATGACTGCATTTTACTTAACAATCACATGATTCAGACTTATGATCAGACGATTCACTTAATTGCTGTAACAAATTATCAAAAAAAAATCAGCTCTAGTCCCTTCAACTTATGGCTGCACTGCAGTGGTGGGATTCAAATTTTTTTACTACTGGTTCTGTGGGCGTGCCTTGGTAGGCGTGGCGTGGCTTGGTAGGCGTGGCTTGGTGGGCATGGCAGGGGAAGGATACTGCAAAATCCCCATTTCCTCCCGATCAGCTGGGACTGGGGAGGCAGAGAATAGATGGAGCCGGAACCAGTCAGAGGTGGTATTTACCAGTTTTCCGAACTACTCAAAATTTCCGTTACCGGTTCTCCAGAACTGGTCAAAACCTGCTGAAACCCACCTCTGCTGCACTGACTTACAACTGAAATTCCATTTCAGTTGATGTTGTAAGTCAGAAACTTCCTGTATTCTAGTCCTGAGATTCTTAACAACATGTTTAATATACAACTTAAACAGCATGGAGATAATATGTAGATTTGTCTCATTCCTTTCTTTATTTTAAAGTTCTGTTTCAAATTAGGTTTTAGCAATTTATTTATCTATTTATTTATTCATCACATTTCTACACCACCCATCTCTCCTAAGTGACTCTGGGCAGCTTTCAGTTAAAAAAAAATCATAAAAGTATTAATAAAAAAAAGTTAGGATAATTTCTTGATCATTGTAAAGATTACTCTGAAGAATAATCAGATGTTCTGCAACACCTGTTAGATGTAATATATTCCCATTGTCTACCATAATCTTTGCTTTGGTCAATAAACAAAAAACAAATTTCCTTAAAATTAATATTATATGAAAACATCTTATATTCTTCTACCCTTTCTGAACCATATCAGTTAATATGTTATCTTTTCTCCATGTGTAATTCTACTCCTCTTTGTCATATTTTAAGCAAGTCTGTTTGCATGATACTGTATATATACACATACT
>QLTV01000598.1:1359805-1373603 GCA_003457575.1 Thermophis baileyi | reverse complement strand
GGAAGCCGAGAGCCAGCGATGTCCTTCCTTCGAACCGGTCCCCTCCGCCGTGGAGGAGTACCTTCCAACCTTCCAGGAGCTTCCCTGCTCGAGCCCCGGAGCGGCAGCAGACCTGTCCGCACAGGCCGCTGCCTCACCACCAACTGAATTGCGCAGGTCTAGTAGGGCTCCAAGACGCCCCGCCTACCTGCGTGATTACGTATGCTGGACAGCTCCATCCAGGAGGGGAGGGGTGTTATGTTCTAACTGTTTAAACTGTGTTACATGGTTCCAACCAGGTCCAGCGTTTGAGCGGGAAAAAGCTCAAACGCTATTGGCTGGTCTGTCTGACAGCTCCCTATAAAAGGGCAAGCTGTCAGACTGCTCTTTGCTGGTTGCTGATACAAGAGCTGAAATAAAGAGCTGCTTTGGAAGTCTGTCTCCTGTCATCTCTACCCACTATCTAACATTTTCCTTCCAATTTTGGTCTATCGCAAGATGATTTTCTGTATACAAAACTTCAGTTATATATGTCTCTTCTCAACAAAAGTATTTACTATATATAAATCTTTGATTACTGATACATTATTGTCGCTAACTTTCCAGTTTTACATTTGGTCCTGCATCATTGTCTAGAAGTCTTAATTCAACATTATATATTCACTCTGACTTCCTAATACTCTTAAATCCTAACATTAGTTTCTTGTCCGGTCCCAGATTTGACTCAATCCTTTAGAATCTTGCATATCTAACTCATTCACTTAAATCCTTATGCTGTATGTCTTTGTCCATGGGATTTATTTCACACAACAAGCAGCCGTTTTAAAGTTTTAAAGCTAATGCAAAAATTTCCATATCTATCCTTCCATTCCCCACGTCACAGGGATTATATTATAATTTACGTGAATCCTAGCCACTTCTTCCATAAAAAGAATAATGTGAAAATTATATTTAATTTGTTTTCAATAGTCACATATTCACTGACACGTTCATTGATTTGATGTTCAGGGTTTATGCATTTTGTGCCTGTTTTTTTTTAAATTAAAATGGATGAAAATAAGTAGCTTCTACTCCTTTTTTAAAAAAACAACAACCAACAACAACAAATTTGGGTGGCCCAAGGCACTGTGCCTAATTTATTAGTTGGTCCTGCCTTCCTCCCCAGCCTGTTGTTCCTGGGCTAACAACTTTTTGCTACATATATCTTCTTTCTTGGAGATTTCTGGTCCAGAGTATCTTTTTCTGCCTCTTTTGTTTCCATGCCACTCTCAGGCTGAAATATGTTTTATAGAAAGATACCTTCATTTGTTAGTGTCTAGAAAACCTGCAGCTATTTCTTTTTAAAGGCTCAGAAATCTTTTAGGCAGTGCTTGTTTATCATCATCATAAAATATACTTTTGTTATTAAGCATGAAGAACTGTTTCTGTGAGGTTTTGATCACAGATCAAATTTTTATGCACATATTTGACTACACAGGTTTGCATAGGTATATAGCACAATAAATTTTTTGCAGCAACATAGGATAAACACTTGTTTTTCTTTCTTCCTAGGACCTGTTTTTAATGTTTCAGTGCATTCAGATAGTCCAACCATTTATCGGGGTGATCTGGTAAACTTGCTTTGCATCATCACCATTGAAACAACAGTACTTGATCCAGGTATGATTTGAATATGTTTTCCAGTTTTTCAATAGTTTATTTCTTCATCAAGGAAATTTTGTGGAATATTTTATAGCCTACATTCCCCCATAGCCAAGTATCTGGATATTACCGTAGATTGTCCTCAGATGATGTTTGTGCAAACACCGAGTAGTGGTGGGTGAAGTACCAGGTTTACAGCTAGAAATAAGTGCTTAGCCTTATTGCCATGCACTCAAAAGCCCGATTGGGCTTATTATCAGGGGATGTCTTATTTTGGGGGAAACAGGGTATTAATATGGGACTTCTCAGCATATTCAGTGAATTTTGAATATTTAATCAAGTTGAACAGAGTATCTGGAACTGCCCAGGTATTCAGGAAAACCTACATTTTATTTTATTTTATAAGGGTCCAAAGGGTTTAAATTTTAATCATCATCATATTTGTGGTCATGCAAAATTCAGTATACTTCAGAGGACACTTCTTTGAATTAACTCTCTAGTTCTAGTAGGTGTTCAGCATACTAATATGGCCTTAGCTATTTAGGTTTGTTTTGCAGCATGTTGAGAAAACATTTTGGAGAATCTGTCTATTCTTTCTTAATCCTTAATATTTGTCCTGATGTATTGAAAGTGCCTAATAGAACATTTAGACAAAAATCTTACTGCACTGAGACAAATGTTTTTTCCCCCCCTATGTGAGCCACTCCTTAAATGTTCAGGTCAGTGCATATAACTAATAATCCTAGTTCGGCGTTCAGTTTGCAGGAAAATTTAATTGCACTGTTAATGTTCAGTAAAAGTAATAAATATTAGTGCAATTAATGAAGTTTAAGAAAAATACAATTTGAAAACACATTTAAAAGTCCCACACTGAGTGTAATTGCCTTTACCCATTTAAAGTCTCCTGATGACTACATGGACACTTCCATGTTGATTTCTTGGCAACAATATAGAAAGGACTTACCATTCTTGATTTCTAGGTTATTTTTTTCAATGTCTGAAACAAGTCCACAGCCCTAGGAATTCCTGGTGATCTCCCATCCAAGTACTAGCCAAATTTAATCTTGCTTAGCTTTTGTGGGAACAGCCACATTTGTATCACGTTCACATACATTTTTCATTCCATCTTCTCCCCATATCTACAATGGTGCTTAAAAATTTGTGAACTCTCTTGAATGAATAAATGAACAAGTATAATGTCTGGCTCATGTGTTTAATTGGGTTCTCTTTATTTAATTTCAGAACTTGTTTGGAGAGCTGATAACATTTTAGATAATATTTATCCAGAAACATTGAAACTTCAGTAGGATAGACAAACTTTTAAGCACCACTCTGTGTTTTTAATAATCTACATAAAATTCACATATAATATGTTAAATGTGGTATTAGATGGGATCAGAAATTCAAGTCCAGCCTTAGCCATGAAAGCCAGCTGGATGACTTTGGGCCAGTTACTTTCTCTGCCCAACCCACCTCACAGAGTTGTGGAGAAAATAAAAGTTGAATTCAATATGTTTGCCACCTTGAGTTATTTGTAAAAATAATAAAAGCTGAAAATGCATTCATTCATTCATCCATTCATTCATTCTGAAATATACTTTGTTCCACTTACCCATTATTTGTGAAAGCTTTGTATACTTCAATTTTTCACATTTGCTTATTGTTATAGTTTACAAACTGGGCTCTGGAGCAGTTCAATTCCCCTTAAATGAATAGGCTGAGTCACAAAGACCAGGTGGATGCCATTGCCAATCAAGCCTTTACCCAGCTGGTGGACCAAATGTAGCCATTAAAAGAAAAGGCGGTGCTAAATGCAGTCACTTTGGCTTGTCATCTCTAAACTGGACTGAAGTATAATTTACATAACAGGGAATTGCCTGAAAGAGCACCAGAAACTTTAGCTTCAAAATAATAATAGGCCAGGCCCACTACTATTATATTATATCATTATTACAGAAATGGAGCTCGCTATCAGTTTCTTTCTGAATAAAATTCAACTGTTGGCTATCACTCAGCCCAATATGGCTTGTGGCATCTAGAGGCTACCTGTTTTGGGTACAATTCTCTCCAACAAAATACAGAGAATTCCTGGTCGGGTCACATCACACTTTCAATATACCTCATCAGAATAAATTTTTGCAACACAATGATATTCACATTACTCAGAATTAAATCCTAATACAGGATCTTATAATATCATATTCAAGCGGATATGCATAAGCCTGCATTGTAGTACAATAATGAATTAATATTTACTGAGTGTTTGTGTATTACAATATTTATTCATACAATTTATAGACAGCTATAGGGAAAGCCAATTATTTTGGACATCTCAGAATTAAACATACGGAAAACAAAAAGAATTATGAACATCTCCATAAAGAACATAACACCAAAGAAAGTCCATCCTACAGAAGCATCTTTAATAGCTTCCTGAACATTATTAGGGTGGGAGCCATATAGATCTCTGGGGGGGAGGGGATATTATTCTAGAGGGCAGGCAATGTGACAAATAAGGCATGCTTCATGGACCCCTCAAGGTGATACTGCTTAAGCACTGGGACATGCAGCATACCCACTCTGCCTGATTACACTAGATGGGCAGAAAAACACTGGAGGCAAGTGCCCACTCAGATAACTGGACCTATGGTCTTACTGGAATGGAAGCATTGGGAATCTTTAAAATAAAGAATTTTGTTCAATAGCAGATGTCATTATTACAAGTATGGTCAATATATCACTTATGACCAATTGCAGTGTTTCATAGCATCAAAGAACAAATAAGCAATTTGTGCTAAACATAAAATTAGATCAAAAGGTCTTTTGTTTGTTTATTTTTAGGAGTATTGGGGGGCATTCTGCATTTTTTTTTAAGGTGTAAAATTTTAGGTCTAAGTTCCTTCTTTGATATCTGCCTATCTCCATAATCTTTATGAGGTTCATAAAAACTTGGTCTGTGGTCTTTATCATTCTTTGCAAACATATATGCTGTTTGTTGCAACTAGATAATTAAATAGATAACTAAATAATTCTTGGCTTTCTAACTAAAAGAGACGAAGTGGCGCAGTGGTTAGAGTGCAGCACTGCAGGCTATTTCAGCTGACTGCTAGCTGCAGTTCAGCGGTTCAAATCTCACCGGCTCAAGGTTGACTCAGCCTTCCATCCTTCCGAGGTGGGTAAAATGAGGACCCAGATTGTTGGGGGCAATATGCTGACTCTGTGAACCGCTTAGAGAGGGGCTGTAAAGCACTGTGAAGCGGTATATAAGTCTAAGTGCTATTGCTATTGCTAAATAATTCTTGGTTTTCCAAATGAATGGAGGGATTCTAAATTGGAGAACTTTAATACAGTCTTTGAAGACTTTTAGTACATTGTTCTAGAGTTAGAGCAATTTGATAAATGTTTTGTTAGCATATAGAACATTTTATATATTCAGTAAACTTAAACCCCTGCACTTTAATATTGTACAAATTGAATTAAACTTGTAGCTGCTCTTACTTGATTGCTGTTATGCTGTGCAGTCCTCCAAATTCAGTTTGGAAGTGCTGCTTTGGAACACACAGCAGTAGGAACACAGCCTTTGCTTGTGATTCATTAAAACATCCTCACAATGCTGGAAAGAGGCTTGGTGTTTTAATGAGCTGTAGGCAGATGAAGTGCTACACATTGCAAAAGATCCTTTACCTGTGAAAAACAACATGCGGCACAGTCTGAATCATTATATTATAAAATTATTTTAATAGTATGCTATATAATTTGTAATTAGCCACTTTAAGGATGGAAAAGCAGTAAATTTAATAAAAAATAAAATTAGAATTAAGCACCTTTCATCAGTTGAGTATCATTTAAACTATTTGAATACATGCAATTCAGTATATTTCTCATAAGTCTCTCATATACACAATGAAGCAGTTGAAGCAGTTCTGCTGTGAAGGACACGTCTAATTCACATCTTTGTATTCACCGATTGTGATAATGACCTTTAAGCTCTAGGACAGTGTTACAAATGCTTGTAGGAATGTGTGGCAAATTTATTCAGACTAGTTCCCACATTTGATTTCCATCTTACAGTGGGATACACCAAAATATTCTACATTGAATGCAACAATTAAACTGCCAACAACAGCTACTAACCTAATGAGCTTAAAAGTACTCATGGATTTATAAAAATTGTTCCTATTAAAATACAAAAAAATGATGGGTTCTGACTAGCTGTCATTCTGTATTAGAGGTAGAAGTCAGTGTAGGCTCTTCGGAGCTTATTCCCTAGCAAAATTGGCATATATAGTGACATATACCTTATATACATATGAAGGTAAAAGGTTATCTGAATTGGGTCAGTGGTACAGGAAGTTATTAGTGCATAATGGGACGTGTTAAAGTCCCATTATGTTCCTTTAAAGGAAGTGCTGTCTGGTTTTGATGACCAAGCCAGTAATTAAAGCACTAATTTATGTATAAAATATTATATAACTAAAATGATATATTTATGACATTTGTATGTCTTTAAGTTACATATATTTTGCATGGGTTCTTATAAAAAGTATACACAACACATTTTAAAAGTAAGTGTACTTCCGGGAAGACATTTCCAAAACCACAGTCATATCATTACATTTGGTAGAATATTTTTGGCAAAGCACCTGAAGAATTTTGGACATGTACATATGAAATAAGGTATTTTACAGGTAATTTAAACCAATGAAATTAGAGGATAAACAACTTTATAAATTAGATGTGAAAACTGATTGATTAAATTGAAAAAGCAGTATACTTTACCCCAACTATACTAAAGTAACATTTGATATGTTCAACTCTGTTAGTCCCATTCTCAGAGCTGATCATTTTACCCTACCCAAAAAAAGGGGGGGATAGTAGTAATAACAGTAAGGAAAGGTCATAATAGAGTCTACAGTGTCCTGGAAAGTTGAGGAAAACATCCAACCCTTTCAAGTCCAGGGGCAGGACCAAAATAACTGTAGAGGTGGTGACTTCAAGTTGACTCTTATGATGGAGCTAGAAATGCAAAGGAATTTAGGTATGATATAATGGTTCAGTTGCTATTCTCCATGATACTTGCCTAAAAACATTGGTCTAGCAAGAATTCTTTATACAAATGATCTTAACTCTTCATTCTGTGGGTAGGAAGTTTAACATTGAAGTTATTGCTTAAAAGACCCTATAAATTCTCAATCATACACTGAATTCAACTAAGCTTGTGCAATTCAGTATAGTTAACTTGTTGAAGGAGAAAAAAAAGAAATTTATATACCTTCCTAAAATTTCCAAGAATTCTGTTGAGAATGGTGGTTATTATGCCTGCTCTTATTTTGGGGTTTATTATTGTATTTTCAATTCCAGATGACATGTCATTTGATGTCTCCTGGTTTGCCACACGCTCTTTTGCAATGGACAAAGAACCTGTTTTCCTAGCTTCACTAGATCGGAAAGGGATAGTGACACAGGCAAGAAGAAATGGGAGCAGTGATCTTAGCTTAGAGAGAATTTCCCCGATGGAGTACCGGCTTAGAGTTCATGGCTGTGAAGACCATGATTTTGGCAACCACTTCTGTTTGGTAAATCCTTGGGTGAGGTCAGCTGCAGGTGTTTGGCAACAGGAAAAGGAAATAAAATCTAAAGCAATTCTTGTAACTGTGAAGATGGATGGTAAGTGTCCTCACTGAAAATTTATCCTTAACTTTCTGTCAGGATTTTCTATTTCATGTAGCAGCAACAAATAGTTTGAGTTTATTTGTATTTCTATGCCGCCCAACTCCCGAGGGACTCTGGGCGGCTTACAACAATATAAAAAAAAACGTTAAAATATAAAAAACTATTAAAAAGAGACATAATAAAAACATTTAAAAACAATTAAAAACTCATACACACTGTTTCATGGCCGGATCTCACCAAATTACAGAAGCGAGATCAACGGCCCCAAGCCTGCCGGAACAGCCAGGTCTTCACCGCTTTCCGGAAGGCCAGCAGGGTGGGGATAGTCCGGATCTCAGGAGGTAACTGGTTCCAGAGGGCCGGGGCAGCCACAGAGAAGGCCCTCCCCCGCGGGCCCACCAGCCGGCACTGTTTAGCTGACGGGACCTGGAGGAGCCCAGCCCTGTGGGATCTTACCGGTCGCTGGGAGCTATGTGGTAGAAGGCGGTCTCGAAGATAACCTGGCCCTGAGCCATATAGGGTCTAATGGAAGGCTGTGTCAAATCTTTCCTCTATGTTTTTGTTTTATTGTATATTGCAATTTGGATAAGAAGAAAAAAGGATTGGATATGATTAGATGAGGGGCAGAATCCTTACCTTTTTCCTAAGAATTCCCTACCCTCAGCCTTTAGTTGCAAGGTAGAAAAACTATATGTGCCTTTCCTTGTACAAGTATCTCTCCGCTAGCCTCCCTGATTACTCATAATTCAGTAAAATTCCAAGGCAATATGCAATTTCAACCATATGATTTTTTGAATCAGTAGATCAATAACAATAGCAGCAATATCAGTACCTTCAGCAGTATCCTTCAATAATAAAATAAAAATGCTACAAAAATTAATTCAAAAACTCCCTAGGTGAGAGACAAATAAAGATTTCCACAGTTTAGATAGAGCTGGTTGTATGGTGATACACAGTTTTCATTCTTAGTGGTAGCGAGCCCATCTTACAAATATGCCATTGTATATCTCTTGCTTGATAAGGAATGACAATTCAGTATCATAATTAGTTTCCAGTAAACAGCTGTTCAGTCATATTGAATATGAAATATCTAGGTCTTAGTCCAGGTCAAATTCAAAGAAGAAAAGGAATAAAAGGAGGTCCTTTGAACAAATAACACACAAAATCCAGTTATTAGATTAGAAATACTATTTTTTTCATGTAAAAAAATTGCTGCTCCATGTGATTTGTCTATAACATTACTTTTTTTTCCCTCCTTCTCTCATTCTCAGTGCTGAATGCTTTCAAGTTTCCACTGTTGATTGGCATTGGCCTGTCTTCAGTTATCGGACTTTTATCCTGTCTGATTGGCTATTGCAGTTCCCGTTGGTGTTGCAAGAAGGAAGTTCAAGAAACTAGGCGAGAGCGTCGGCGTCTTATGTCTATGGAAATGGACTGAAGAAGAAAGATGGATGGCCTTATTTTGGGGGGAGAGGGATTTTGGAAGGGCCAGATTTACTCAGACTTGAGTATGGTGAACCAAAATGCCCTGACAACAGAACCATCTGATCTTGTTCTGGATCTGGAGCTGTTTTTCCTACCAATGTTTCACATTGAGAACACATGGTGTGTTTGTCAGCGTTTAGCTCTTTTTCCAATGGCACTTTTTATTGGGATAGCTATTTCAAAGGAAAACTGTTGCACAGACTTTTAAATAAGATTCACTACCAAAAGTTGTGATTTACAAACAAAAGCAAAACCCTTTTCTTGTTTAATAGGAGGGTGGAATTGAAATTGTTTGCATACAATTAAAAAGTCTGCCTTATAACTAAGTGACCTCTAGATAACATCTCTAGAGAAGGAAGGAAATGTTTCTGTGCTTTAGATACAGTATGTTTAATGGAAAATCCCTCTTGTGTTTTAGGTGAAATTCAATTTTTTTTTTAATTTTAAATGATGCTGCTTTAGCAGCCTTGCAAACTGATTTTTAAAAAATGTACTTTGTACAAATTTGCTCTTACAGGGCCCACTCCATTCTGATTTATTGTTGAGAAGCACAATTGTTTTCTTTCAGTTAGATATGCTTGAGACTTAAGTCTTTAGAGAAGTACCATCAGATTCCTGCTTCTTCTTTTCAAGCTGGTGGGTTTTATGTCATTACTTAACATTTCAGAAACTGGATGGAGCCTGCTAAATGTTCTAATGAAAACTACATTATTAATTCAGTGGCCAAATGTCTAGAAATCCTCTTTATCCACACATGGCTAATTTGGGGGAGGGGGAGCAGACCCTGACTAATCACAATAGTAATGTGGAATGAACTGTAATAAAGTGAAGTACACATTGCCATGGATCCTTTTTGGTTAGAAAACGAATGGACAGATTCCCAGCTTGCCACTTCAATTAGACTTTGACACTGCAGGATAAGGGTGTGAAAGATGGATGAAAAGGATTGGATAGGAGTAAGGGAAAATGCCTATTCCCAGATGTTTCTTTGTGCATGACACAATGCCAAGGGCTGTGCCCTTCAGTGTACCATTTACTGCACATACTCACTAGAAAGGTAATAATTTTCCCACAGATATTTTACCCTCTTTTCCCACAGAGGGTTCTTTTTTGGTGCTGTTATATAGAGAGACTTGGGTCTTGTCTTCCACATACTGTTACCCCACAGCCACGAGGTTGTCCTGTGATTTAGGACAGTCCATCTTCAAGCACAGCTAGTATTTTTAAGCAATAAAAAGTCTGAATAAAAGTATAATAAAATCATTATGCTTTAAACGTAATATGATTTGAATCAAGCTAAGAGATTATACTGAAGTAGAAGCCTATGAATCATTTTTCAAAATGCTTCAGATTGAAAAGAAAATGTTGATCTTCCAAATATACTGGTGTAATATGAATTGAATGTACATTGTACACAGGTTGCAGACATTCATACAGATTTAATAATGATTATTGCTGTCATTTTTGTATATTCTAAGAAATGGAAGAATATGTACAGATCACTCATTGTGCATAAATACCCATATTAAAAAATATTTATATATTTTTTAATCTCCACATAGTTTTAAACAGGTATTTGAGCTTCAGGCTAAGCCTCATTGGTATCATCTTTCATGGACATTCCAAGGAGTATTATTAGAGGACTGTCCAATTTTAGCTGCACAATATCAGCTCAAAATTGATTTGGTTCCTCTTTGCTGTGTTATAGTCCTGATTTGTACTGCTCTATCCTAATCAAGTGATCATAAGAATGCAATTGTAATTTTGGGATATTCAAATGGATGCCCCTGGAAGGATTTGCATCTTGAGAGTTTAAAGATCTCTCTTCAAATCTGTGACTTGGAAAGTTTATAGAGCCAATATGGTTTGAGTTTGGAGCTATTTAGGGGGCTTAGCAAATGATTTGGCTGGCTGACCAATCATCTTTTCTTCATAACAAACTGTTTCACACTTGACATTTATGACATGACCCTAGAAGTTATTTAAATTGACACCACAACATTTAACAAACCTCTTTGTGTTTATTGTTTCATAGTACGAGTGAATTTTTGATATTATTTTTGCCCATTCATTAAAACATCTTATTTCTACAGTAAAATTGTGATAAGGAAACTATTGTGAAGCACAAATGATACTTTCATACCTATTTTTATTTAGTATGTCTTTTTGTTCTCACAGTTTGAGGAAGAAATAAAAACATACTTAAATGCAATAATTATGGAATAGAGGAGCCCAGGAGAGTGCTTGAATTTTCTCAAGCACTTGTTGCACATTGACATTGTCTCTTTGTGGAAAGAAACTCAGGTTTGATTCAGGAATTTCTTATTATTCATTGAGGATTCCCTTTCTCTCCAGTTTTGCCCATTCTTTTGGACCGGAAAGAGAAGGCAAGCATCAATTGGCCAACAGGACATAGTTCCTCCCTTTGGATTTGAAGTGATGCTTCATGCCCTGTCTGAACTACACCTGAAATAGTACACTCTTTTTTCAATTGTGCCAGTTTTATATCATTCCTCAAATAGATTTTATTTCCATAAGATTTTTTTTTTTTACTCCTACATTAAGATCACTCTGTTTCTTATTTGAGACTCAGATTCTCAGTATATTTGTCAAAGCTTCAGTCATGGGTTCAACAGTCAAATATCCTAAGGGCTTCCGTTGATCTGGTTTATCATTTTTGGCATTTTCAACTTAAAGAAACTGAGGACACTTGGAATGTGAAATGAACTTGTTTTCAGAAGTATCTTGAATAAAGGAAATGGAATATCTTTTGTTCATTTTAAGAGGGAAGATTCAAGTGCAGTTCTGGATGTTTTTTAAAATATTTCCAGAATAGCTTTGGAGGATAAGAATTGAACAGTTACAATGATTCTGTGTAATGTGTGTGTTTTTATATGAAAAATAAATGGTCTTTTTATAAAATCTATGTTTTGTGGTTATTGTGTTGAACTACAGGTTATTTTTGCTTATGCACAGGAATCCAGATACGTTTTCCCAATGGATGGATTCTTTTCTGTTGCATTTATATCCCAACATTTGCATGACATTTAGAGAAGAAAAAGACTTGTAGTTTGTCAATTTGTCCCTATGAATTTTGTTTTATAGCTGATTTTATTTCAAAATGATGGATTGAAAAGAAGTGATTTTGCAACTGAAGTGTGTTCTCCCCTGTGCAAGGCTTAGTATTGTGCTGAAAATATATTGAGACCCCTCACCCTCAATTATGTTGAAAATGCTGCAATGGTATTTCCTTAGAAGGAATAATCTCTATATGTGCAGTCTAGAACTAAATTCCTTCATTCCTTCAAGATAATGTTTGTGCAGAGCAATCTCTTACGCTAGTAAGTTTTATAAATTGATCCTGGCACTAATAAACTGATATAAACGCTTGTTTCTTAAGTTGTGGTGGCCACCTGAATTGAAATAAATTCTCTTCATAAATAAATATTGGGTAAATTATGAGTTCCAAAGATGGAAAGATCTTGAAGTCCAATTGTGGACTTTGGCTGCTTTCATGGATAAGGAAACTAAACCTGTAAAGCCTTCATATTTGATAGATAATTGGGTGGGACTCTGATCTATTCGTCTACCCCACATTATTAAAGTGTTCACTACACCCTACAATACAAATGCTTACTGTAGCTAAATGTGCACTGCAAGATTATGTGGAAGCTAATATTTATGTCTGATCACGTGACTATATAATTTTTTTAGATATTTGCAGGGTAGGATTTCTTCAGAGTTCTGAGCTTTTTAGAGTCCCCTTTCAGTATGAAATATTGACATCATTGAAAATATGGCTAAGTATAGTCAGATGCCAAGCAGGATTGGGGCTGGAAGAGAAACGAACTTCTGTTCCACTAAACTTTTGACTCTTAATATGTCATTCTCAATTTTTGGGAGGGCCTGAAATAATCTTTTCCAGTGAAATTTAGCTTCACTAAAGTAACGAAGAAGCTATGATATATATTGAAAACTCTGTTTCAAGCTTTGTTTGAATATTGCATGAAACATGACCTCAGAACAGGTTTAAACTCTATACTATAAAATGTCTGATTATGTAGCTGAAAGTTGTTTTTCGTCCTTCATCTTCCCCCTCCCAAAAAATGTATCCTTTCAGAAACTGCATCTATGAGTTAATGCAATCAATAGCATCATTTTTCAGAAGGAAAAATATCCAGGGTTTTCATCCAAGCTGATCGGAATCTTGCAGATCTTGTGAAATGGAAACAGTCCTCTAGGAAATCTTGCCAAACTAAAGTACTTTTAAAAATACAAAGCACCAGCAAAAGATAAAAGTTTGTTTTTAACAGCCTAAATGAGAGCTCTGTGGCATAGTGGTTCAGATATTAGACCAGATGTGAGGAGATAACACATTCACATTTACTGAAAACTGTGGTCACTAGTTATTAAGTTCTGGAAATAAAATGGGGAGAAATTCCATGAACTTGCCAATTTTTGACAAGTTTAACCAAAATAAAAGTTAAAACAAATTTCCCATGGGTGTCTCCTATTAATATAACCCCGACAGGAAGATTATTTTATAAAGATCAGCAGGACTTAACAAGGATACAAGGATAACGTTACAAAACAAAAGAGCCACTGCAGTAGAGGATTCCCTTTGGATCCAGGCTCTCTTAATCAAGCGGTTAGGACTCTGAGCAACCACTAACCCAAAGTAACAGGTAGCCAATATAGCAACCAATGAATTAGAATTATATGATAGTAATACCTTTTACCCATTAATATCCTGCTGCTTGCATTGTATACCAACTGCAGTTTGAGGATCTTCTTCAAAAGCAGCCTGATAAAAGTCACATTACAGTAGTCAAAACCATGATAAAGAGAATGTGACTCCCTATTATCAAGGTATCACAATCTAGGTAGTCCAAATGGCATAACAGCCTAAGCTCGGAAAAGGTCCTCCTATATGTGTTAGATTAAATGAACTGGAATTTATACTCAATATATCTGAAAGGTGTGAAGTTATGGAATAGAATAGAATAGAATAGAATAGAAT
>QLTV01000598.1:1321014-1350644 GCA_003457575.1 Thermophis baileyi | reverse complement strand
CATAAGCGCACCATCGTGCCTACTGGCCCTGTCTTACTGTCCCTATTTATCTGTATTTACTTCCTTTGTTCATGTTTATGTTCATACCTATTCTTGTTATCTTGTACATGTTTGACAAACAAATAAATAAATAAAAATAAAATTTACATTATAATCAAAACTATGTATAATCTATACAAAAAAAGCTACATATTTGTTGGCAGAGGTGCCCTTAAATGTGTAGAGCACTCAAAATTTCATTCTGCTTCTCGGGGACAAGAATTTCCAAATACTTTAATACAACTCCTCTCATTTTAAAAATCTGAAATCAGTTGTTGTATTGAAAGGTTTCATGTTTTCTTTTTTAAATGAACAGTGTCCCGTTAAGATTCATACCCCTAGAGGGTGCTAGAGTAATGCTTGTCACTTAGCAGTACTGTACCTACCTGTACTTGTGTGAGGCTGGGGGAAGGCTGGTATGTTTTTTTGTTTTTTGCTTTGGGTTTTCTTTTCTTTTTTAAACAAAATTACATAATCTTGAGAGGTTATTTAATAATATGCGTCATGTTTTTGTATGATTGCTCAATTCCTGATCTATTTCTTATTTCCGTGACTATGAAATATGGGCAAAATAACCCTTCAGATGGCCATAAAATGATAGAAGAGAATCGGGTTTCTTTCCATTTTTATTTTTAAAGATATTATTCATTCTGCTGTATAACACTTAAATTTAAATATCCCATACTACTGGGACCAGAAGACAACTTTTATATAATCTCAATTGATATACAAATTAAAATTAAATTTGCTTTTTTTAGAGAGCAGATTTTACCACAGTAATTCATGTGTTAAAGAGAGGGGGGCGGGGAGAGAGAGAGAGCGAGAGAGAGAGAGAGAGAGAGAGAGAGAGAGAGAGAGAGAGAATTTAGAAACTTTATTGATGGACTTTTTTTTCCCCAAGATATATCTGATTGGCTGCTACTGGTCAGGATGAATAATATGACACCCCAGCCTCTCTGCTGGAAAGATTGTAGCCTTTCTCCCAAGGATGTCCCTTTCAGCTGGAGGTAAAAATCCAATGGCACTGAAAATTCAGCAAACCAGTTTATTTATTTTGTTTTATTTATTTAAATTTATTGGGTGTCAGCTTATCTCAATAGGACAGTAGGATGCTGATAGAACTTAAGTATGTATTTGGTGTCTGGTTACTTTATCTAAGAGATTAGGAGACTAACTTTGACATAAATTTATCAGATGGAGGGACACTGTTCTGCCATGCTAAAAACTAGGAATTTATCACACTTCTTTACTGTAGTACAATTTACATTATATGTAGATTGCCAACACCTCACATTGTTACTAATAATTCACCCATCTGAGTCTGGATTTATAAAAAATAAGCTTCACATAAGTTCCACCTGGTGACTGATATTTTGGACTTCATGGCAGATGAATTAGAAAGAATTGCTTTAGTTTCATTGGATGTGCAAACATCTTTGATATGGTTCAGTTTGAAATTAGGAAGTGTGTTCTAAAAAGATATGGGATACATGACAAATGGATTTATTTCTTCTTCAAATTATATTATTTGGCACTCATCAAGAATGTCCCTCCTTTAGTCTTTAATTTGGTCTTTGAACTCTTATCTTTTTTATTGAGCAGTCTAAAGATATTAAGGCTGTGAATATAATTCACGGCCATTTTGGATAATAAAGTGCCACTAGGTAGACCAGACCAGGAAATCAGCTCCACAGAAATGCTAAAACTTATTTCGTTGGAATTGACTATAATAATAGAATGGTGTCTGACTGAACTTATTAGGAGACTGAACTTCGCTTCCTAATAATAATTTAGTGGATTAGGAGGTATCTACCTAAGCTGCTTTCAAATGTTATTTTATTGTTCTGGACATAAAAAACCATTTCAACACCTTTGGACCACAGGAAGAGATGCTGTGGGCCAACCCAAATTTGAAAATTTTTCTATTGAAAGGTATCTTATTCAAATACTGAGGTTAAAGAAGACATAAATATCTTAATCAATAGTAACATAATGGCTATTTTAAAAACTTTGAGAGACTGACTTCTAAAAAAGATTTGCCCATAAGATCATCAAGTCCCATCTTAGCCATGAAAGCCAGATGGATGACTTTGGACCAGTCACTCTCTCTCTCAGTTCAACCCACCTCACACAGTTGTTGTTGTGGGGGGAAAAGGGAGATGAAGGTGTGTTGAACATGTTTGTTGCCTTATTTGTAAAAATAATAAAGGGATAAAAAATAAACAAATACAGTTGAAAAACATGTATTGACTAAACAATGTCTAATTGCTTTGACTCTCAGAAGTACCTGCAATCCTAAGATCTGTAAGACATGAAAGACTTGAAGTGAAATCAACAATTCCATTTTGTTAGCAATTGCAACTCAGAATTAAGGTTAGCATTACTGTAGCTATGAACTATGGAATGAAGAATTGTAATGTCCAGTCTTGGAAAATGCATAGGTTCAAGTTTATAGGAAACATAAAACATATTTATGATTTAAGAATGAAATCAATTCATAAGAAAATATTATTTCATGCCTATTGGACCCTCAAATAGTGTTTTAAAAGACTTGTACTTCTGTTTTTTTTAATCCTGGCATTGTAAGATATTTGAAAGATTTTTAACTCATAAGATTTAGTCTTGGCCATTATTAGCTTTGTTTTGGTTTCAAACTTAGCATACATTAATAGCAATTTTGAAAAGAAATATAATAGTTAAATATTATAAATGTGTTACTAAATTATGTTCCCAAAATATGGAAATTTTATTATATTTAGAGCTTTAGTTCTGTTGAACATGGGACTTAGACAGGATGATAATCTAACAATAAACTGAAAAAGTTATATTGCTAAAATTAAGGGACCAGTTCAGGATATGACCTGATTATGTTATCAAAATTATCTAATTTAAAAAATTATTTATGAAGCTGAGACAACATGTCAATGAATGGTCTAGATTTAATCATAAGCTTAGCAATTGCATTAATCCTATATTAATACTAAATGGATATCATATACATCTTTTATCTTTTAAATTATTTTTATTTAATATTTTCATTCCATTTCTTTCATTTTGGCTCTGTTTATTGTAATTACCACCATAAATGTATGCTCTTTTCTCACTATATTATGATTATGCTATATATAAATATATTTCTGCTAGTGTTGTCATTATTTCTATTTCACTATAGTAACTTCAATACAATAGTGACTAATAACTTTAACATTAAGTGTATATGCTGTCAGCCACAAGAGAAAATGCGGTTAAACTTCTCTATAGTTTAACTATATATCTAAAAAAAAGTAGTCAGAAAAAAACGGATGGAGCATACAGAAGCAAAACCACAAGAAGTATAGGTTTTAACATTCTATGGAGCAATAAGTAGCATTGGATAAAACAGGAACTCATGCACCTTAGCAAAAACAGAAGACGTTAAGCTAAGCTCCAGAACCAAATAGAAAGCAAGGTCTCTGAGCTACATCAGAATGACCAGGAATAAGTCACCTGGAGATGAATCACAGGTGAAATGCAGCCAGTTCTCACCGGTTCTCCCAAACTGTTAGTAAATTGCTTAGTTAGTATATTGCTTAGGCAGTTCAGAAAAATGACAAAAAATAAAGCGCAAGAGCGCGCTCTCTCTCTCTCTCTCTCTCTCTCTCTCTCTCTCTCTCTCTCTCTCTCTCTCTCTCTCTCTCTCTCTCCCTTCAGTTAATAGCTCCACTTAACAGTTGCAACTGGAATGCAGCCGATACACGCTGAATCAGGTCAATAAACAACAGAAACTGACAAGATTAGGGCAGGGAAACCCATCAATCACCTATCTAGGGATGGGATTAACCTCTTCCCTTCAGGAAGAAGGACAAGATTACAAATATTTTCATTATAAAGAGTATTAAGTAACACTTCTGTGGTCAGCTGATACTCCCTGGAGTTTCCCAAGACCTTTTATAGCTGCTGCAGTGGTTGGCTACTTCTTGTTTCTTCCAGGGGAAAAGATACAGGAGGGGACAATGATGCAGCTTGATCATACAGGCCGTGAATTTAATGCATGTGTGGTCCAGCCAGCTGTATTGCTTCTGCTGTGAGGCACCCAATTTAGAATATAGAGAACATAGAATAATAGAGTTGGAAGGGTTAATGGCTTTTGGCAGCACACTCAGGCTTTCAATTAGTCTGAGCAGCTACTCTTAGTTTCCCTCTCAGCTGCTGTGTTTGCTTTGGGGTTGGCTTTTTTAAAAAAGGGGAATGGCTGTTTTACGTTTTCTGCATTGTTTTAGTGGTTCCTGGCACTGTCCTTTTGGGGTGTACTTCCCTCACTCTTTTTGAAAGCCTCTAGTGATGGCAAGCTATTCCATTGGTTGATTGGTTAGGGTTAGGGTTAGGGTTAGGAAATTTCTCCTTAGTCCTAGGTTGCTTCTCTCTTTGGTTAGTTTCCATCCATTGTTCCTTGTTGTGCCTTTTGGTGCTTTGGAAAATAGATTGACTCCCTCATTTTTGTAGGAGCCCCTCAAATTTCCTGACAGAACAATCAGTGGAACAACTTGACTCCAAAAGTTGTAAATGCTCCAACACTGGAAGTTTTTAAGAAGAGATTGGATAACCATTTGTCTGAAGTGGTGTAGGGTTTCCTGCCTAAGCAGGGGGTTGGATCCATGCCCACCAAGCCACGCCCACCAAGCCACGCCCACAGAACCTGTAGGGAAAATTTTTGGATTTCACCACTGAGATGAATATATATTGTTTCATAAGGAGAAGGTAAAGGACAGGCATATAATCATTTTTATTAGAAAGTGGATCATAACTTAGATTTTTAAGGTTAAGAGTTTCCACAATGGAACATCAGAAAAAGCAATAGCAGAAATCTGACAGTGAATCTTTTAAAATGGCTCTAAACATCAATAAGACTAATAATAGTCAGGAATTCAATGGATATAAATAAGTTCACAAATTAAAACTCATCAGGAAAAAAAACATAATTTGCTTGTGTCCCCTGAAGCGCCCTACAAATATATGTTTGTGTCATAAAAATTATTAGTTATATATTTTCTATTGCAAGGGCAATATACACAAATGGAAAATCTTGGAGTAAAATTTCAAGAAAAGGTCATTCAAAACCTTTTATTGGAGAATAAAAAGTTTTAACTTTTAATAAATGTTATTACTAATATTTCCATGGCAGAACTTGGAATCGTCAAGCAGATCTTTGTCAAGTTTGTGACAGACTGCCAAGAGAATATTAAAATGCATTCAACTTCCTACCCCCATATCTAAATACATACAGATACGAGAATTGTACATGTAGAAATTAATAAATCAACCAGGAATATATTGTCAGTTAAAGTTTTCCCATATCAGGTAAAAGTTCTAGATAGTCCTCTCTATCACATCTTCATGGATGATCAGATACATGCAGGAAAGTCACAAGTTCATAGTTCCCTTCCACTCGTGCTATTTAGCAACTGGTACTTAAAATATGCTGCCTTGAATTCAGACTAAATAAACATCAGATTAGTAATCACTGACAGTCGTGCTGTCCATAAATTCTAAATCAGTAGCCAAAGTCAGCATTACATCAGAAAGCACCAAACACCTTACCTCATATACTGAACTAGCTGATACCCGTGCTTCGCTACAAAACTATGTGATGGGGCTTGATAAATTGACACTTAAATCTTGAAAATTAATGAGTAGTTAAAAAAGGGTCTGTATTATTTCATTAGAGATGGTAAGCTAAGTTTCTGTTACAGATGAAGACATTATTTGCATAGCATAGACTTTAAATTCATCCCTCAGCTGAATTGCTCAGGACCTTCCTGTAAGCAACATTCCTGGTTTTGCTCTCTGGCTGGAGGATGACCAGGCTGTCAGATGAACTGACTCTGGAGCATGCCACATAGAACTGGCCATGGGACAAACAGCTTCCTTTACTTGTGTTTTCCTAATCGCATCTGTAAATCTTTTCCTCCGTTTTTTGCCTCTTTTCCCTTTAACTGGTGTTACACTAGAAGGAACAGATTCGTCTGAACTGAGGAGGAAAATAAGGGGGGGGGGAAATCTGTCTCTGCCTACAATGGCTAGCATGGCTTAGCTCAACTGTTCTGTAGTAAAGCTGCTTGATGCTGTGAAAGCAAAAGCAAAAGCGAAACTGAAACTCCTCTGCTTGTGTTTTGCATTTGGATCAGATTTCTTTTCAGGTGGGGAGGGGGGAGTACAACTCCTTAGCATCAGAGCTTGTTAATATTAATTTAAGAAATACTCATGCTGCGATGGTCATTTTGAAAAATCCTTTCTTAGTGAGCACCTAGAAGCCAAGAGGAACATACGTGACAAATTTCAAGTTTGTAGGCTTTACGATTCTGGAGATTTCGTGATTAATGTGTGAGTGGTTTTCGGTTTTATATATATAGATAACATTTCCCTCTTTTTCTTAGTTTCACATTCAGCTTCAATAGTTTTAACAATAGAGAAAACAATAAACTGCTCTGTCTTCATTTTTTCCAGGGTCATCCACAGTTAAATACATTCTAGCTATACATCTATTATTGTAGGCTTTGAGTAGAATTTTCTGGAAGGACTTTAATTTTTTTATTTCTGCTTTCAGTTTTATCCATCTATAGCATTGTCAGCACCTTAGCTAAAGGCACGTGTTCATTCCAATCTCTTCCCTAACCCTCATTTTCATTTTCAAACCATAAAAGGTCTGGCAAGTTCAGTTTTAAAACCTCTATAAATACTTGTTTTTGTACTTTGATACATCTTTCTTTTGATTAAATTCAGCATCTAGGCTTCACTTACAAGCTTTGTTCCAGTTTCAAGTTATTTAAATGATTTCCTTTCCTAGCTAGAAGATTTGTAACACTGTGGACTTATGCAGGTCAAGCAAGCCTTTTTGGGGTTGTGGGGGTTGATCGTTGCCATTTAATACATTGTTTTCATTAATCCATCTAATTCAAAGCACATTGTGCATGTTAATCACAGAGTTGTTGGGCTGAAAAGAGTAACATAATAGTTCCCAGGGTTAAACAGCCCATTTGATGCCATTCAGTTTTGTTTTGATATGTTTTTTGGACCAATATGCATGACTAGTAACTAGAAGCAATTCAGAGAGACAGGAAATTACTACAGAGAGAGGTAAGGGAGAACGTTGCATTCTACATTTGCTTGTTAAACTAACACAAAAGCAGCATTCAGTTCCCAGAAAGTCATAATATGACTATTCATTGTTGCAATTTCAGCTCCACTGATTACCACTGTATGCCCTATAGAACATAGAAAGGAGTGATTATTTTCCTCAATCTCATACGTATAGAAGTTCAGCATGCAGAATCTCTCTCTCTCTCTCCACATATATATACATACATGCAAAGGACCTCCTTATGCTATTCTACACTTTAATGTTACTGTTCTTTCAGCAAGAGTCCCAAAAGCTTATCAAATAAGAGGCCAGTTGAGAAATTTATACAGCATAGCCATAAAAGTTAATTGAATACACAGCCTATTTGTGGAACATGGACTCTAATGAGATAATAGATACTACAGCACAGGCTCTCCACTTCTCTGTTAAGACTCCTTGCTTGACTAAAGGACTCTGTGTGGAACAGTAGTTTTAATTCTGTGTAAATGGAATAGCCTATGCTATAAAAATTGTTCTAGAATCCTGACTAAGTCACGATTAAAACTGGTGATGTCTTGATCATACTTGTAATTTTCCTGGACTTATTGACCATAAGAAATAAAATGTTTCTTCCATCTGAGATCTGGGGGTGGAACCGGAGGTGATTTTTCATTACAAATTTGATATTGAGATGAAGTGTGATAGCCTTTTCAGCCTGAAAAGTAGAGGTGGTCCTCATTTAACAATCATTTCTTCAGTACTATTCAAACGTACTATTAGGGTTAATGAGTGGTCCTTATACTTAGTCATTGCGGCATCCCCATAATCTTCTGATTGCAATTTGCAACTTCCTCAGTTGGATTCTGACAAGCAGGACAGGGGTGAAATTCAGCAGGTTCTGACAGGTTCTGGAAAACCGGTAGCGGAAATTTTGATTAGTTTGGAGAACTGGCAAATACCACCTCTGGCTGGCCCTAGAGTAGGGTGGGAATGGAGATTTTGCAGTATCCTTCCCCTGTTATGCCCACCAAGCCACGCCCACAGAACCGGTAGGGAAAATTTTTGAATTTCACCCCTGAAGCAGGAGGTGTGGTGGCTCAGTGGCTTAACGATACTGGGGATGGTCTTTGCTCCAGTGATTTGAGTCCTGGCAGTGTTTAGCAGGGTGAGTTCCCATCACTTACCTCAACTTCTGCCCACCTAGCAGTTCAAAAGCATGTTATATGCGAGTAGATAAGTGAAGTCAATGGGGAAGCCTGATTTACTTAACAACCATGCCCTTAACAACTGCAGTAATTCACTTAACAACTGTGGCAAGAAAGGTCGTAAAATGAGGCAAAATTCACTTAACAAATGTCTCTCTTAGCAACAGAAATTTTGGGCTCAATTGTGGTCGTAAGTTGAGGACTACCTGTAGGCAGCTAACCAGCCCCTATGTGATATAGAATACCTTTGTCCTGATCCAGTAGTTCTTTTCCTATGTTCTTAAATAATACCTACACTGACTCCCTGCAGATGTTTAGGATTTTAACTTATCTTCTTTCCCAACATTTAATTCTTTAAAGATGGAGCTCTCTGGAATTGATCTAAAGAACTTCATGTATGGAAAATACATTCTCAACAATTGAGCTATGTCCTTCCCATTGTTTACATGTAAGATTATGGGGGTACAGTGTATATCACTTTATGGCAGTGGTTCTCAACTTTTCTAATGCCGCGACCCCCCTGCGCCCCCCCCGTCGCCGCCGCTACTTCGCCCGGACACTGCCATTTGGGGTCTTTTACCCTCTGCGCATGCGCAAAGCATTCTGCGCATGCGCAGACGGTAGAAGAACCCAAATGGCGGCGTCCGGGCTACCAGCTGTCCGGAGACCCTCAGGCACGGCCGAACCGGGACCTTTTCACTCCTGCAGTGACGGTGGCACCAAAATGGCGGGCTAACATGCGCGGCGACCCCTGTGAAATGGTCGTTCGACCCCCAAAGGGGTCGCGACCCACAGGTTGAGAACCGCTGCTTTATGGCATATAATTATGTAAATTTTATTTTGACATTCATTAGCAGCTAGATGCATTTAGCACCAGAAGTTTAGACCTGGAGCATAACTCTGTCAGGTAAGGATACCTAATTCTTCAAAGAAAAAAAAATAAACAAGATATCTAATTGTGCTCATTACTCAATGATCCCATTTTATAGAACTATTTCTGGGTAATCAGACTTCACAGGGCTTTTGAATTACCAATTGATACATCAACCTTTTTCTATAGTGTCATGAAGTGAATATATATGAATCAATTCCACTTATTTTAAATAAACATTGGATATAATTTTTTTGATAATTACAAATGAATTGCTTTGCATTCTATTATTGGAAAAATATGAGAAATTCTCTCCATGTTATTCTTTTCATGAAGAAAAAAAAAGAACAATGTGGGCTCTGTGTTGTATCATCATTATCAGAACTGTGAAGGAAAGGCAGACCATCTCTTCCATGAGCCAAGGAAAACTGAGATTCAAATAAGGATTGAAGATACCAAGAAAGAACTAAGAAGGAGTAAGAAAATATTAAGGTCTATGAAAGCACAAACATTTTTAACAGCTTCTATTCTGAAAGACTATTTGTCTGTGAAATTTTAATGTTTAGTTTTCATGTCACATATTTGAACAATTATAATACAGCACTGAGTGGAGGAAAAAAAATTCTTAAGATTGCAAGTATTCGTCGACTTACAACAGTTCATTTAGTGACTGTTCAAAGTTACAACAGCACTGAAAAAAGTGACTTATGACTGATTTTGACACTGATGTCCATTGCAGTATCCCCACAGTCACATGATCAAAATTCAGATACTTAGCAACTGGTTCATATTTATTTATGATTGCAGTGTCCCAGGGTCATGTGATCACTTTTTCCAGTCTTCTGAGAAGCAAAATCAATGGGGAAGCCAGAGTCACTTAACAACTGTGTTACTAATTAACAAGTACAGTGATTCACTGAACAACTGTGACAAGAAAGGTTATAAAATGAAGCAAAACTCACTTAACAAATGTCTCACTTTGCAACATAAATTTTGGCCTCAATTCTGGTCATAAGTCAAGGACTACCTATACTGAGAATACAAAAGTCCGGAGACTATTGTGAGGGCTGAGATTCAACAGAGCTGCCTTCTTAATAAACCATTATTGTATTGGTCTGCAGATTATTATCTGTGGCCTCTTAAACATTTCTGAGAAACTTTTCACAGGTTTTTCCACTGTGAAACTTAGAAACCACAAAAAAGAAGTGGCAGTTTCCTCATCACTATTAGGCAAAGCTCATTGCCAGATCTCAGCAATTAAAGGCACATATGTTTCTTGTAGAAGAAGGAAGACTGACCTTAGTATTAATGGGGCCTCTTCTGAATTTGTCAGCTGTGCTCCTGTTGCTGCTTGGTGAGTTTCAGGTAGTGTGGTTTCTTTTTATAGAAGTCTAAGTTCAGGTTTGCTATTTCTTGCCAATGTAAGTATATTCCAGTATTAGCCAACTGGATATCTTTGGATGCTCACCTATAAGCTGCCAAACCTCCAGTGTCTGATTTTCAGGGAATTATCACATCTATCCACAAAAGTTCCATTTAATGATCCTAAGAATTGATAATGTACTTACTTATAGGGGTCTTTTTCCATTTAGGACCAGTTGTACAGCATTTGAAGAGCTATTTTTAATTATTTCACAATTTTAGGAAAGCTGCAGGCACCACTATTCCTTATTTCTATATCCTATTTGTAGTGGCTTATGTGTGTATGCTATCAGGATGAGTCCATGCTGTAAAGATTTAATGAATTCTATTCTTTGCTGATTATTGCTCTTGTGTCATCTTCTCTTAAATTAATACTAACCAAACAAGGTTTGGAAGATGCTGATCCTCATGATCGGATTAAGGGCATAATACATGAAGGTGGGATCAAACTGTTTTTTTTTCTTTTTTTTATTAAAGATAGGAGGGATGTTATTTCACTTTAGGACTTATACTACAGTTTTTCAGGTTTTCCACATCAATATAAGCAGAAAACACATGTATACTTAGTGGCACGATCAGAATGAATTCTTGAAACACAACAAACTGGTTCAGGGCCTACAGATGCTCATATCATTTACAATCTTTCACAGAAGATATGTCTTTTTCCAATACTTAAATTAAATTATATTAAATTGCAATTAATTAAAAAGGTGAGATAAATCAAAGATATATAATGTGAGAGCCACTTCCAGGAACTTATACAAGTTATTTGGATGATTTAATAATGCTTAATAATACAACAAAACAAACATAACAATAATCCTAAATATAAAACCAAAAATATTAAATAAGAGAGAAGGTAAGTCAAAAGAAATAATAAACATTTTAAAAAGCTTCACTTAAAATACAAGAACCGTTGACTAATTAAAAAATCAGTCAGTTCTAAACCTAGATCTAAGAACAAAGCCTATCCAGCAAACTAAAAGAAAGTGGCTTCAGCTGCTTTTAGTTACTATGAGCCTTATTATATGCCACCACACTAATTGGATATTGGTGTCAAATGATGGCACCATATTTATTGTTGGGTGGTAAGTCCTGTAATATTATTCAAAAGCAGAGTAACCAGGGCTCTTTTGAGTTCCCTGTAAAACTGATAATAGAAGGGGGCTAAGTAAAGAATTGTCCTAACTCTCAGGACATACTATGGTATTTTCTTGTATCTACATACCTTCTAGCTGCCAAAGGAATCACTTTCCATAGGTTAAAACAACTGCTGTTCTCAAGTCAAGATATCTGACTACACAAGATGTGCAACTGGTTTCATAATGTATCTCAAAATGTGATAGCCATTCAATATTAAACAAATCAAGTGCTCAAACATAGATGATTGAGCTCATCTATGTTATAGGAGTGAAGCTCTTGAACTTGAAACAGTTCTGAGCTCTGGTTTAAACAATACATAAAGAATTCCATCTTTTCATCCTATTAAAGGCCAGAAATAATTAACATATTTTTCACAGTTAATTTTACATACATACATACCTACATACATATTAACATTTTTCACAGTTAATTTTACATACATACATACACACACGTATGTATGTATGTATGTATGTATGTATATATGTATATATGTATGTATGTATATATGTATATATGTATATATGTATATATGTATATATGTATATATGTATATATGTATATATGTATATATTATATATGTATATATGTATATATGTATATATGTGTATGCAAAATAGCTTGTGACTTTTTTTGTAATTAATAAGTTTCAGGTTCTGGAAGACTTTCTCTTAGTCTATGAAAATGATCCAATTGTTCCTTCTTATTTTTTTATTTTCTTGGAAATAAAACCAATCTTGATCAATATTAATGAGAATGTCACATTTCTTATTCAGCATTATATATAACGCTCCTAAATGATACACAGTATTTTGTTTTAATTCACTTTCTTTTTTTCTGAATTAAAATTAATTTTGTACAAAATTAATTAATGTGGAGAAGTACTTGGCTGGATTATAGAAGGATAACTATGCATGTTGCCTTTCATAATAATTAAAAGTTTCTAGAATATTAGCTTTTATTAAATTATTATAAAGATTAATTTTTAAATCATTTCAGTATATCTTACTACTGGTTATAAATATGATAACATCATATTTCAAAAGCTAAAATGTTGCCTGACTATGCACAGGAAGAAACAGACTGAATATAGGGAACAAAATTAAAACTCAGTATAAGTTTATCAAAATAGTAGGATTTATTTAATAAAACTAAAGCAGAATTCATAGTGTTTGTGAATTCTAATGCAAGTTTTTTGAATGTTACAAATGTTCTAATTTGCATTACATTACCACCGTCTAATGATAGTTGTTGGAAAGTTTAAACTGTCTTGCTCTCATCTACCACTTCATGGGTCTGGATAATGATTTTTTTTGAATATTTTAATGTAATCAATTGGACGGATTCTACTATCTTTTAATAATTTGTTCATAGACCCCTGTGTGGGAGACCGAATGGTGTCTATTCAGAAAGGACCCCTTTATCGAGTTAGAGGGACACACATCACTATTTGGTGTAATGTCAGTGACTACCAAAAATCGGTGGAGCAGAATTTTGAGTGGTCCTCTTATCAGCTATCAGCTCCACAGAAGGAGATGAAGATGATCAGCACTGGAGACAGCGGATTCTCTTATGCTTTCTACTCCAAGCGTGTTAAAAGTGGGGAAATCTACATTGAAAAGATCAAGGAAGATTCTGTTCTCCTGCACATCACGGACCTCAAGGAGATAGATTCTGGTGTATATGAATGCCACACACCCAACACAGAAGATGTTTATCTTGGGACTTACAGCGCTAAAACAAATATCTCAGGTATGATAAAGTATGGGGTGTCTATTCACTTCTAAGCCTATACAAATTTTCATGTCGGATGTTTGATTTACTCTACTAGATTTTTTCTACTCCACATGGAGAGTGAAATGTACAAAACTACTTGTGAGACACTATATGTGTCTGCTTATCTAAGTTCAGCTTAATGATCATAACTTGTTCATACTACATAACAATATATAATTGTAAATTTTCAGAACAAACTAGATAATTAATTCCACTTCGGTGTTAACTTTATACGTGGGGCACTATTAATTAATTCTATATCCATTATAATACTATTTGTGGGATCCGATAGCTATCTGGCTAGTTTACAATCTTCTTAGTGATCAACATTCAGTCAGCCTTTAATTAGATCCTGTAACTTTCAGACAAAACTAAAGAATTAATTCTGTTTTAACTTTACTTGGGAAAAGAAAGAATGCGTGGGTACCTTGGTCATAAATTTGGAATGATTGATTGTGCTTCATTGTAATTGATCAAGGACTTCAATCTTACCCTTTTCCCAAGAAGCCATGGTCACACATAGGTGGAAGCATTATCCCAAAATCTGCTCCATAATTATTCAGAATTTGCATTGGAATTTGGATGTGGTTTTTTTTTTTTTTTGTACAGGCCTAATACCTTTGCCAGAGATAGTTTGTTTGGTGAGTGGTTAAGGGATCAAGATAGAAACCAGGAGACTGTGAGTTCTACTGCCGCCTTGGGCACAAAGTTAACTGGGTGACTTTGGGCTAATCACTTTTTTGTCTCAGCCCTAGAAAAAAGTCAGTGGCAAATCCCTTTTGAAAAACCTTGCTAAGAAAACTGCAAGGATTTATCCAGGTAGTCTCCAAGAATCAGATACGATTGAGTGGAAGAAAAAAAAAATCATTGCAACTGCACAATATCAGAAGAGCTCAGGTATTTCATGAAAATAGCTTCTCTTGCAGATGACCCAAAGATAAATAGCATTTGAAAATTGCAGCACACATAAGCAATGTATTGTACTACATACTTCAGTGATTGTACATGTAGTCCTCACTGAACAACCATTTGTACAGTGACCATTCCTAGTTACAGCAGTGCTGACAAATGCTTCTTACATTCTGTTCCTGAAATCATGGCCTTTGCAATATTCCTGCGGTCAAGTGATCAGAAAGAGCCAGTTTGGTCTAAGAAGTAGTTAAGGCAACAGACTAGAAAGCAGGAGACTGTGAGTTCAAGTCTTCTCTTAGTCATGAAAGCCAGCTGAGTGACTTTGGGCCAGCCCAACCCACCTTCACAGGGTTGTTGTTGTGAGGAAAATGGGAGGAAGATATGTTGGATATGTTCGCTGCCTTGAGTTATTTTTAAAAATAATAAAAGGGGATTACAAATAACATAAATAATTCAGTCTTGGCATCCTGTCTACATTTATGACCGCAGGGGCTCTTCAGTTCTGTCACCTGCCTATGTGACTCCATTTGTATCCTTTTGGCCATCCTGCACAGTGGAACTCTTGGCAGTAGCAGCATTGGTGACACTGGAGCTAAAGTAAAGGATTGGGTCCTTCAGCCATCTCAGCTAGCTGCCACCACTCCCAGCCCCTACTTCAGCCCCAGTACCACAGCTGAAGAGTGGGGTTTGAGGTGGCACTCCTCAGTGATGGTGGCGATGCCAGCAGTGTTAGGGCTAAAGCGGAGTCTGGGGACTATGGCAGGCAGCTACAACTGCTGAAGGCCCTGGGCCTCTACTTCAGCCTCAGTGCCATTGCCATTGCTGTTGAAGAATGCTGCTGTGAGGGAGCCAAAAGGACAGAGATGGGAGTGAGATAGCAGGGTGGGATAGTTCAAGAGTAGACAATCCCTTACTTTAACGAGGCTCTAGCCTGGGAGTGACCAAGCAGGGAATGTATTGAATAGGGATGGGTTTTCACCTAATGATCAGTGGCATTCAGTTAACAATGCCAATGAGGACTGCTGGGATTTCTGTTGCTAAGTCACGTGAGTTTATGTTTAGAGATGGAAATTCTGGTCCATTATTGGAAGTCTGACAGAAAAATATAAGGATATGTTTTTAGTGCTCTTGAATTAGAATTAGTGGGGGAAATGTAAGAGAGTTGAAAGGGATTTGAAAATTTTTAAACAGAACAGAGACTAAGGAAACTACAAAAAGGGAAGAGGTAAAAAAATATAATTCAGAGAAAGCTTCCAAGGGAAAAGCAGCAGCCATTTTCTGAGCTCGAAAAGCATCATTTAATCAATACTGGCAAATGGCAGAATTTGAAATGTAAATTTGCACCCTACAATTGGGCAATAAGAAGTTGCATGGAATGGTCACTTGGGTTTTGGTCTCCATTCACTCTTGTTTTACTACTTAGAAACAAACTTCCAATCATATACCTTGTAAAGTTCATTTTGCTTCTTCCTCCTTTTCTCATTAAACAAATTATACCCTTAACTGTTGGTTGTTTCCCATTCATCCTTTCAGAAAACATGTGGGCCAGAAGCATCATGCACGGTATTAGCATGCTAGCATTTTACTGTCATTCATCCTAGTCTTAATTGTTTGAATCCAAGTTCACAATCCCTTCAAGTCAGTATATTGTTATCATAGTCTTTGACTAGTATACCACAATCCCCTCTACAAAAAGGGATTTCTGACTGAAGAATTTAAAACTGCAATTGGTCTTTTCTTTCTGTTTAGTAATTCCAGACACACTCTCTGTCACCATGAAGTCACAGATTCTCATGCAAAATGAAGGCGATTCTTTGGATCTCATTTGTCAAGTATCGGCGGCAACAGCACAACATACCCACATTTCTGTTGCTTGGTATGTAATACCAGAAGGAAGGGATGGAAATGCCCAGAACATTCTTTCCCTGTCCAAAGATTACATTCTGCTTCCAGGCCCTTCCTACACTGAGCGGTTCAACACAGGAGACATCAGTCTAGTGAAAATTGGGGATACGGAATATAAATTTTCCATCATCAAACTTAAACATTCCGATCAAGGGAAATTGTATTGTGAAGCAGTGGAGTGGATTCAAGACCCTGATGGAACTTGGAAAGATATTGTCCAGAAACAGACAAATACAGCATCACTGACCATTAAACGCCTTGGTAAGCTTTTCTTAAACTCATGTATGTGGCATTTTATAAACAACATATAGTAGCTAGTAAAGAATCTGTGAGACAACTGTTTATGTCTGCCACAAACATTGTTAGTTTATTTTATGGTTCCGAGTTTTCCATAACCAGATTTTAAAAAGCTTAGGTATAAATGAACATTCTATTCATCAGATCTGTCTACATCAGGGGTGTCAAACTCAATTTCATTGAGGGCCGCATCACGGTTGTGTTTGACCTCGGAGGGGGTGGCCAGGGTGTGTGTGGCCAGCTTGACATCACTCATATCGGGGTGCCTGTAGTGGCCTGAGTGGTCTGCTAGTGAAAACAGGTTCCTGAGCTCCATTTTCGGCTGCGACAGCCTCCTGCAACTCTATGCCAGCGAAAACGGAGCTCAGGAGGGCCCTCCCCAGCTCTTTTTTCACAGAGGCACAGCGGTCCGGTCCTTTGCTGTTTCCAGGGTGGCCCCACGGGCCAGATCTAAGCACCCCATGGCCTTGAGTTTGACACCCCTGCTCTACATGATCAGCTACTCAGTGGGATTCGGTTTGGTTTTTCTTAAAAAGAAATAAACATATTTGAAAAACGTATTTGAAAAATTCTATTGCTCTGTGGTTCTGTCCTATCAAATTCAGAAAAATGAGAAGAAAAGTAAACCTTACAAGTTTGTTGTTTTTCTCAGATACAGATATATTAAAAAATTCAGTTTAGGAAGACCAGGGGAATGGGTACGTCTGAAGCATATCCATACAACTCAAGCAGTGATTGAAATAGTGGAGAAATAATGCATATTTCATTGTTAACTATTATTTCATTGTTCAATTTGCTAGAGCTGAGATATTCCATGCCCTGTTCATGTGATCCTGAGCCAAAGAGAAGCTGAGGCAGTAGAAGGAAAAGCGAAAGGAAAGGGGAAGAGAATGTCTTGCCTCCTTTTGCTTTTAGCCAGTTTTGCTGTGATATTAAGGAAGGGAAAATGATATCAAATTTCAGCCCATGATGGTTATGAAATCCATAACCATACAATGGCTTCTACATCTTTGCATCAAATTTGATATCTTCTACATCAAATTTTACACCAAGGTAAAAGGGAGACCTAGCCAAAACAAGTGCCTTTTTTAAACAATTTAATTCTGTAGTAGTGGAATATGAGTTCTCCTGATTGACTTCTGCAATAAAAATATGACATCCATGTAGCGCAATATCAGTTTTGTGCATTCAGATATTTAGTGTATTTTACAAATTTCTAGATAAGAATTGTTAGATTTCCAAATATTTCCTTTTTTAGTCACACTCAGTTTATGCAATTATGGACTTTGAACTTTGTTATAAAGACTGCTACTGAAAATAAATAGAATTACAACTTACATTAGATTCAGGCTCAATTGAAGTTTAGACCATACACCTGGCAAAAGAAATTTTAATGCATTTGTGAATTGAAACAGCACAGTTTAAAGTTCCACTTTACCTATAAAAAGATTCAACAAGTATTTCTTAATGAAAAACATTTTAGCAGGATTTCTATTCTGCATTATTCAATATATTGATAATTTGGAGCAGGTAAACAATTAGTTCAAGGCAGCCATTAGCTGTAGCATTTAGAATCATAGATGCCTTTCCTCCCAATACACTGGAGAGTTGATGGGAAAGTACATTTGGAAATATACCTTTGATGAGAATATATTCTTCTTTTTACTTGATACTTTTACTCTGTGAAAACAAAGGAACTGTTTTATTCAGTTATTCCAATGCATTTCTATTTGTTGCATAAATCCACACACACACACACACACACACACACATACACACACACACACACACACACCCCTCTTGCATTGTTTTTATAAATAACACAAGGTGGTGAACATATCCAATATACCTTTCTCCCCCTATTTAACCCACAACAACAACAACACTGTGAGCTGGGTTGGGCTGAGAGAAACTGAGAGTGACTGGCCCAAAGTCACCCAGTTGACTTTCATGGCCAAGGTGGAACTTGAACTCATGGTTTCTTGCTTTCTAGTCTGGTACCTTCATCACTAAACGAAACTGGCTCTCTATATACACAACTTCACCAGCTCCCCAGTTATGCTTGAATTCATTCCTATGAGTCTTGGCAGGCATGGTGTGAGGAATTTGAGAGCTACAGCCCCACCATACTTGAGGATCCCAAGTTCCTTACCTTTGCACTAGAATAATTATTTTAATGGAGTTTTTTTGGGGGGTGGGGGAAGAGGATAGGGTGGAATGGGAATCATGCCTTTAGTGACAGTGAGTAAACACTCATCTTGTTGACCAGTTTTTCACAAGCATTTTAGACTCTTTCATTTCCCTTAGCCCATCCATACTGATAGTTTGTAATTGCCCTGTCATTAGATAAATAAGAGTTATATATTTTCCTGAGACAAAATAGAATATAGTTATTCCTCAAGATACAAATCATGCTTCATGGTACTTAAAACCATCTACATTATCTTGGCATACCACATTGAGAAAACCAACAGATACTTCTCCCCATACCTACCAGAGAGAGAGAAAATAATAATACAACAAAAACAAAACAACTTAGGTCCAATTTAATAACATTCCAGCATGCTGCGGAATTGCCTGCGATCTGAGACAACTTCTTCATTCAGCTTCATGGTTCAGTCACTTGATCTTGTATGTTCACTATGTGTATTTATTTTTATTTCTACAGATAAAAAATTGAATATGAATAACACTGCTGTCAAAAATTCAACTCTGAACGGAAAAGAAGAGGACCTCAAGTGTTCAGTGGAAACCCAGAATATCCATGGTTCTGTATGGCTTGGCTCCATCATGATGGGGTGGTGGTTAGTACTGATCATTACTGGGCCTCGTCTGTCCGAATGACAGTGAAGCAAGACCTAGTGTGAGAAAACTTCTAGTGCAGCAGCAAAGCAGTGACAAGCACATCCTTATGATAAGTCAAGTGGAACTGATAGACAAAGGTACATAGAGCTGTAAGATTTCTGAAATAGAAAACACACTCTAGGTTCATTTATCATTATACAAGAACAATTCATCTGGCATCAGTACAAATATGAAGTCTCAAGGTCAATCAGGCTAGATTTTTTTTCTATACATAAATCAAAGTTGCGCTGACTGATTTTTTGCTCAGAACTGATAGACTGTAGCTTTTCTATTATGTAGGGCGAATGTATTTGTTCAGAATTTTCCAGATCTAGTCACATTCTGCAGGTGAAGTCATTCTCAGAAGTTTTGGGGTATTTGGGAATTGTGAGGTTTGTGTGGCATATAAAAATATAAAATGAATGAATGAATGAAAATAACTGAAGAAATTTGCTTTAAAATAGCAGCTAAAAATAAAGCAGATGACATAAAACAAAAGATTAGCAGCTGTCCTAAAATAAGGGATTATGGGCTTTATAATAAAGAGAGAAAAAACCCCGACTTCTGAATATCACAATTTAAACCAGGGGTGTCAAACTCGATTTCATTGAGGGCCGCATCATGTGGTTGACCTGGGGGGGCGTGAATGGGGCGAGTGTGGCCAGCTCGACATTACTCGTGTCCGGGGGTGCCTGTGGTGGCTCAGGTGGGGTTGGGGGGATCTCAATGGATCCAGGATTGATGCAGAACTTCCTTCCTTCCTTCCTTCCTTCCTTCCTTCCTTCCTTCCTTCCTTCCTTCCTTCCTTCCTTCCTTCCTTCCTTCCTTCCTTCCTTCCTTCCTTCCTGTCAGGAAATTTCTCCTTAGTTCTAGGTTGGTTCTCTCCTGGATTAGTTTCCATCCATTGCTGCTTGTCCTGCCTTCAGGTGCTTTGGAGAGTAGGATGACCCCCTCTTCTTTGGGGCAGCCCCTCAAATATTAGAATACTGCTATCATGTTACCCCTGGTCCTTCTTTTCACTAAACTAGACAAACCCAATTCCAGCAACCGTTCTATATATGTTTTATGTTCCAGACCCCCTAATCATCTTTGTTGCTCTTCTCTGCACTCTCAACCTCTTTTTTGTATCGTGGTGACCAAAACAGGATACAATATTCCAAGTGTAGTTTTACCAAGGCATTATAAATACCCTAACATTTTTGGGGCTCCGAGCAAGGCAGACATAATACATGCCAGCCAACCCACCCCTCGTGTTGCAGGGCAGGCAAGGGTTCCTTTTTGGGGAGGAGGGAGATGACCCCTGCAAGGGTTCTCTCGAGCACCACCACAAAGGACAGACCCCCCCCATTTCGCCCCATCCCCCCAACACCATCGGGGGCTCCAGCCGGCTGGTCGACTACAGGCAAGAGGAATCACTTCTCTGCTGCTGGCATCAAGGGGGCAGCGTCCCCTCGTGACTTGCCTGGTGACACCTGAGGTGGGATTCACCACCAGACCCAAACCAGGTATTCTGAGACAAGCCGCACCCCATGAAATCTGGTCCATGTGTAGCTTGCACGGAAATGGGGCGAGAATAATCCTCCCTGCCCGGGTTTGACGCGTTGTGTGAATGCAACCTGAGGGTTTTGCCAAGTGGGGGACGGGGCAGAGCTGCCACCTCCTCATCCCTTCAGGCAGCATCCATGTGTTCCTCATCATGCAGCAGAGGCACAGGGTGCAGCAGTATAGGTCGGCTCTCAAGGCTGGGGATGCTGAGACTTGGAATCCCTCCCCACAGCAGGCTGGCCCAGTGCCTCCTGAGGGGGAGAAAAACCATCCATGTGTCTGCCTCACCTGTGAGACTCTGGCCCTTGGAACATGGTGGCTGGCAGAGCGACGGGCCGATGCTGCTCCGCTGCTACCCAGATGCAACTTCCTCCTTTCTTCCTCCCTCCCTCCCTTCTTTCCCATTCCCATCTCCTTCCTTCCTCCACACTCAGAAAGGGATGAGGGGAAGGGGAGAGATTGGCACTGCTGATAGTGACCATGACTTTCCAACATGGGGGGGGGTCCCAGTGAAAGGGAAGCCTCGTGGACTGTGAGGCCAGGCTGGCAAGCAAGGCATGGAGGCTCTAGTGCGGGTGCGGCACTGATCTACAACTTGGTGTGGCCATCCGGGCCAGAACATGATCAGCCTTAGATTCGACCCATGCAGCCGCCCTGGAGCCAGCAAGAGACTGCCCCGCTACCTCAGCCCTGTCCCTTGGTGGTGGAGAAAAGGGAGGTGAGCACTGGCATCCTGGATGAAAGGGAAGTGCTTAGAACGCACTCAGCCTGCAGGGCAAGACAGTCCCCAGGGACGCCAGACCCCACACGCTCTCATCTCCTGCTCTGTGCACACCCAGGGGGCAGGGCGGGGGCGGCCCCTTGCTGGCTTCAGGGCGGTCCCGCAGATCTAAGGCCAACTGAGTTCCAGCCAGGATGGTTGTCACCAGGTTGTAGATCAGTGCCCGGCCAGCCTGGGCTGGCTGAGGTGCCGTGGACCAGTCCTTTGCTGTTTCCAGGGTAGCCCCGCTGATCTAATCACATCGCGGGCCGGATCTGGCCCTCAGGCCTTGCGTTTGACACCCCTAATGTAGAGGCTATTTCAACTTGTTCACTTAGGCATTCATTGGAACTTTCCATTTCTGCAGGGTGCCTGAACTTTTATACGCACATAAACTTTGAATATAAAAAAAATAAATTAAAAAAGAAGTATATACACTTAAGCATAGTGTTGAGAAGTATGCTAAGTGAACACAAACCCATAGTTTGTCACACACACCTTTATCAAAGACTGAACAAGGGCAAACATAATATTAAGTGACTATAGGGAGAAGAAAAGGCAAAAAAAAGTGATATTTATCAAACCATTGCACTAATTTTTCATGCAAACATAGTTTTGTTTAAAATTGCATAGAAGGCAGCTTTCAGAAAATGCAGACGTATGTAGAGGGATCAGACATCTAACATATGAAAGATAATTGAAAGAAAGTGAAAATAAGGAAGTTTACCTTTATTTTATTGGCTACAGCAAAGCCCTTAATTATGCAAATCATACCAAAGTGGAATCTATTAAAGTTAACAAACACACCAGAATAATTTATTATTCTTTCATTCTTTTTTTTAATGAATAATAATTTACTGAAAAGTTCAATCTGAAGAAACTGTATGACTGGCAGCTGGAAAGGAAGTGAAAGAAAGATGCATGTTATGAAGGTGTAAAACAAATTCTTGAATCAAGATGGCCAAACTACTGAGTTCCCTGAACTCAAGGAAACCTCTGAACGTAAGAAGTCTCCTTAGGTATCAGATGTGGGCTCACAAATTATCTTAAATCAGCACTTCTATTTTAATGGAGAACTAGTCAGCAATTAAGCACAAGAGTTGCCTCTTGTCAAACTCCATTTTATTAATAGAGTATTCTCACTATAAGTAGAATATATTGCAAGATATCAAAAATAAGATGATTGGCATTTGACATCATTATTGGTAGCATTTATCATACAAGTATATAAAGATTATCCTTAAGTGGACAAAAAGAAGTGCTGTTTAAATAAACTTGAACCTTCTCCTTCTCCTTCTCCTTCTCCTTCTCCTTCTCCTTCTCCTTCTCCTTCTCCTTCTCCTTCTCCTTCTCCTTCTCCTTCTCCTTCTCCTTCTCCTTCTCCTTCTCCTTCTCCTTCTCCTTCTCCTTCTCCTTCTCCTTCTCCTTCTCCTTCTCCTTCTCCTTCTCCTTCTCCTTCTCCTTCTCCTTCTCCTTCTCCTTCTCCTTCTCCTTCTCCTTCTCCTTCTCCTTCTCCTTCTCCTTCTCCTTCTCCTTCTCCTTCTCCTTCTCCTTCTCCTTCTCCTTCTTCTTCTTCTCCTTCTCCTTCTCCTTCTCCTCCTCCTTCTCCTTCTCCTTCTCCTTCTCCTTCTCCTTCTCCTTCTCCTTCTCCTTCTCCTTCTCCTTCTCCTTCTCCTCCTCCTCCTCCTCCTCCTCCTCCTCCTCCTCCTCCTCCTCCTCCTCCTCCTCCTCCTCCTCCGACTCTTCATTACCCAACTAGGTAACATCTTCGCTGTTTGATTGTTTGTCTGAGTTGGTAGTTCCTTAATTGGGATATTGTTATGTTTGATTGTTGATCTGGTATTAAACCGAATGTTAATCCCTGCTTATCTGAGTGTTGATTGCTGGTAAGGAGGTGTTTTGGTCTTTTCGTTTTCTTTTTGGTTTTTTTTATTGTCTCATTCAAATGATATATAGATGTTGTTTATCTCTATCTACCTGATGATGACTGATTTGTCTGAATTCCACAAATAAACTTCGGCTCAAGTAGATTGCATAGTCTTCACTCATAAATTGTGTTCTGGGAATCTTTTCTCTTTCAATTACCTGTATAAAGTATACAACAATATATTATCAGTCTGCAGGATTTGAAGACATTGTGGCTGAAATCAAAATAGGACACCACTAACAATTTAAGACATACTGATAAAACCACTTTGTTGGCCACAATAAGGCTTCATTAGGAAAGTAAAAATGAAAAAAACTGGTTAATGTTAAATATTAAGAAAATAAAGGTACTCCTAACCAGCAGGCTTAGTGAACTTAAGCATGCTAGTTAGCATTACTGTGCAGGATACTAGATTACTTCTAGAAAGCAAGCTAGTAACAAACTTAGATAAGAACTGAAGACTATGTATATATTTAAAATGGCAACAATCTGAATTCTTAAAGCATGCATGATTGTGAAAACAGCGAGAAAGAACAATAGAAGTACACATCTTCAAACTATGGATGCACAGATTCTTGTTGAAAATAACAGCAAGACTATTGAACAAGAAAAAGAACCCATCCTGAACCAAATAAGTTCCTTGAGGTAATAGTCAGCAAATGGAAGCGACATAGTTTGGATATATGATGCAAGTGGATGATTCTGTTAAAAATCTTGGTAAGGTTTAGGGAGATAAAAGATGACAATGGATAAAATAAATAAACAAGATTAAAGAATACAATAAACATGTAGATGGTAAACATTTGTAATATAATTTTCAAGGGAACAACCCTGATTTAATGAAATCCAATTCATTCATTCATTCATCAGAAACAAATGATCTTCTGCAAAGAAGAGGTCTGGTGCATCCATTTTGGCAGATCTCTGACAGAAATGCATGGCAACTTATGTATTTTAATCACTTATTCATTTATTCAATATCACTTGAAGACTTATTATGAAGATACTCATTTTTGGGCCAATTGAGCCCTTAATGGAAAAGTAATCTAAATAACAAAAGAAATGCATCACAAATGGGATACAAAGCTAACTTCCAGTAGTTATATTCCAGATATATCATAAAATACTTGTAAAAGATTTTAGGTGACTTTATGGGAGACCTCAGCAGCTAAGGCACAAGTATTGCTTGACTTCCTTTGAGCCTTATCTGTTTAATGAGGTAAAAAAGTACAATGGTCAACCCAATCCAGTGTTAATATTTGTGTTCAATGTATGTGAAATTGAAACCCACAATATTCTCACAATATGACCACGGTGTACCATAGCGTAGCACTGATACCTTTTTATGATAGACAGTTGTGTACCTGAGATATTGTGTTCAATGCACTTATTCTTGTAAACTAAAACTTTGTGAAAATAGTAAAAAAAAATCTAGAAATTTCATATTTATGCAACCTTGTAACTTTAAATACCATAAGACGGCATGACAATGACCTAAGTGTACAAAAATAAATAAATAAATCAGGACATGAATTCTACTACACAATACTGAAAATGGGAAGAATACAATAATATCTTCTTCAGAATATTAAGATTAGAAATGATCATGGGAGATATTACCTTGTATCAATTGCATTTTGAGATTGCATGGAAACATGTTGCATGGAAATTTTACCAAAAAAACCCCATTGGTAAACATACCTCTTTACACTCCACTTTGAAAGCTGACCCTGTGGGTGCAGAAACAAAGAGCTGCCCGCAATAAACAAATCTATTGCTAGTGTTGAAGTGACTCATCCCATGACTTTGGTTTTACTGAGGGTAGGTAGTGGGTTTTGCAGAGCTGTACATTGGCAGACTGTGCATGCAATATGAAACAGCTGCTCGGTTCTTTGGATATTTCAGTTTCCGAGGCAGCCTGTACAAAACAAAGTGGAAATTTGGCAACTGTATGCAGTTAATTAACTTGTGGGTTTTCATTTTTCTAGTTTTGTCATTTCTTTACATCAGATGACCAAAAAACCTAAAAGAGGCAATTGCAGTGGGGGTGGGGGAGGGCTTCTAAACAACTAAAGATTTATTTGGGTAATGCTATTCCAGGCTCTGTGAATTCAATCAGGAATCATCTCCAGTGAAATTAGAGCCAGGATCTAGGATCTCTGCTTACATGTTACGGTACGTCTACAAGAAGTAAGTCATAGTTTAGTTTAATCATAGTCTGGTCACACATCATGCTAAATCATGAATGTTTACAATCTCTGATAACTGGGTTTACAAATCAGACTAACTCAACAGACTAGCCTGTTATTTATTTGTATGGTGTGTGAATCTGGATGAACCTTCAGTAGGGTCTGGCTTCCTTTAACTATAGTTTAGCCTCCACTTAAAATGACCTTGCCTTTTGATAGTTGTCTGGCTTAAGAACTGGCTTCTAAAGGTAGTTGCCTAGCCTCTCCAAGTTGCTTCTATGAGCTCTAATACTTGATAGAGTCCAACAAGTACCTGCGACCAACTGATCAAATAGATCCCACCCGGGAGTCATATAAATTAGATCATACTAAGAAACCAAGGCTATTATAGGTCATGACTGTTTGTGTTGTAACAGCTAGTGTAACAGAATCTTGCAAGTCTGAATGTGTTTCTTCCCTCCCTCATGTTATATGAATTGGAAAGGGGCCTGTCTGAGGCATTTACTCGGGGAAATTTCCTATGCCCTCTCCACAGTCTCCCTGTTGTGGGTTATTCCAGTAGCATCAGAAAATTTCAAAACATGTTCAAAGCTACAATACAGGACTGGTAGTAATATACATAATTCCAGATCATGTTGCCAGTGCCATAAGATTAAAAATACAAGACACCTCCCACTATGAATTGGGCCAAAGATAACTTTGGCAAAGCCTTGTCCAAAGCCGGCAGATCCAAGTCCCCTAGAGAATTCCACTGCCAGTCTATCTATAGTTTCAAGCAGCTCTTGTATGAAGGTTGCTCTGCAGCAAATGGAAAGTAGGGTGCAAAGCCTTCCCTCATCCATACAGCCCAAATTCAGGAAACGGGACACACAATTGGCTACCTTGAAAGGGTTTCTCAGATAATAATTGCCACACATCCACACTGACTCTAGATTAGTAACTGATACCACGTGTGAATGAAACCTAGTTGGGCTCATTTCTGAGAAGGTAATTCAAACAGTCTGTTCCTCATTCACAATTAAGTCATGGGTATTGTAAGCTTTATTACAGAGAGATTAAATAGCAGCAGTCAGAAATAAGGAGCATTAGTTATTAGGCTTTGAAGCACAGCTTTGGGACCTGGAAGGCAACATTGGCACTAAACATCCCAAGAAACTGAAGAAGCTTCTTGGATGAGAAGCGAAATGTCTTCAAAGAAAAACCAGAAAGTCCAGTTGCCTCTTGGAAAAAAAGCACCGTTGGGACAACCAGGACCTGGATGACTGAGAATCCGCCATTGTCCGTTGTTTGCCTCAATAAATATCCCAAAGGTGCTTTTCAAGAGGCAACTGGTCTTTCTTGTTTTTCAGTTGCCTCTTGAAAAAAGCACCTTTGGGGCAACCATGACCTGGATGACTGAGTCCATAGACATTGGCACTAAATGTTTATCTCAAAAGCCACCCACCTATGCCAATCTATTACATTTCCTTCTACTCATCACTATAACAATGGTCTTGTCTGCCCTCCTTCCCAGTTTCCCCCAACCCTATCTGCTCCTCACCTAAAGTAAGTGCCCCAACAAATTACCTTGATTTCCAGCCTTACCATCAGGGGGTTAGCACTGGCCTTAAATGCTTCTGTCTGGTACTCAACATGGCTTAGGTTACCTGTATAATGTGGCTCCCTATTATTCCAATAACATATCAACCAGACTAATCCACTTTACCACCACATCACACACACACTCATACTGTTGCTTGGGATGAGGTCAGAAACCATCTCAACCTACATGGCAGAACCTATTTTGCATTCCTGCAACCTCTGTCTCTTACTCAAGGAAAAACTGTGGCAATGCCCACAACTAGCTACCAACAACTCTCACCACAAACCCTTCAGCCCAAGAATTGAAATCCCAACACCCCATAATTACCAGTTTTGTAGTTGGTAAGGAAGGAAAAACCTCAGTGTTCTGTTGTTAGAACAGTCTGGTAAGCTAGTCACTATATCAGTCCAACAAAATGAATGAAACTGGCAGATTAGATGAAACTGACAAAATAATCCCTGCTTCAGATGGTAAATCTAAAAACCACCACTCCCACTGCCATCTCATGCTAAATCTCATATATCAAAGGCCACCAGAAAATCAGGTCAATCCTCATCCACCAAACTGTTAATTTCTCTGCTGCTATCTGGGGAAGACGCACCAAATCCACTGTTACTGCTGCTTTCTAACAAACAAACTCCAAGAGCTGAGCAATGAAGCCTAGACACAGCTGGTAAGCACTGTAGCTGCAAACACAGCTTCCCCAATTATTCCTGTATCATTCCTGCCTCCATCAGCTTCTTCAAATCCCAGAACTCCTTCAAGCCACCTGACAGTTCTGTTATCCTCCAGATCCCAGAGGTGCCACTGGCCACCACAACTCCCAGCTCCCAAAACATCTGACCAATTTCCAATCAAATATCCCACCAACCATCCATGGCATTCTAAATCTGCCAGCTTCAGCGCCATTTTAAAAAAAGGTCTGGTTAATCCACAAGAATCAATGCATTTTAGATTATTAAATTCAAAACATAAGATGGTTAGCAAAAAGGAAATATCCTACGATGTAAATTTACATCTAATTTTATATGTGCCTAGAGTTAGATAAAATTTATTCCTGTTGCAAGGATTGCTTAAGTTATTTTAGTTCTACTCACTGCTTAGAAAGCAAGTTTGAGATTTTTTTTTTCTGAGAAAGCTATTCTACAAAGGCCTCATTTGTAATCACTCCCAGCTTGAGATTTTTAAAAGACTGAGTGGAAGAAAAATATGAATGTTTTTCTATGAAGTTTTCCACAAAGTATATTACATTATTTATGTTTCTTTTACTTCCCTCAATACTCTCAAGATTAAGTTATACACTAATTGTCAGGTAGACCTCAAAATAAATCATTTTACAAATGATTCACAAGCAATTTAATATAAGCAAGAGCTGTAAACATTCTTTAGATTACAATGTCTCATCCAAATATTCAAAACAAAAAGCAGTGTTATTTGTAAAACATTCAAACATTAGTGGAAACACCCTTTTTATATTAATATAGTGGAGATAGGATACTTTGCCACTTGGAATGGGACAACTCACTGCCACCAGCTCACCACAGGATAACTCCACACGGCCAACTCATCACATGGACACTCACCATGGGTGGCCAGAAGAGAGCCAGGTGGTGAGCGAGTGGGTGGGCAGAGTGCAGAGCACATCAGGGTGGGTGCAGTGGTGGGATCAATTTTTTTTTACTACTGGTTCTGTGGGCGTGGCTTGGTGGGTGTGGCTTGGTGGTCATGTGACTGGGTGTCGTAGATGGATGGTCATGTGACTGGGTGGGCATAGCTGGGTGGTCATGTGACTGGGTGGGCATAGCTGGGTGGTCATGTGACTGGGTGGGTGTGGCTTGGTGGTCATGTGACTGGGTGGGCATAGCTGGGTGGTCATGTGACTGGGTGGGTATGCTTGGTGGTCATGTGACAGTGGGCGTGGCCAAATCAACATCACTTCTTTGCCCTAATGACCTACAAAAAGATATACCAAAAGGTAAGTTTATTATTTCGTGCATTTAATACTTAAATAAGAATAAAAGAAATACACAAAACAATAAAAGAGGTACACAAATACTTACATAAGAACAATAAAAGTATTATTTGTATTTCAGGTAGTTCAAAAATGATGTTTCATT
>QLTV01000598.1:1303453-1320466 GCA_003457575.1 Thermophis baileyi | reverse complement strand
CTCTCTCTTCCACTCGCTCTCTCTCCTAGAAGAGCAAATGGGGATGGGGAAGAGAAACCTTGCTGAATTCCATTCCATTCCATTCCACTTTTTTCTTCTTTCTTTCTTTCTTTCTCTCTCTCTCTCTCTCTATTTCTTTCTTTCTTTCTTTCTTCTTTCTTCTTCTTCTTCTTCTTCTTCTTCTTCTTCTTCTTCTTCTTCTTCTTCTTCTTCTTCTTCTTCTTCTTCTTCTTCTTCTCTCTCTCTCTCTCTCTCTCTCTCTCTCTCTCTCCCTTCCCTTCCTCCTTCCCTTTCTCCTTCAAAGGCTAGGAGAGTGAGACCCACCTGAGACATGCGAGGCGGGAGGCCCGAGAGAAAGCGCCTGGTCTGGGCACACAGCCCTCCACGACGGAGCCCTTCCTGGGGAGCAAAGCAAGAACTTACTGATCCTGATGGCGAGCTCCAGCCACGGCAGCGGCGGCAGAAGGAGAGCCCTAGAGTGGCGGCAATGGCGCTCCGGGAGGGTGGCCCTTGGGGCCCTGGGAAAGCGCACAGCAAAATTTACATTAACAACTGGGAATTGCCGCTTTGGGTCCTCCTGACCCGGAAAATGCTGCGGGCAGCAGAGTTTTTCTTTGCCACCTGCAGCACTTTCCTGATAGGAGTGAAGTTGGACCCAAAGGTAAATTTCGCTGTGCTGCGAAAGACGCTCTCTCACTCTCCCAGGAAAGAGCAGCAGCACCCGCTGACCAGGAAGCACAAGGAGCCCTCCACATGTTTTCCGGCGACTTGTTTTCTCTCCATCGCTCTCTTGCTGGGAGAGAGAGTGAGTCTTTCACAGCACTGCATTTTGGGAGTTGGACTCCTGTAAATCCCATCTGGAAAGCCAGGCAGAGAAAAGCAGCTATTTACAGGACCCAAAGCGCTGTGCGCTGCAAAAGACACGCTCTCGCTAAGCATCCCCTGACCCGGAGAGCACATAGATGGAGCCGCTCAACATGTTCTCGGCGACTTGTTTTCTCTCCACCGCTCTCTTGCTGGGAGAGAGAGAGTCTTTCGCAGCACTGTGCTTTGGGTCCTGGTAAGTCCGGAAAGCGCTGCGCCAGAGAGAAACGGGATTCAACCTGGCTGCTTCTTGCTGCCTGGCTTTCCAGATGGGACTTACACTTACAGGACCCAAAGCGCTGTGCTGCAAAAGACTCACTCTCCCAGCAAGCCTGGAGAGAAAACAAGTCATCGTAGAACACTTAGAGAAGCGGCTCTGCTCTTGCTGGGGAGAGCGAGAGCATCTTTCGCAGCACAGCGCTTTGAATGGGTCCCCAGAAAGCCAGGCAGAGAGAAACATCTGAGGCCGGTACTTCCAGCGCCCACGAGGAACCGAGACTTGGAGCAGTTTTGGAGCTTGTTAAGGAGGACCGCCATGCGTTTTCAAGCCCGGGCTGGTTGGAGTGAAAAGCTATTGCAATAGCCCGGGCTTGAAAACACATTGCTGGGGCCGAGGAGAGGTCCTCCTTAACAAGCTCCAAAACTGCTCCAAGCCTTGGTTCCTCATTGGCACTGGCTTGCCTTCCCCTCTGCCACCAGCCATGGGAGGAAGGTAAGGTCACGAGCCCGGTGGGGACGGAGGGGGGGGGCCGCGGCAAGCTAGGCTGCAGGCAGCACGGCCTGGAATGGAGCCGGGCCGGGCCATGGTGGCTTAGCCAGCCATGCGAAGCCGTTGGGATGGTGGGGGGGGGGCAGCAAGCTCTATACAGGAGGTTTAATATATTTGAAGGAACTTTTATGCAGATGTTATGATACGTTCACTTGTACACAACACTTTCGCCACATTTTTCCAGTCTGGAGCAAGCTATGCAACTGAATATCAACAGCATGCTAACCCTTCATCAACAAATAACCTTTCCTAAGGGCTTCAGTTATATATTAAATATGAAAAGAAAGAGAGTCAACTATTGCAGAAGTCAAAAATCAAGGGCTTATATGATGTCAGCCTTATGAGGCAGACCAGACAGGAAACACAACCAGATGAGCTACTTCTACTTTATTATAAAGCTACATTCACAGAATCTTGCAAGTCTGAAAGTACATATTTTCCTTTCCTTTCCAGCTTAAGAAATTAAAGAGTGTATTTCCTAAGTCCCTTGCCCTGCCTACATTCCTCTTGTGGGCTCAGTTGCCTTTTATCTGACTGTTCCCTTGGTTGCATCTCTTTGGCCTGTGCCCCAAGGTCATTTCCACATATTATTACATATGATCTAGCTCATCTTATATATCAGAAAATTGAAATAGACTGGAAGTGGACAGTCAGAAGACTATTCCATTTGCTATTCAAGACATGAAAAGAAAAAAAGAACAATTGCTTTAAAAGTCAGGAAGCCAGAGGTGGTTCCTCCTGGTTCGCACTGGTTCTATAGAACCGGTAGCAAACCGCTGGTGATGTCACAGAGCCGGTTCTGTCGGTGCCGGTCCGTGGACGCCGCCATCTTTTTTTTGGAATTTCTTTTTTTGGAATTTTTTGGGGGGGGAATTTTTTGCTATTTTTTTCCTTTTGTGCATGCACAGAAGCCAAGTCCCCGGCACTGCGCATGCACCACCATCTTGTTTTTGGCTCTTTTTTTTTGGATTTTTTTGCAAATTTTTGGCACAGCACGCGCACGCCTACGTGACGCGGCCATGCAGCATGCAATGCGCGCACAGCCACATGGCACGGGAGGAAGCAAACCGGTGGTGAGGTAAGTTAGAACCCACCCCTGCAGGAAGCATATATTTGGATATAAGGCAGTCAAATGCTAATCATATCAATTAAAATTTAGAGGAAACTCTTTAATATGAAAGTTATCCAAATTTATGCAACAACAGGGGTGTCAAACTCGTGTCATCACGGTGGCGTCATGTGACGTATCTCGACTTTTTCCCCTTCGCTAAACCAGGCGTGGGCGTGGCCAGCACGTGATGCATCCAGTCCACGGGCCACAATTTTGACACCCCTGTGCTACAACCATTAATAAGGAAAAAAACAAGTTGACAAATTTTATGGTCAAAGTCAATCTGCAATTGACAGAACATACAAGTAAGATATGTTGTATGTGATTGGAGACCGGAATGCCACCATTGGAAACAAGAAGGAAGAAATATAATTGGATTATGTGATGTAAGAAAGCAAACTGAAACGGGAGAATAACTTACTAGTTTCTGTCAGCCCTCCCAGGTAAACCAGACAGGAAACATGACAAGATGAACTAATACTACTTTCTTGTAAGGTTACATTAACAGAATCTAGCAAGTCTGAAAGTATAAACTTTCTACCTGCCACTTTTAACTGCTTGATCTATTACAGTGGATCCTTCCTAATTTTCTTTCTCACACCTTTAAGCCACTGGGGGTTCCTGCCTCTTTTGTCTGATTGTTTCCTAGGCAGCATCTCTTTTGTACTTCTCCAAGGTCATCCACACATTCCATTATAGTTTCTGACAGGAAAGTGACAGGAATTATTGGAATATCTACAATAATATAACAAGGAACAGAAGAAGACTTTGTAAAGGTTCTAACTAAACAACGCCAGCAAATTTGAACAATAGAGTGGCCTATACTTTAATAAATAGGTTATATTTATATCTCAAATTACATACTCTCACTCTCTTCCTATGTACAGTGTATACAGGTAGTCCTTGACTTACGACCACAATTGAGCCCAGAATTTATGTTGCTAAGTGAGAAATTAAGTGAGTTTTGTCCCATTTTACGAGCCACATTTGTTAAGTGAATCACTGCAGTTGTTAAATTAGTAAGATGTAAGTGAATCTGGCTTCCCCATTGACTTTGCTTGTCAAAAGGTCGCAAAAGATAGTCACATGACCCCTGGACAATGAACCATCATAAATATGAATCAGTTATCAAGCATCCGAATGTAAATCATGTAATCATGGGGATGCTGCAAGGGTCATAAGTGTGGAAAATGGTCATAAGCAATGGTGGAATTTAGGTGGTTCACACCGGTTCAGCCGAACTGGTAGCTAACTTTTTGTGCAGTTCGGTGAACCAGCTGAAAATAAACTGCAAGAGAGGTTTTTTTTTTCCCCTTCTCTCTTCCTTTAGTTAATAGCTCCAGGCAGACAGCCAAGAACCACTTAACAGGTGAATACTTAGTTGTGATAACAAAACCGCAGGAATGCAACCGGCACACACCTTGAATACACAATTTTATTCACTGATAGAATAAACTGACAGGATTAGGTTCAGGGAAACACCCAGGAAACCCATCAATGGCCCATCTATGGATAGGATTAACCTCTTCCCTTCAGGAAGAAGGACAAGATTGCAAACATTTTCATTATAAAGGGTACTAAGTAACACTTCTATGATCAGCTGATACTCCCTGGAGTTCCCCAAGACCTTTTATAGCTGCTGCAGTGTTGGCTACTTCTTGTTTCTTCCTGGGGAGAAAAGATACAGGATGGGACAATGATGCAGCTTGATCATACAGGCCCTGAATTTAATGCATGTGTGGTGTAGCCAGCTGTATTGATTCTGCTGTGAAGCACCCAATTTAGAACATAGAGAACATAGAATAATAGAATTGGAAGGGACCTCAGAGGTCTTTTAGTCCAACTCCCTGCTCGAGCAGGAGCATATATCATTTTAGACAAATAGTTGTCCCGTCTCTTTTTGAAAGCCTCTAGTGATGGAGCACCCACAACTTATGAAGGCAAGCTATTCCACTGGTTGATTGGTCTCACCCTTACGAAATTTCTTCTTAGTCCTAGGTTGCTTCTCTCTTTGGTTAGTTTCCATCCATTGTTTCTTGTCGTGCCTTTTGGTGCTTTGGAAAATAGATTGACCCCCCTCATTTTTGAGGGAGCCCCTCAAATATTGGAACAGTGCTGTTTTATTGTGCTATTTCATTGTGAGTTGTGAGCGCTATTTTATTGTCACTTGGGGAGATGTTTGGCAAAATTGATTAAATGGAAAAAAAAGGGCATGGTTGAATTTGCTTTTTAAATCCTGCCAGCACTTCTCTAGATAAAAAGTGAAAGATCATTAAAAAGATCACCAGTATTGTAGAGCTGGGGCAATTTTTGCATTGTCAGTTTGAAACAATCTCAAAATTTCCAATGGAAAGAGCACATAAAAGAGGCATGGATGACTTTCCTACCTTTCTGTAGTTGACTAGGTTGTGCCAGTTTGATGAAAGGGGGATGTCTCAGCTCTCTTCTCCCTGAGATCCTCTGCTTTTTGCACCCTGGTGCCTCCACCTTTCTGTCTTAATGTAGCTGCTTGGTGATTTCTGCTGCCATTGACTGTGAGTCACATGGATGTGTTTACCTGATGTTTTCCCACATAATCCTGGCATGTGAGACAGGTAAGAATTTCACAGGCTATGCCATCATTGAAGAATAAACCAAAAAGTAGAGAAAAATAAAGTGGATAAAAATGAAATAAATGCAGTAGTGTAAGGCAGGGGTGTCAAACTGGATTTCTTCGAGGGCCGGATCAGCATTGTAGTTCTCCTCCTGGGGCCGGGGAGGGGGGGGGGAGAGACAGGATGGACATCTCCTGCAGCACCATGCCAGCCAAAATGGGGTGTGGGGGCGCATGGCCCCCCGTGCCCCATTTTTGGCCTGGATGGCCTCCTGCAGCACCCTGCCAGCCAAAACAGGGCACGGGGGCGCATGTGCCCCCCTTGCACCCAGTTTTGGCCAGCAGGGTGCTGCAGGAGGCTGTCCAGGCAGAAAACAGGGCACAGGGAGCCATACGCAGCCCCCTTGCCCCGTTTTGGCTGCTAGAGACACTGCAGGCTACTCCTTTGCTATTTCCAGGCCAGCCCCGTGCACCAGATTTAAGTACCCAGCGGGCTGGATGTGGCCCGTGGGCCTTGAGTTTGACACCCCTTATGTAAGGCATCTGACAAAGCAATCAGCACACCTTCTCCTTTAGAAGGATATCATTCTCACAAATGATTTATTTATTTTGTTAGATGTTAATCCTGTCTTTATTACCTTATAAGGAGCTCAAGGTGGAGAACTTATCTAATATTCCTTCCTCGTCTTAGTTTCCCCACAACCACAATCTAAGAAGTGGTTTTGGCTGGGAGAGAATGGCTGGTCACTCAGCCATTTTTTCAAGCCTAAAATGGGACTAGAACTCAGAGTCTCTTGATTTCTAAGCCAGCAACTTAACCACTACTTTGTTTAAAAATGAGGAAGGAATGTCAAAATAGCTTGTAAGAATTGCATGCGAAAACAGGGTTGGAGGAAACAAACTTGTAAAGCTGCAAACTTCACAGATAACATTTCAGAATAATCTCCCATAGAATGATGCAAAAAACAAGAGAGATTGTAGCAAATTACAATCTGAGATGGACCTATTAGTAGGAAAGGAGACTAGAATGAGCACAAGATGCATCAAACCTGAAGTCAAGATGTTATTTATTTGCACAAGGCGAGCATTCTTTTTATTTCAAAACTACTCGCTCCAGCGAGGTGAGCAGCCGGGTGTGACGAGGAATGGCTGGGAGCAGAGGGGCGAGGCGTGGCGAGGCGTGCGTAGACGTGGCGAGGAGAGGCCGGGTGAGGCAAGGCGACCCTCGATGTGAGTGAAGTCGAGTTGGCCATGCCCACCCAGTCACATTACCACCCAGCCACACCAACCCAGCTGATCATTAGGGCAGAGAACCGATTGTTAAATTATTTGAATCCCACCACATAAGTCACTTTTTTCAGTCCATTGCAACTTCAAATAGTCACTAAATGAACTATTGTAAGTTGAGGACTACCTGTGTAGCATCCATCCATCCTTCCTTTGAGTCACTCTTCACTCTTGGACAATACATAGGAAAATGCAGTTTATTCTGTTTTCCCCTTTTTGTCTTTTTTAATTTTTCTTGTTTTTTTATTCTTCCACTTCAAGTCCATACTAAGTTACAAGTATCATACATCAGAAAGACATGAGACTTCAAGTGTAGTAACTGAAAAAATTGTCACTAGGTCTCTTCAACCACAATAGCAATATATAAATGGAGAAATCAATGGTCATAAGTCTAAAGAAATGGACTGATGAATGAGGCTATTTCAAACTTTTCAAATTTTATTTTCTTCAGTAGGATACAGAATACCACTAACAGGCAATGAAAGTAACCCAAGTTATTGGCAGTTTTTATGCTATATAACAAGTTCAACATATTACTGAACTCTTGAATTCTGTATCATTTTAAAAGTAATTGCTTTTTTCTAACAAAGCAATCTTATGTATTAGAAGTCCCATTTAATGCAATGATATTTTTACCCTAAAATATACGTATCTTAAATTACAAGATTTGTTAATTTTTGTTTTGCCTTCTGGCTTATTAATGATTCTTTACTCAGTCAACAGTAAACTAGGTTAAATCAAAACAGCAGGAATCGTTTCATGAAAAATTAGACCTGTCCAGAAGTTTTTATATGAGGATATGTGTGGTGATACTGAATTTATCAACTAACTGGTTTCTGATGGTTATATCTAGAATGCAATAGTCTGCAGGAATATTGTAAGTGCTTCTGTCAATTTATATATATCTGCCACAGCTTTGATATAATCATCTCCATTCCTATTGAGCTATTATCTCCTGAAAAATGTCATTGCTTATCAAGGGCATGTTGAAAAATAGAACAAAAATGTCCACTCATTCTGAATTGATTTTGATATCACTATGTAGGTAAACTTGATTGGCTTTGAAATGTCAGGAAGCCAGATCTGACTAGCTGCATAACAAGCCATCACGAAGATTGCTAGAAGAGCCTTGGGCAAGAAGCCATTTTTTTTAATGTTGCAAAGTTGCAAAGTTGTATGATTTTTGTTTCACTTTCTTGTACTTTTGTTTGTTGCCTCTTGCGTGGAGTTTATGACACATCTCAGATTTCTTTCTGCAATGCATACCCTGCGCAAAATCATTTTCTTTTCCCAATTTTGTATCTGATTTTCACCTATAATGAGAATCCTTCAACTTTTATATTTTCTATTCTCCTTTCAAAAAATTTCCTTGCTCAATAGTAGTTTTCTGTTCTTTGTTTCTAAGATTATTAAATTAAAAAAAGAAAAATATACAAAATTATATAAAATAAACATTTCCATGAAAGGAAAACATAATTCATTTCAGTCATCCATAGCTAATCTGTGCTGATCAATTCTGTAGACCTCTGGATAATTCAATCCATGTGTTTAAGTTTTCAATACTAAGCAACTAGTTTTTAGCTGTAAATAATGTACAAAAAAAATCCATTTTCTTTGTCCAGCTGTCAACTACCATGTGATAGGAATAAACTTCAAAAAAATATAGGCTTCTGAAATATTGAATCTCAAAGTTGAGTTAATGCATGTAACAACTTATTTCTCATAAGGAACAATTGTTGGACATGGTAAAAACTTATTTAAAGAAAGTATTAATCTCCTTGCATTTCCAACAACAAAGTCATTTATTCAGGCATTTTCTATATAAATGCAATAAAGTCATTTCTAAAGTATTATTTATGTTGAAAATGACATGATCTAAAATATATTGATTTTTTTTGCATTTTTAAACATAGTTTTACTAACTAATTAAAACATACAAACCAAAAGCAGAACAGAGAAAGAAAAAAATAATACATACTGTATGCATATATAAATGATAGTTACAATCTTTAAAAAAAAAGATTAAAAAGGAAAAGAAACAAAAACATTTTAAAAGATTTTTAAAAAATTTAAAAGGACATTCGGATACCCTCCTCTCTTTCTTTTTGACCACCTTCTTTTTTTCTACCACCAAAATTACAAGTACTCAACTTACAACAGTTTGTTTAGTGACAGTTCAAAGTTATAATGGCACTGAAAAAAGTGACTTATGACCATTTTTCTCACAGGTGACCCCTGCAGCATCCGTGTGGTCATGTGATCAAAATTCGAACGCTTGGCAGCTGACACATATTTATGACAGTTGCAGTGTCCCGGGGTCGTGTGATTCCCTTTTGCAACCATCTGACAAGCAAAGTCATTGGGGAAGCCAGATTCACTTAACAACACTATTACTAACTTAACAACTGCAGTGATTCACTTAACAACTGTGGCAAGAAAGGTCGTAAAATGGGCCAAAGTTCACTTAACAGATGTCTTCCTTAGCAACAGAAATTTTGGACTCAATGGTAGTCCTAAATCGAGGACTAACTGTACTATTTTTATATTTTATTTTAGACATTATTACTTGCTTCTGTGTGAATCATTTTGTTTGTTATAATTAAATGGTTTCTCTTTTCCTTTAGAAATCATATTCTAACTGTCTAAGTGTCCTTGCGATGCGATGTGTTGTGTATCAGGAAATCATTCCTGCTTAAAGTAGTTTTCAGAATTTTTTAATTTGCTAGTTGCTTCTGACATGTCCTTATTTGTTCAATATCAGCCAGGTTGGATTACTATACTGGAATATTTTTCTTTTGTGTCCAAGTCCTTTGACACTTTCTAACTATTTGTGATGGCTTTTATAGGGACTACAATTCTTACTGCAAAAATTCCTTCTCAGAGGCTCTTAAATTGTATCCTTTCAGTTTACTTAGCTTTTATTTGTCAAACTATAGCATGCATTCATTTTGTTATGTCTGTTATATTGTACAGAGATGTATTTTTCAGGACAAATATACTCCAGGCATCACTTTTTTTAAAAAAAAAGTTGTAAATTTCTTTCACTTTCCTGCAGACAGTTTTATATTAGTAGGCCAGATTCTATTTTGCTAATTTTAATCTGGAATTTATTCTTCATGTCATTTATCTGTTTCTTGGTTAGCACAAATTAGCTTCATAAGCTGGCTTTGACTGAATCTAATTTTGAGCAATTATCAAAATCAGTGGGAGATTTTTGCTTAGTTTGGAGGTATCTCTGTTCTCTGCTGCTATTTTTCTTTGGGGCTTCAGCTTTTATTTCTTTTGTCATTGCTGGATGCTAACGATGTTCTGAAACAGCCCTTTATGTCCTGCTTAACTTCATTTGTAACTATAGCAGTATTCTATATTCCAGAACATACTTTTAATGAATGGATGAAATCTGGCACTTCTGCTGGTTGCTTAAGTAACTCTGGGCTGGTTCTATTACATATCTTCCTGAACTGCATCAATAGTTTAACTATGGACCAGCTGATACAACAAGGGCAAGATGTTGTTTCACTTTTCCTCCAGGTGCATTAGGTATGCAATCCTAAAAATTCCTAGTTTGCAATTCACAGAATTCTCAGCTGTTGTCAATTTTTGGTCAGAATTTTGGAAATTATAGTCACAAAATCTCTGATGGGATGAGAGATAAGGCTGCTGCAGATTGATGACTGGCTAATGATTTTCAGACAAATGTTCAATTACTCATTTACTTGTGTGAAAATTGAGGTTATCAACCAGATGCCCTCAGATATTAGATTAGGCTGCACTTTTATGAAGCTCTCTGCCAGATTAAAAGTGCCTCTTTAAAAAGAAAAATACTGTGATAGTGGCCTTTCAGCTACAATTTCAGCTTTGTCTCAGAAGATTATACAGTTAGAAAGGATATTCAAGTTCAATCCCCTATTCATTGCACACTTCCCAAACTGGGGAAAAATAGCAAAAGTGTGCATGGTATCTAGCTGAAAAGAGATCGGGAGAACAAAAGCAGAAGAATATCTAGATCAGATCTGTAAGCTTCTCGTATACATGCAGGAGTGGCTATATATGTGAGAAAGCATATGTTGAAAGCATGTGGGTAAATATGTGACTGTGTTAGAAACAGGAAGTGTTTATGCATTTATTTCTGTGCAAATATAAATGTTATCTAGATAGTTTACTACTAGTTTAAATTTAAGAGGCCCAGGTTTGTGTCTCTTTGAATAGGTGATTGGGTTTGAGGAAATGTGAATGTGTGTCAAAGAGAAAATAAAGGAAGGGAGGGAAGGAGAGAGAGAAGAGCTGAGTCCACATAGCTGTTCATCCCTTGCCAGAGCTGGCAGGAACCTAATGTCTCCTAAATTTTGCTGATCCCACAGTGTACAGTACATATGCCACACACTTGGAGCAAGTGAGTTAATTTTGGCTGTTCTTACAACCATAGCGATTCAAGGATGTGACTGACACTTGGTTTTCAGCCCTATCTAATGTCCAGTGCCTTGCATAAGTTATCATCAATTAGTATGTGGAATTTTTCAAAAAATTTTGGAAATTATTTTCATTGACACAGACCTTAAGGTTGATGGCAAAGTGTTCTTTCAGGTCAGCTAAGCATCAAGACAAAAATATTCTCTTGCTGAGCAGGATTTAAGGTATCTGGGGATATGCTAGTCTATGACAGAATAAAGATTTGATTTATAGTACATGGGAGGCTATATCACACATAACTTCCTTGGTCTTCTGCAGTAATTATCATTTATCAAATAGCAATTTACTATCTCTTCATGTCATAAGTTTAAACTGTTGGAGGGTAATCGTCTTGCTCCCCCTAATGCCAGGGCTAGCACCATAAAATTAGGTCTCTTATGTTAGCAGCACTGAGTTAGATGGAAGCAAGAAACAGACTACATACTGTGAGTGATTCAGTCTGCTTCTGTTCAAAAGGGATTCCTGCAGGTCAACAGCAAGACAGAGCAACAAAGCAAGCTGACAGATACGCTGCTGTATTTATGCAGATAAAAAGAATAAAAGGAAGACAGCGAGAGCTAGGGTCTCTAAGGCTGACATTTGAGCATGAAAATTCAGTCAGAGAAAAGGGTTGTTATTTTGTTTAAAAGCACATGGGAATGAACTGGTAATAACACCCAGTCAGATGGAAAGACACTAAAGAGGTGCGGGGGGAGGGCTGGGGGCTGCACTGTGTCCTTCTGATGGAGCTTTAATACTGGCGTATGGAGTTTTGTCCAATTTAGAAGACAAGGGCCATGACCAATCTGTGTTAAATATGGCAAAAATGTGTCGTGCAGAGGCCACAGGATAAAAGGCAGAGAATGCCTGAATGTAGGAGATTTCCTTCTCTTGCTAATAAATGAGACATGCAGTGGCAATGAAATCAAATGGAAATGCCATGAGATTCTAATTTCTCCTCCCGCTGCTGCTGCCACTGCTTTGATCTAAGGCGAGTGCCTACTTTAAATTGCAAACAGATACAAGTAAGAAACCATCCAACCACTGGATTACAGGCTTAATGAAGTGGGGCATGCAATTGAGTTAGATAATGTTACCAGAGGCAGGAATTCAGAGAGAGGATTACCGAAGGTCTGAAGGAATAAGCAGCATAGCAGGAGGGTTGATGCAAGGGCAAAGATGGGAACAACGCTAGAGAGATTGCATCAGCCTCCATATTAGCTGAGAAAGCAGATGTTCCAGACTGATAAGAAGGTTTATTTATCTATATGGAGCATCAGTTAAAATCTCAATAAAATGAGGAGTGATGGAAGATATGTCCCGAGTTAGTGCTCAGGCTGCTGCAAGAGGGAAATTTTCTAAGCATTAATGTTTTCCTTTGGAGTAAGGTTGTATAACATGCCTGCAGTATTCCACTATGTGTGTGCATTTATGCAGGGGTGAAATTCAGCAGGTTCTGACGGGTTCTGGAGAATCGGTAGCAGAAATTTTGAGTAGTTCGGAGAACCGGCAAATACCACCTCTGGCTGGCCCCAGAGTGGGGTGGGAATGGAGATTTTGCAATATCCTTCCTCCAGGAGTGGGGTGGGAATGGGGATTTTGCAGTATCCTTCCCCTGCCACGCCCACGAAGCCACGCACACAGAACCGGTAGGGAAAATTTTGAATTTCACCCCTGCATTTATGTATGAATCTAGGAATACATATGTTGTCACATGTATTTGCCGAACTCTCAGACTATCTGGCCTTTTAAAATATTTATTTCATGTTCTTGCCAATCATTACCAATCCCTGCCTTAAACACTAGGTAATATATCATAGAATCAGCTATTGGGGATTACAGAGTCCTTTTCAGTGTATTAGATAAAAAATTATGGAACTAGGGAATACCTTTAAAAAGAAACAATTAGAGAGAAATTGTCAGTCCTGCCTCAGCTGAGCTACTAAGTAAGAACAATCCTTAACACCATCGGGTTGAGAAAGGTATCATTTACTAGAAGCCAAGTGAAATACAATAGTGTAAAGCCAGAACTGAAATTCGCATGCCAAAATCCCAAGTGTAATTTTCCCACCTAAAGGTGCCTCCCATAGTTGGTCCCCTATGTCCAATCAAATTTAAAAGAGATGTTTTTAGAATGGTCTCCTGAGGAGTGCAGCTGTGCTCTGTTTCCAAGCAGCTGACCTTGAGCCTGTGCTTGGAAAGGAACGGTGAATTTTCATTCCTCTGAAAGTATAATCCCCTCCCATCTGACCCTCAGAGTTCATGGCAGACTGGCATAGAAAGAAGTTATCAAAGCATAGTAGGGGAGTATTGAGATGGCAACTGACAGTAATTTAATGTAAGAGGTGTAGGTATTACCTATAAGGGAATAGCCATTCACAAAACAGTTGTTGAATATGACTGAGAAATTGTTATACAAGCAGTCCTTGAGTTATGACCTTACTTGAGCTCTGCAATTACTGTCATAAGTTGTGAAGTCTGTAAAGCAGGAAGTGGAAGTTGTAAAGCAAACCCAGCTGTCATTAAGTGAATGTTGTGGTTCATTAAGTGGACACATTGTTTGCTATGGAGCATTTTTTTTCTGGAAACCAGAAGCAAACTGGCAAAAAACATTGTAAATTGCAGTCACATGTGAGGCAGTGCAGTAAATGCAGGTCCATTGCTTAAAGCCCAAAATGTAGTCATGTGACCACAGGTGGGGGTGGACATTGGAACTTTGGAACCAGGTTAAAATTAGCTTTTGGGGAGTCAGTTGTAACTTCAAATAATCACTTTGCAATTGGTTGCAAATTGAGGATTATCTGTAAAATATAAACATCTCTATCTCTTTCTTATCCACCGATTGTTCTCTATAAATTCCTAAAATTATCCCCTTCTTATATTTGGGTCACAAAAGAACAATCAGATGCATCAATAAATTATTTACAGCAGTAGGTTGTATACTCTGTAATTTTAGCTGAAGTTTACGATATATAAGGATGAAAGAAGATGTGAGAAATCCACAAGTCGTTTCTCCTTCCAGGAAGTGTTACATAACAATAAAAACAACTTTGGGTGGTGTAATTTGAATTCCTTTCCTTCACAAAGCAAATAGAACTTTTGTACTATGTTTTAAGTTGTACTGAACTAGAAAAAAAAGTAACTTTCACTTCCAGCCATGCAGTTTCAATGTTTCTAATCATGGACCTAAGTAATATTTGTACTTGGAGCATACTCTTTTAGTCATTGATTTTGGACAAGTTATATCAGCTGCATTTACTTTAATCAGATGTAAGAATATCCCTAAATATGTTTGTATGCTTTTTTGGATAAAACAAAATGGAGTACCTTTTTGTATCAGTGTTTTTTTTAATAGTACACTATAAAAATAGAAGAGGACTTTTAACCAGGACTCTTAAAAGGAAGGTCTAATTTGCAAATAGAAAGTAGTATGCCTGGTTTCTAATTCCAGAAAGAGGAATGTGGTCTCACTTTAGTTGTGTTCACACATCATAGAACATAGAATAATAGAATTGGAAGGGATCTTGGAGGTCTTCTAGTCCAACCCCATGCTCGAGCAGGAGACCCTATACCATTTCAGACAAATGGCTGTCCAGTCTCTTTTTAAAAACCTCCAGTGATGGTACACCCACAGCTTCTGGCAGCAAGCTATTCTATTGGTTTATTGCTCTCACTGTTAGGAAATTTCTCCTTAGTTCTTAGTTCTCTCCTTGGTTAGTTTCTATCCCTTATTTTTTGTCTTGCCTTCTGGTGCTTTGGAAAATAATTTGACCCTCTCGTCTTTGTAGGAGCCCCTCAAATATTGGAACACTGCCAAAGAACACCCCCTAGTCCACCAGACTAGAATACCCAATTCCTGCAACTGTTCTTCATATGTTTTAGCCTCCAGCCTCCTAATCAGTGGTGGGTTGCTACCGGTTTGCACTGGTTTGTGCGAATAGGTAGGGGAAATTTGGCCAGGGTCACAGAACCGGTAGCGACTGCTGTCTGGCTATGCCCCTGAACCGGTCCCCACTCAGACGCTCGCCCTGCCTCGCCTTCGCCATGTGCATCCAACTGCCTCCTGCCTACACACAGATAAGCATTCATGCTAGCCTAACACCCCTCCCCGCTGGCCAGCGCTTCCCGAAGCCACCGGTGTTGCAACTGCGGGGGTGAGGAGGCAGCTCGGCAAGCTTTGGAGCTGCGTGGCTACAAAACTTGCCGAGCCGCCTTGCCCTATTCCCGTCGGCCAGCGTTTCCCGAAGCCACTGGTGTTGCAACTGCAGGGGTGAGGGGGGCAGCTCGGCAAGTTTTGGAGCCATGTGGCTACAAAGCTTGCCGAGCCGCCTTGCCCTATTCCCACTGGCCAGCGTTTCCCAAAGCCGCCAGTGTTGCAACAGTGGGGGGGGGCAGCTCAGCAAGCTTTGGAGCCGCATGGCTACAAAGCGTGCCGAGCCGCCTTGCCCTGTTCCCACTGCCACTGCCCTCTCCTGCTGCCACCCTCTTCTTCCGCTGCCACCACCACTCTCAGCCCCAGCGGAGCAGCTGGGTCTCCCCGAAGGGCCGCCTGCCATCAGCCTTACCTTCGGAGGCACATGGAAGGTAAGGCAGATGCTGTTGGCAGGGGAGGGAGACCCGCTGCGCTCGGGAGAAGAGCCGTCCTGGGGGGACATAGTGAGGCTCGCTCGCCTTTTGGGCCTGGCGGGGGAACACGCTGCTTTCTTCCTTCTCCCACCACTGCTGCTCTGGAGCTCACCGCTGATCCAAAAAACATGTGGAGCCGGTCCATGTGCTCTCCACTTGCTGTTTCTCCCCTTTGCTGTTTTTGCTGGGAAAGTGCTTTCCCAGCAAAAACAGCAAAGGGGAGAAACAGCCACTTTTCTCCGTGCTAAGTTTAAGTGCAAAAGCAGCAAGCAGCCATGGAGGCAGTGAGAGGAATATGGGGAGACGTGCCCCAGCCGGTGTCTTGGGGCAGAGAAAGTCGCGCGTCTCCCCATATTCCTCTCACTGCCTCTATGGCTGCTTGATGCTTTTGCACTTAAACTTAGCATGGAGAGGGAGAAAGAGAGGGAGGGAGGGAGATGGACGGAGAGGGGGACAGAGAGAGAGAGAGAGAGAGAGAGAGAGAGAGAGAGGGAGGGGGAGGGAGGGGGAGGGGAGGGAGGGGGGAAAGCCAGCTGACAGGGAGCCACACCAGTGGGATGAAAGAGCTTCATTTATCTGGAAACCTGAAATGACTCTTTATTTAAATCTGATAAAAAGCACCCAAAGAAGAAGAAAGAACATCAGCAAAAAAAACAACAACCCCAATCCTCGCCTGTTTTTGGAAAGGGTTCAAGAGGGAACTCACACGCATGTGTGCGCACACACACACGCACGCACACGAGAGAGGGAGAAAGCGAGAGGGAGAAAGAGAAATATGAGAGAGAGATAAAGAGAAAGAGAGAGATGAGAGACAGAGAGGGCTGCCTGCCTTTTCCTGCTGCAGTCGGGCAGTGAGAGAGAGAGAGATTTGGCTCCATCTGCTCCCCTCGAGGCAACCTTGTGGTGCTGAGAGTCACTCCTTTTGTAACGCAAGGTTTATTTTTGTATCTTTCCAGAGACAGAAAGAACGTGGCCAAATTTCCTTACAGTTATTCCCTGGGTGTAGGTGTGGGGAAGTGGGTGTGGGGAGTGGGGGAGAGGTAGGAAGGAAGGGAGGGAGGGAGAAAGAAAGAGAGAGAGAGAGAAAGAGAGAAGAAAGAGAGAGAGAGAGACAGAATGAGAGAGACAGAGAATGAGAGAGGGGAAGGGAAAGAGAATGAGAGAGGGGGAAAAGGAGAGAGAGAGAGTGAGTGTGTGAGTGAGTGAGTGTGTGAGTGAGTGAGTGAGTGAATGAATGAGAGTGAGTGAGTGAGTGAGTGAATGAATGAATGAGAGTGAGTGAGTGAGTGAGTGGATGAATGAATGAGAGTGAGT
>QLTV01000598.1:1290052-1302677 GCA_003457575.1 Thermophis baileyi | reverse complement strand
GCTGTGGGGGGGGATGGCGTCGCAGCAGAGCTGCTCGGAAGGCAGCTGGACTGTGGTGTCCCTTTAAGGCACTTTGATGCAGGGGGGAGGGGGGACCATAAAGGGACAGGCCACAGGAGCTGCCTTTTCTGCTGGTTCTGTGGGCATGGCTTGGTGGGCATGGCTTGGGTGGGTGACATTGAGTTGGCCATGCCCACCCAGTCACATGACCATGAAGCCATGCCCACCCAGTCACATGACCATGAAGCCACGCCCACCCAGTCACATGACCATGAAGCCACGCCCACCCATTCACATGACCATGAAGCCACGCCCACCCATTCACATGACCATCAAGCCACACCCACAAAATAAGCCATGCCCACAGAACCGGTAGTAAAAAAATTTAGAACCCACCCCTGCTCCTAATCATTCTTGTTGCTCTTTTCTGCACTCTTTCCAAATTGTCAACATATTTATTTATATTGTGGTGACCAGAATTGGATGCAGTATTCCAAGTGTGGTCTTACTAAGGCTTTATAGTACCATACTAGAACTTCACATGATATGTAGTTTGCTTTTGGAATAGTGAACTACGTTATATGCACACAAACAACAGTTTAATATGAGTGAACAGAGACGTATGGATTGAGTGGTGTGTTTTGGGGGGGAGAGGGGAGGTCTTGATGTAGTTCTACTTTAAAAGCCAAGTTTTTAAACATATCATAGAGATACAATAAAAGCTGAAAAAGAAATAAACCATGAACTGACCATCCAAATCATGATTGCTATGCTCATTTGCAAATTAATTAATTAATTAATTAATTAATTTAAACCCCATTAGGAGATACTTTTTTCAAGTTTTTCCCAAGTTTTTCCAAATGAAAGATAATTATGACAGGCTTCCACAAACCATGCTTGGCCAGGCAGGTATGTTTATTGAGGTGTTCTCAGTCCATCTATGAAAGACATTTTCTTTCAAAAGAATTAAAAGGAAAGTGTTTTGACATTTCCTGCACAAACCAGATGTTCAGAACTTAACAAAAGTTATGCCTTTCCTGAAATGCAAAATGTGCACATACAATCAAACAGTCTTCCATGATGAGGTTTTATTCAGACCTTTTGTAATTCAATGAAGCTAAATTCTTAAGGCAAGTTTATTGGGAAAGGAAAAATATTAGAAAAATAAAGAAGGCCAGCAATCACTTATACAGAAACCATAAATAGTATTACTAAAATTCTTGTTGCAAGACTGAATCTGGGTCGGTCACGAGGACCAGAGATTTACTCTTTTGAACTTTTGGACTCATGATGGAGCCCATCCTCAGGGAACTTCTATCTACTCAAATATGTGCTTTGGGCAAAATTCTTGTGTATGTCTGATACTTTGTAATCTTCAATTAGGCAATATAGGGCAACAATTATTCAACCAAAGTAATTCAAATGGGCTAACTTAGAGAGCCAGGACCCAGAACGCCCATGGGAGTGAAATTTCAGAAAGTTGTTGCTGCTTCAGCACCATTGCGCAGCTGCTCAGCACTGCTCCTGTGCTGCCATGGACAGCCACAGTCATGGAATCTTTATTTCCAACATTCCATGACAGATTCCCACATGGCTAAGGGAAAGCTGCAGGACCCTAAAAGTCACTAGTGATTGCCGACACTTCCTTATATCTCCTCGCTAGCAAAGCCTTTGCTTGTGGGAAGCTGGCAGGCAGCATCAGCTATGGGGAAGCTGGTAGGGAAGATCACAAATTGTTCTTGTAACTCTCTCCCATCCATGCCACCTCCTGAACCCTTCTGCACTTGCATCATGTCAGCCACTTGGGCACCCTCTTCCATCTGACAGCAGCTGCTTACTCGCCTCCTGGGAAGAGAAGGGAAGGGAGGAAGCAAGGAAGGAAGAGGAGGGAAGGAAGAAAGGAAAGATGCAAGTGTAGAAAGTTAGCACCCACTCCTCTCCTAGAAGAATGAAATATTTTAGGAAATATTATATTTCCCCTAAAAGAGAAAGAAATCTTAAGGGAGACAGAAACTCAGAGCCACAGTTCCCTGCCCCCAAGCAGATACTAAGCTAAGGCCAGCTTTTAGAAATGCAGATTTGGTAATCCATTCAAGACAGGATATTTTGAACAAAGGCAGAATTAGGTAGAATGGTAGGATCAGTTGTCACTCAAGATCCAAACTAGGAAAGCCATTAAGACACAATAGGAATGGCCCAACACCTTTCAGAACACAAGCCTTTCATTGCATCACCCAGCAGGCTTCAAACTTGTTTCAGACAAACTGACCCCACATGGCCACATGGGAGTCTGACTACAGCAACCAATAGAATACATGCTCTTGCCACAGGAACAGGAAGCTCAAGAGCAAGGCCCAAGAGAGGGTATAAATAACTCTCACTCTCCAGTCCATGTGTTCAGCTGCCCCAGGACCTCAAACCCATGTGGGCCTGTTCATCAATAAACCATCTTTCCAATCAGCCTCCATGTTTCCAGTGTTTTTTCCCTCACTTGGAACTGAACCAGATGGATATTTCTTCCAACACAAGTAAGAGGGAGGGAGGGAGGGATTTCACCAGGAAAGGAAGGAAGGAAGGAAGGAAGGAAGGAAGGAAGGAAGGAAGGAAGGAAGGAAGGAAGGAAGGAAGGAAGGAAGGAAGGAAGGAAGGAAGGAAGGAAGGAAGAAAGAAAGGATTTCCAATACTCCCTTACCAGCTTCCCACAGGGAAACTCAATGGGAAAGCTGACAGGAATTTGGAAGCTGTCCTGCTCTCACTTATTTTCTGCCTGCCTGCGATCATTCTGTTTCTCTGATTAGGGAAGGAAATTGAAACAATAATGTATCGTTGACTTCCAACTAAAATCAATATAGATTAGCTTAGCTGAATCAGTTATTTCTTATCTGGCTGAATAAAAATTTGGGTTTCATTTCACATTCCAAATCCATTGCAGAAAAGTTGGTTGAAAGAAGATCATATGGTCTTCTGAAGTTGTTTGGCAGGTCCTCTTTCCTGCGATTGTGTTTCTTTCCTTGATCATTTCCCTTAGTTTTGTAGAAAAGAGTACAAGTGAAAGCTTTTCTGACTGTTGCTCTGCTCAATTAAGCAAAAATGTTTCATTTTTTATGTCATGGATTTAGATAGAAAATCTGAAACTTTTCTTGCTGCCCGAATCTGATTCTAATGATTTCTGGGTGAAGAACACTAAAATAGTTTTTAACCAGTCATTTCCCAGTAGGAAAAAAAAACAATGTATAGGACAGTGATGGCGAACCTTTTTTGGCTTGGGTGCCAAAAAGGCGCGTGCACGTGCAATAGCGCGTGCATATGTGCCCACACCCATAATGCAATGCCCTCCCCCCACGCATGTGCGCACAACCCCCTGTGCTGCCCCCCGGTGCATGTGCGCAGGACTCACTGAAGCCTCCGGAGCCTGTGGATGGCGAAAAACAGATTCCAGCTGATTTTTGGCCTTCCAGAGGGCAGGGGGAGGTCATTTTCGCCTCCCCCAGGCTTCAGGAAAGCCTCCGGAGCCTGTGGATGGCGAAAAACAGACCCAACGGCCCAACCGAAAGTTCGGAAACAAACTTCTGGTTGGGCCGTTTTTCACCCTCCCCAGGCTTCAGGAGGCTTTCCTGAAGCCCGGGGAGGGTGCAAAACGGCCCAACGGCCCAACTTCTGCTTCAGAAACAAATTTCCAGTTGGGCCGTTGGGTCCGTTTTTCGCCATCCACAGGCTCTGGAGGTTTTCCTGAAGCCTCGGGAAGGGGAAAATGACCTCCCCCCACCCTCCGAAAGGCCAAAAATCAGCTGGCCAGTGCGCACATGCGCGCTGGAGCTGACATAGGGCAATGCCTCGCGTGCCCTCAGATATGGCTCCGCGTGCCACCTGTGGCACGTGTGCCATAGGTTCGCCATCACTGGTATAGGATGAGGTTTTGATGGAGGAAAGTTAAGAAGAATGTTGTCTTGGCCTAACAGCTTTGGTCATTTTTAGCCAGAACATTGTGCCTTATGAAATGTTATATTTGATATGTAAAGGTATGTTTTTTACTGATTGATTCCCTTGCCTCTAAGATAACTTTCATCTTTGGAATGGCAGTCAGAAGCCAGCTAATGTTCTTTAGGGAAAACCTAACTTTAGCCATGAAGCCTTCAGCTGCTATTTCTTAGTTAAGAACTTCCAATTCTATAGAGACTCACATAAGAAAACCAGGACAAGGAGAAACTTTTATTGCCTTAGCAAAGTGCATTATTTGTGAAACATTTAAGAATATCCTTAAATCTGACTGAGGTAACTGCAGTTATTTTAAAGTTAAGTGTTTAAATGCTTGGATAAGAGTATACTCACGTTTCATTAATGGAAGACCTACATTTTTGCCTGAGTTACTTGATAATTGACCCACTTACTCCTTGGCTCATGTTGGCGATAATTTCCATTTGCTACAAATGCATTAGACTAGGATATTTCAATCAGAGAGTACTGAATACTAATAGAATCTTCTTGTTAATGGTGAGTATAGTCTCTGGAATACTCAGATGGCTGAGTGGTTTACTGTTATGTTAATTAACTCTGACTCTATTTACATGCAGATTTAAATTTGCATGGGGTATTCATTTTGCAGATGAACATAACTGATGATTACTAGATAATTAACCAGAGAATTGATAGCATAAGAGGATAGAAGGTCAGTTCATAAGGGCTTCCTTCTGTGTCCATCTTTTTATGGCTCACCAACAGTTTAAAGATTGTCTCAGTTTATAATATTGTGTCTCTAAATTGCTTTTATTATATCCTTCTTCCAGTAAATAATTGCTTTTGTTGGACCTGTTATGTCTGTTTTAAGTTGGACTAGTCCCTGTTGGATTGTTTTTATTCAGTGGACAATATTTAGACAAGTTATTTAGGTCTCAGGTAGAGAATTGTTTTTACTTGCTTTAGCTACGGGGTTGTATCAGGACTAAGCTAAATATTTTTTTCTACTTTTAGTTTGTAGTTTAAGTACATTACAGCAACAGAATTAACTGTAATCTATTCTCAGTGGAATGTAGCCAAAAGTGACATAGGCTGTAATCTACTGCCTTGACTAATATTCGGCTTAATTCAACCAGAAGGTCTAGTAAAGTTTCCACTAATTTTTCTCTTTGCCAAAAAGAGACTCATGGGCTGAGTTTAGAATGTTATAGAATTTGTAAGGATATTAAAGGAATACCTGCACTTTCTCCATTAGTCCTCACATTTTCTCCCAATGTTTAACATTTTTATCACATGTAGATTTTAAAACCAGGCTTGAGGCAATTGACAAACATTCCAATTAGAAATGTGATTAGGTATGTATGATGTACTGAGTTTGAAAGCTAATTCGGCAAGTGGTTGTGCCTAAGGTAAGACCTTTGTTCATAAAAAAAACCCCATCATATGAGTAAAATGAGGCTCCGGTTCTTCTTTCTAATGACCTAATTAGTAAATGGAGAATATTCATGCTTTGACATCTCCTCACAGCATGTTGATATCACTTCAGTCTAAAATGACATTACTTAGGAAGAGTTTATCATCTTCCTCATCTTGCTGTTAGTAGGAATTGCATCTTAGAGGGCCACATTTTAGTTTCATATGTTAAAAGTCTAACATTCTCATAAGAAGTCAAAACAAGATATTTTTTATCTATCTGACTTGGAAAATTATTGCATGATCATACTCCCCAATATTAGATTATAAGAAATCTGTGGAGTCCTTGATGCTTTCTGAGGTGGTTGTTTGCTCGCAGATGTTTCATTGCTCAAGTATAGTAGGTATGAATGAATGTGACGTGGTTTCTCTTTTGTAATTCATTGGTTAGGGTATTGTTTTCTGTTCAATTGTTTGTCTAGTGTTAATCCCTAGTGTTAATATGGCTTATTTTTATGTGTCTGATTTGTCTAAATGCCAAACTTCCAGAAATTCCCTAGTGTTTTTGGATTTGGCTTGGTCTAGGTTGCTTACTGTTTCCCAGTTGAACCTGTACATGAGTCTGTCCATGTGTTGTGAGATTAAGGAAATTTCATTATGTCTTCTGAGGTGGTAGTTGGTGTTCATGGATGTGCTCACTGGTTTTCTGCTTGTCTGTTCTACATACTGGCGGTTACAGTCCTTACACTATATTGTAGATGACTCCCATTTCTTCTTGAACTTGAATCTACTGTGATGAGCAGGACATGTTCTGATGAACATTGGCAGAAAGACAACAATGACAGCCTTGATGATATAGAAAAAATATCCAAATTTAATTTGTGTTTCAAGAAATTATATGTAAAATAATCTTTAATTTATTATTTCCTCTATGCCTGTATTTTTTATAGTTCCTCTTTTTCCTGTATCATATTGATATATTCTCATTGTGTTCTTTTTCATTGTTTATTTTATTGTTCTATTATTTTACTTCTGAGAACAGTTTACACTCTTAATTTCTTTCGTTTTATTGTTGTAAGCCGCCTAGAGTAGCCCCACGGTGAGATAGCCAGAAAATAAATTTAACAAATAATAATAATAATATTCATCTCTGTTGTTGTAGAATACTGATCCTTGCTGAAATGTATATAATTAGTAATTTATACAGCAGACAAACAAGTGAAAGGAGGCACCCTTTTTTAAATTTATATACCCTAGTCCAAAGTCTTATAATTTCTAGCTTAGGAAATTCCTGCTCAATTGAAATGATGATACGACCGCTTGGAACCTTACAACTGCAGCAGAGGTATCTTTTCTCTAAATCCCAGAGCAGGCATCTGTTCTGTAGCATCTAAATGCTAAAAGACAGTCTGTGCATTCGAGGAAGTGGCATGTTTAAAATTAACATTTGGAGCCATGCTGTTAGACTACTCCCAAAGAGCATATTTACTCACTGCTGCACTAAAATCATTGGGCTGGTATAACATGCATATTTTACTACTTCTTCCTGTCAGATATTGGAGGCTTTGTTATTGGATATTTTCCAAGGCACTGATATAAATAAGATCACATTTTTCATCTTCCTTAGTAAAGCCATTATTTATTTTCTTCCATTCTGACTGATCAGGTTTCAAGCAATGTTTGTCTAATAGCTTTCTGTATAGTGGGAAGAAAGAGCTATCTTTTTCCATACTTAGCATTTAATTGGCTGAGTTTATGGTATGCCAAAATGTAATTTTATTTTTAGCCTAGCCTCTTATATGAAGCCAGCCATGTTAGTTTGTCATCCATGCTTTATGGCTTAATATGTTGTGCAAATGCTGCCAATGGCAATTTATTCACCATACTGTGGTTAAAGAAAATCTAACTTAGTGCAGTGTGACTTCGGCTGATTTATAGACCAGTCTGTTGGTTTAAAGCAGTGGTGAAATCCAAATTTTTTTACTACCGGTTCTGTGGGTGTGGCTTGGTGGGCGTGATGTGGCTTGGTGGGCGTGGCAGGGGAAGGATACTGCAAAATCTCCATTCCTACCCCACTCCTGGGGGAAGGATACTGCAAAATCTCCATTCCCACCCCACTCCAGGGGAAGGATACTGCAAAATCCCCATTCCCACCCCACTCCAGGGGAAGGATATTGCAAAATCTCCATTCCCACCCCACTCTGGGGCCAGCCAGAGGTGGTATTTGCCGGTTCTCCGAACTACTCAAAATTTCCACTACCAGTTCTCCAGAACCTGTCAGAACCTGGTGGATTTCACCCCTGGTTTAAAGCATATTTAATTAAACCATCTTGTAAAAACTGAAGCATTATGTCTCCCAGATTTTCCTAACCCAAAGAGAAGGGATCCCAAACTAAACAATTCCTGAAGGTATCTTGGAATCAGATTATTATTCTTTAACTTGGTATGCATTCTTTTTGAAGGACTGGCTAAAAGACCATAGACCTTGAAATGCTGATGTCTCGAGGCAGCACATTAGCCAACCTGCTTAGCAATTCAGTTGGGGGATGCTGAGGGAATGTGGCAAAACAAACAAAATCTTTTGATCACTAATTTCTATTATTGTTGTTTTGCCCAAATATGGAAAACTGTTGATAAAAGCAGTGGACAAACCTTGTCTTACCCCTCCCGCACATTTTCCTTTAAACAAACAACAGACCCATTGAGATAAATTGGAGGAGTGATGGTTCAGCAGTTAAAGATGTTGAGTTTGTCTACTTGAGAGTTGACAGCCTGGTTTGGGACCCAAGCTCCGCACAACAGGGAGAGCTCCCATTACTTGCCCCAGCTCCTGCCTACCTAGCAGTTTGAAAGCATGCAAATGTAAGTGGTTTAATAGGTACCACTTCAGTGGGAAAGTAAACTAGTGGATTACAATAAGTCACCAATCTCCAGAACACCTGAGAGCAAAGGCTACAATATTATGTCAATCCTATACAGAATGTTAATTTAAAGACAACTTCAGCATTAATAAAAGATCTGATCTACAGCTGATAAGCATTCAAAGCAATGAAAGTAGAGACCCAATTATACTGCATGTTGTGAGAACTTTACAGAAAAGTTTCTTAAAAGCTATATTGTAGCTCTGATGTACCTGGGCTCTAATGGTATTCTAACAAGCTGTATATACTCAGTGGCAGAAACAGATGAATAAACAAAATGCATGGGGAAATCCCATTGGGATGCAAATCTACAGTTAGAGTTAGATTCCCCCATATAATCAGTGAAAAATCAACTAGACAGAAACGTTTGGATAGGCTATTAATGTTTAGTGGGACACAGGGGTGAAATGCTCCCGGTTCGGGCGTGCCTGCGGGTCGCCAGACAGCCGGTAGCGACGGAAGCGGGAGACTTCGGCCACCCACCCGGACGCCGCCATTTGGGTTCTTTTACTCTCTGCGCATGTGCAGAATGCTTTGCACATGCACAGAGGGTAAAAGAACCCAAATGGCGGCGTCCGGGCGGGTGGCCGAAGTCTCCCGCCTCCGTCGCTACCGGCTGTCCAGCGACCCGCAGGCACGCCCAAACATATACATTTCTGTTGTGCTATATATTAGTCATTAGCCAAAATGAATCGGGAATCCCATTAAAATGCAAATCCAACTATAGTTTTTATAATTAGTCAGTCCCTCATGAAATCAGTGACAAAAATTAATGTGACAGAAAGGTTAGGCTAAGTGATATGTCTTAGAAGACATACAAACTGAGGCAGACACATTCAGAAAGCTAACAAGTTAATTCAGCTCAAGGTAAATGCTAACAGTGAAAACGCTGGCCTGTCTGCTCAGCATGGCACGCTCTGGCTAACAGAGAGTGGCAAAGTCAGTACTCTTGGCAGCTCCTTATATAGTCGAGCCAGAACGGCTGCGACCAATCAGCTTGCAGCAGCAGCCAGCATCAGCTGTGGACCTGAGTGAAGACTGGACACAGCACTCCTCCGTCACTAGATGGCACATTCGTAGTCCTGCCTTCTTCTGACTCGGTCTGACTGTCGGAGGGTTCCTGTTGAAGCTGGACTATGTAGGACTGCTGCAGAAGCTCCTGCTGTCATCTCTGGAGGCTTTCCCCCCTCACTGGCTGCTTCCATGGCTGGAACAGAGTCCTCGGTCTCTGGAACAGGCCCATCTGTAAACAAACTTTTATCTGAAACGCTGGGGTTAGTTTCTAGTGTGTATGCTTTCGTCTTAGGTCTCCAGCAACCCCTGAGCTGGTCAATGTGGCATTGCCACATTCGCCCATCGTCCAGAACCAGTGTGTATGACCTGGGGCCTGCTTGGCTAATGACAGTACCTGATAACCATAGGGGGTGGCCTGCATAGTTCCGGGCATGCAGAAAGTCCCCTGGTTGGAAAGTTCTGATTTTTGAAGTTGAATTCCTGGGAAGGTCTGGGGAATAATTGGGGTTCAGTCTGTCCAAGTTTGTCTTTATCCTCCTTCCCATCAACAGCTCAGCAGGACTTTGGTTCGTTTCCGGGCATGGAGTGGCATGCTGCAACAGGAGGTATTTTGAGATTTTATAGTTCCAGTCCCCAGGCCCTAACCTTGCCAGGGCCTCCTTAACTGAGCATACAGCCCTTTTCGCTCTACCATTGGTAGCAGGAAAAAAAGGAGCAGTTAGAATGTGCCTTATGCCAAGTCCTGCTAGGTATACTTCAAAAGGACCAGAAGTAAATTGGGGCCCATTATCAGACACCAGAACGTCTGGGATACCGTGAGTGGCAAACAAAGTCTGTAATATCTTGATGACTGCATCAGAAGTGGTGGAGGACATCAGCTTCACCTCTACCCACTTAGAGTAAGCATCCACCCCCACAAAGAACATTTGACCCTGCACCGGACCAGCCAGGTCTATGTGAAGGCGAGACCAAGGCCGTCTTGGTGTGTCCCATTCAGAGGGGCTTGCTTTAGGTGGGTTTGCTCTTGTTTCTTGACACGTCTGACACATATTCGATAATATCCCGATCTAAATTTGGCCACCATACATAGCTCCTGGCCAGAGCTTTCATCCTCACTATACCCGGGTGGCTATCATGTAAGGTAGACAGGATGTGGTTTCATAAAGAGGAAGGAATAACAACTCTATGGCCCTAGAGCAAACAGCCTTTCATTGTGGATAGGTGGCCAGCCAGGTCTATGTGAATGCGAGACCAAGGCCCTCTTGGTGTGTCCCATTCGGATGGGCTTGCTTTAGGTTGATTTGCTTTTGCTTCTTGACACATCTGACACCCAGACACCCATTTGATAATGTCCTGATCTACGTTTGGTCACCATATGTAGCTCCTGGCCAGAGCCTTCATTCTCATGATGCCTGGGTGGCTGTCATGTAAAGTAGCCAGTAGGTGGTTTCACAAAGTGGTAGGAATGATGACTCTATGCCCCCAGAGCAAACAGCCTTTCATGGTGGAGAGTTCGTTTTGCCTTGTCCTGTATGGTTGGAACAGTGCACCCCCAGAGTCTAAGGGCCAGCCCCTCTTGACCCAGTCCAAAACCTGAGAGAGGATTCTGTCTTTGGACGTGTGTTTGGCCACATCTACCAGAATGTTTGGTAGCTCTTCGATCATCAGCACAGAGTTAACAGGAGCTGGATCTTCCACTGGAATAGGTAGGGCATCTGCATGTGCGAGGTGTTTTCCTGGCCTGTACTCAAGGGCGTAGTTATAGGCAGCTAGAAATTCAGTCCACCTGGTCATCCTTGGGGACATAATTTGAGGGGACTGCCTGTTGCAGAGAGAATCCCCAGCAATGGTTTGTGGTCTGTGACCAAAGTGAAATGGCGGCCATATAGGTATTCATGGAACCTTTTTACTCCAGTTGCCAGGGCTAAAGCCTCCTTATCTATTTGCCCATAGTTTCTTTCTGTCTGGGACACGGTGCAAGAGAAAAAAGCGATGGGTGCCTCCCTTCCTAAAGGCAATCTGTGACTAAGGACGGCTCCTACGCCAAACGGAGAGGCATCACATGTTAAAACCAATGGCATCTTGTCACTATATTGTAAAAGGAGACTGTCAGACGTGAGCAGTCATTTTATAGCCTGAAATGCGGCAGCTTCTCTTGAGCCCCACAGCCAAGGTCTCTTTGTATCTAAAAGCCTATGTAAAGGTTCGGCTACGGAAGCCTTGTGGGGCAAAAAAGCACTGTAGAAGTTAATGAAGCCTAGAAAAGCCTGCAATTCTGTTTTGTTCTTAGGAGTAGGGGCCTCATGAATCACCTTAACTTTAGCTTTGGTCGGGTGAAACCCTGAAGAATCTATTCTGTAGCCCAAAAACTCGACTTCCTTTACACCTAGTTTGCATTTTTCTGATTTAAGGGTGAGTCCCGCTTGCTTGAATCTTTCCAATACTGTCCTTAAATGTGCTTTCAATTGATAGATATCAGCAGCAGACACCAAAATATCGTCGAAATAAGGAACTACTCCAGGAATACCCTGGAGCAGTAGTTCCATTAAACACTGAAATATACCAGGGGCAACAGTAACTCCAAATTGGAGCCTGTGGCATTTAAATGCCCCCCCTATGAGTGACGATAGTTTGGGCCTCTGCTGTGGCCTCGTCAACAGGAATCTGTTGGTAGGCCTGGGTTAGGTCCAATTTTGCGAAAATCTTGCCCTGGCCTAGGGAATGGAGGTGGTGCTGAACCACAGGTACTGGGTAAGCAGAATTTTGGAGGGCCTTATTGAGGGTCCCATTGTAGTCAGCACATATCCTGACTGACCTGTCTGGCTTAACGGGAGTGACTATTGGCGTCCTGCCTGAAGGATGCCCTGACTAATTAGTTTATCCAAGGCAGCATCTACTTTTTTCCTCAGGGCAAAAGGAACTCATCTATATTTCATACGAATGGGAGCGACCTGGGGATCCAAATTAAAGGAAAGGGGCTTCCCAGTGTACTTACCCAGGTCAGAGGTGAAGACAGTGTTGAACTCCCTGACGAGATCAGACAGGATTGGCTCTTGGACATGAATTATTCCAGAAATGGAGAGGCCCAGGGAGTGGAACCATTCCAGGCCTAAAAGGCTAGGAAGTGGGTCTTCTACAATAATGAGGGGAAGGTGACCTGAGAATTTTCCATATTGAATATGGAAGGGGTAGGTACCTAATATAGGAATGATTCTGCCCTGGTAATCTCTTAATTTAGTAGGGGCAGGTTTAAGTTTAGATTTGGTAAAATGGGGAACCAATTTCTTTATAGCCTGCCAAGATATAAGAGACATGGAGGAGCC
>QLTV01000598.1:1266883-1289570 GCA_003457575.1 Thermophis baileyi | reverse complement strand
TTTGGAGAAGGGGAATAATGGTTCCTTAAGCTCTCTGAGATAACATCCCAGGGCAAAGTATGTACTTTCTGAGGAGCCAAAAGATTTTTTGCAGTTTCAAATACCTCATTTCCATAGTTAGAGAGGAAAAGGGCTTTTTTCCTGTCATTAGAAATGCCAGAGAGTTCGTTAGCCATTAGGAAGAATTCAAATTTTTCTAAATAAGTGTCCCAAGATTCAGCTGCAGGATTGTAAGCGGCAAAAACGGGTAAGGCTGCCATTCTCCACAGAAGGGGATTTTTTTGGTAGTAACTTCAGCTCTTTGTAGTGACAGCTCAGCTCCGTGTCTTATAGCCTCATTTGTTTGGGGATAAAAATCCCACCTTCGTCACCAGTTGATATGTCTTAGAAGACATACAAACTGAGGCAGACATGTTCGGAAAGCTAACAAGTTTATTCAGCTCAAGGTAAATGCTAACAGTGAAAACACTGGCCTGTCTGCTCAGCATGGCACGCTCTGGCTAACAGAGAGTGGCAAAGTCAGTACTCTTGGCAGCTCCTTATATAGTCGAGCCAGAACGGCTGCGACCAATCAGCTTGCAGCAGCAGCCAGCGTCAGCTGTGGACCTGAGTGAAGACTGGACGCAGCACTAAGCTATTTGCGATTAGTGGGATTCATAGATTTCTGACTGGCTACATATTTATTGTTAGGCTAAACCAGGGGTCGTCAACCTTAAACACTCAAAGAGCCATTTGGACCCGTTTCCCAGAGAAAACAAAACACCGGGAGCCACAAAACCTGGGTGGGCGTGGCCAACTCAATGTCACTCTCTCCCACCGAGTCACATGACCCCCCCCCCGCCATGCCTACCCATGTTTTGTGGCTCTCGGTGTTTTCTTTTCTATGGGAAACAGGTCTCTCTCTCTGTCTCTGTCTGTCTCTGTCTGTCTCTCTCCCTCTCTCTCTCTCTCTCTCTCTTTCTTTCTCTCTCTCCTTCCCCCCTCCTCTCTATCTCTGTGTTTATCTGTTTCTCACAAGGTGTCTGTGGGAAATGAGAAGAGGGACAAACGGTTAATTGTGATGCTATGATATAAATTCTATCCCTTTTTTAATTGCTTGAAAGTGGCATATTAAAGTATATATGGAGTAGAGATTGCCTTATGACATCACCACACATTTCCCATTTTCCCCGTCTTTTCTCTGTGCTCTGTATTTCTCTCCCTCCCTCCCCCCATCTCTTTCTCTCTCCCTCCCTCTCCCCATCTCTTTCTCCCTCTCCCTCCCTCATCTTTCTCTTTCTCCCATCCCTCTCTTTTTCCCTCTCTCTCCCCTTCTCTCTCTCTCTCTGCTGAGGAATGATTGCCACCCCCGGTGGAGGCTTCCCTTCAGGCGACCCTCCTCCCCCTCTCCTGTCTCCCTGGCTGGCTGTGGTGGGGCCAGGAGGGTGCGCGCATGCGGGGAGACCCTCCTCAAGTGAACGCCAAAGCGCAGCAAAGCGCAGCAAAGGCACATGGCTGCTTGCTTAAGGAAGTTCTTTGGATGCGACTTCTCTCCTGCCCTAAGGCTCCATCATCGCCTTGGCGTGCCCCCCCCCCTGCATGAGAAGAGAAGGAGGGGGAGTGGGAGGAGGGTCGCCGGAGCCTTAGTGCAGGAGCGAAGCGGCCCTGTACCTGCTTTCGCGCCACATTTGCGCGTAAGGCAGCCTTCACTTCCTGCCACTTCGGGCTGGAGCTTATGCCCTCCCCGCTTGGCTGAAGAGCTGCGGGGAGGGGTGGACACGGCAAGGCGATGGCCAGATCCTTAGGGCAGGAGAGAAGCCGTGTCCAAAGACCTTCCTTAAGCGAGCGGCCCCCCGCCCTCCGCGTGCGCCTTTGCTGCGCTTTGCTGTGCTTTGCTGCTCACTTGAGGAGGGTCTCCCTGCGTGTGCGCACCCTCCTGGCCCCACCAAGCCAGCCAGGGAGGAGGGTCGCCCGAAGGGAAGCCTCCGCCGGGGGTGGCGATCGTTCTTCAACCAGCACCAAAGAATCAGTCCCAGCCGCTTCTCATTCCCGCCATCACCCTTACCTTCTCAGGCCATGTGAGGGAGGGGAGGGCAAGGGGCAGGGCATCCAGGGAGACAGGGAGCCACAGCAGAGGGCCCAAAGAGCCGTTTGCGGCTCCAGAGCTGCAGGTTGCCAACCCCTGGGCTAAACCAGTAAAAAGCCAAATGGAAATGTATTGGTCCCACAAAACATAAATGGCCTCCCTAAAAATTTCTGCCATATTGATTTTTGTCACCGATTTTATGGGGGCCTCAGTGGTGGGATTCAAATATTTTTACTACCAGTTCTGTGGGCGTGGCTTGGTGGGTCTGGCGTGGCTTGGTGGGAATGGCTTGGTGGGCATGGAAGGGAAAGGATACTGTAAAATTTCAATTCCCACCCCACTGCAGGGGAAGGATACTGTAAAATCTCAATTCCCTCCCCACTCCAGGGGAACGTTACTGCAAAATCCCAATTTCCTCCCGATCAGCTGGGACCCAGGAGGCAGAGAATAAATGGGGGTGGGGCCAGTCAGAGGTGGTATTTACCGGTTCTCCAAACTACTCAAAATTTCCGCTACTGGTTCTCCAGAACTGGTCAGAACCTGCTGAATCCCACCTCTGGGCCTCACCATAATCCTAGGTGGATTTTCATTCCAATGGGATTTTCCTGTGGATTTTTCCTAATAATTAGTAAATAGCCAAACAGAAATCTTTGCATGCTGCTAAACATACTGATTTCCTAGGTGGATTTGCTTGGCAATGGGATTTTTTACCATGAAGTTCTCCCAATGAATAATAAGTATCAGAACAGAAATATAAAAGTTCCACTAATCATAAATGGACACTCTGAACATTACGGTCACATTGATTTTTGTCATTGGTTTTCTAGAGAATGAACTACGTATATTAGGGAATAGGGAAATCCTATTTGGGTTTGCATCTCAATTTGATTTTCCCATGCATTTTGTTTAGGTGGATGTGCTTGCTTATAGGATTTCCCTATCCATTTTTCTTAATGACTAATAAACAGCTGTGACTAATGAGTAATAAATGTGCCCCACTAAAGATAAATGCTGTTTCTGAACATTTCTGTCATGTTGGTTTTTGTCACTGATTTCATAGGGAAAAATCACCCTTGCTGAATTTGCATTCCAATAGCATTTCCCTTGCATTTTGTCTAGGTCAGAGGTCTGCAACCTTAAACACTCAAAGAGCCATTTGGACCACTCAAAGAGCCATTTGGACCACAGAAAAGAAAACACCGGGAGTCATAAAACCTGTGTGGGCATGGCCAACTCAACATCACTCACTCCCACCCAGTCACATGACCCCCTAGCCACGCCTACCCAGCTGGTCATTAGGGCAAAGACCGATTGTTAAAAAACACCGGGAGCCAAAAAACCCTTTTGACATCTAAAATTAAGATAACACTGCATATATCGTTTTTTACCTTTATGCTGTGTATAAAAAAACTATATTATGTGTTGCATTTATGAAATCAATGAATTGCTACAGAAAAAACACATTTTTATTTCTGCATGCAACAAAAACATTTTGAACTCCGAAAAAAAAGATGCTGTATTGAAGGTTACTTTCAAATAAAATACTCAATGTCTATTTAAGTCGTGTAAAAATGTTGTTCACCTTTTCCTCTCTCTCTTTCTGTCTCTCTTGCTCTGTGTTTCTCTGTTTCTCTCTGTGTGTATGTTTCTTTCTCTGTTTTTATCTCTCTCTGTCTTTGTCTCTCTCTCTGTTTCTCTTTCGCTCTATCTCTGTGTCTCTCTCTCTGTTTCTCTCTCTCTCTCTGTTTCTCTCTCTGTGTGGTTTTCTCTTTCTGTTTCTCTTTCTCTGTCTGTCTCTCCCTCTCTCTCTCTCCCTCTCTCTCTCTCTCTGTGTCTCTCTGTGTCTCTTCTCTCTCTCTCGGACAGCCAAGGCTGGGCTGACCCAGCGAGCTCTCCTTGGAGCTCTTCGCTACTCTTTTTCTTTCTTCTTGGCAATGTATCTGAAATCCGGGCTGGCTGAGGAGCGAGCGTGAGCCACGGAGGATGCTTCCCCAAAGATGACCCTCCTCCTCCTCTCGCAACCCCCTGGCTGGCTGTGGTGGGGCCCTCCTCAAGCAAGCAGCTAGGCTTAACCAAAGCGCAGCAAAGGTGTGTGGGGCAGGTGGGTTGACCGGCTGATGGGCGAGCGTCTTTGGTGAGGTTGATCCGGCTTTCTCCGAGCCTGACCCCCATGGTGGGCATGCGAGGTTCGACGGGGCCAGCCCCCTTTTCCTGCTGCCCTGAGCTTCTTTACTCCTCCAGCAGAGTGGTGCCGCCAGCAGCGTTCATTGAAAAGCATCCTCCTGGTGGCGAAAGTCTCCCATGCGAGATTTAAAGCTGTGGCTGGGTGCTGCGGGCCTATCCCCCTTTCTGTCAGTCCCTCCTTCCAGAACCCATTCCCACACCACCAGCCTTTGTATTAGAGAGGCCGGCGGTGGCCATGGCCGGGTCACACCTGTGTCTCAGGGTGTAGAGCAAGTCGCACATCTCCCTGAGCGACCGAGGCACGGCCAACACCAACAAGGGCTGGAAGAAACACCCGAGAGACCCAGCAAGAGATGAGGTGCTGGAGAGCTTCTCCATCCCCCACCGTCACCCTTACCTTCTCAAGCCAGGTGAGGAATGACTGGGAGGGGAGGGGAGGGGCAGGGCCAGCCAGTGGTGGGATCCAGTTCGGCAGGGAACCACAGCAGGGGACCGAAAGAGCCGCATGTGGCTCCGGAGCCGTGGGTTGCCGACACCCGGTCTAGGTGGATTTGGTTGCCAATGCGATTTTCTCATTGCATTTGTGTCCTGCTGTATATGGACCTTAGGAAAAATGCATGGGGAAATTCCATTGGATGTAAATCTATCTATGGTTTGGCCCCCATGAAATGAGTGACGAAAAGCAACATAATAATTTTTTTTGGATAGTCTGTTTACATTTAGTGGAACATAGAGTTTTCCATTTGGATATACAGTATGTTAGTCATAAAGGAAAATAGATTAGGGTTACTAGTAGGGTTACCTTACTAATTTTAAGTTGAAAATAGGCTTTCCTCAGTTACAGAGCTATATGTCTCTTTCAATATTTCAGAGCTATTTTGGATTAAGAAAATTTGATTAGGGACTTGGACTTAGCTTATAAAACAAGAAGATGAAGATTTGGATATTTAAATTTGGGAAGGAGGAATTAAGCTTTTTTTAATTAAAGGATTAAAACTAACTTTTTGAAGAATCTGCGACTGTGATACTTGAGATGGCTTTTTCCCCCTTCCTAGCTCTTGTTCTTTGTGAGAACTTGCTGTGTTTTTATCCTAGCTTAGTGTTAATTGGTTTGCAACTAACAAATAATGTAATTGGAGAAGCTTACTATTTGTTTCTCTTATGTATTTTTTTTTGAGGAGGTAAACTGTAATTATTTTTGTTGACCACTAGAGTGTGCTATTTAATAATGGTGAAATACCCTATATTTGTAGAGATGGCATTCTTATTAAAATATTTTCTGCAAGCCCTGGAAATTATTTTTTAGTATTAGCATTAGATCCTCCCACGTTGTGTAGCATGCAGGGCAACAAGGGACTCCAGCATTTTCAGTTTTGGCGAGTACTTGAAAGTTAGGGTGGAAAAAATTGAACAATTAGAGGATAATACAGTAATTTGGATACTAGTTTTTATTTATTTTTTGCTATATTATAATGAAATGTAGGGTATATATTTATAACCTTGCTTCCCAAAACAGTTTTTCTGGATTGGTTATGTTTATTCACTTATTTATTCAACTTTTTTTTATGAATATAACTTTATATTATATTTTTCTATTATAATGAAAATTCTTAATAAAAATATAGGTAACTTTGAACGATTGCTGAATGAGCAGTCGGTAAATGGGGAATACCTGTATTTATCATAATGCAAACTGGTAAACATATTTATCCTAGCCTGCTCCCTCACATTTGAAAAAGCATCTACAAGATCTACAAATTATTTTCTGACTAAACAAGTACAGTGGTGCTTACAAGTTTGCAAATTCTTTTGAATTTTCAATATTTCTGCATAAAGATGACCTAAAATGTGATCTGTCTTTTATCAAGTCCTATAACTTGATAAAAGGAAGCCAAGTAAACAAATGAGTCAAAAGCATTATACCTGTTCATTTATTTTTTGAGGAAAATTATCCAAAGTTAAATATGTGTGGCAAAAGTATACAAACCTTTCCTTTACAGCAACTGGGTATGTCTTCCCTTGGCAAGCAGTAATTGCAGCTGCAGCACCATCAGTATCCTCTTGAAGATGGCCCCTTAAATAGTGACATTTACCAGTGCAAGAAAGTCTTTCACCCCTTAGACATTACCCTGGCGTCAGAGGTGGGTTCCTCCCAGTTCGGACTGGTTCTATAGAACCGGTAGTAACTTGGCGGCCTGGGTCACTAGAACCAGCAGCGACCCAGGCCTGCCACGCCCCTGAACCGGTTCTTTCGGCGGCGCCATAGGCAGCGCCATCTTGTTTTTTAAAGCACTGCGCATGCGCAAAGCGTGCGCGAAGCACGTGCCCGTACGGCACATCACTGAGCAAACCGGCAGCGAAGAAAAGCAGAACCCACCCCTGCCTGGTGTTCTTTGAGACCTACCGGAGTATTACCCTACACACACATAGGTACTCCAGATGGCTTACAATTTTTTTAAAAAAAAATCCGCCATATAATACAAGCCTATTACAAAAACCACCATTCACACACACACACACACACACACACACACACACTGACAGCAAGAACACTATCAAATCAGCCACTCTCCATTCCTGGTTGCCTGCTGACAAAACCACATTCTTAGAGCCTTTATTGTAATGTTACAGCAACAGGATCTTGCAAGTGCTTTTCCATTTATTTTTCCTCACATTTATACAACCAGATAGTTTAATATGAAAGGATTTTAAAAGCATATTTAAGACAAAGAGCTGCTTTTGAATTTCTCAAGGTTTCGTTAATCCCAGCATAAAAGAATATATAAAAAGATAGAATTTACAATCAAAACTCTAGCTGGGGAAAGCCCGTTTTTGATCATTATTATGTTTATACATTTTGAAAGCAGACTGCAGAGGAATTTTGAGTTAGTAGCCAGAGCTCACAAGATTAATAATCCATTGTCTAAACTCTTATAGTAACATATTCAATAATGTGTTCTGCTTTCTGTGCTTCTCTGATTATTGTTATTTCAGAAAGTAAAAACTAGCGTGCTAGAATACTGGGTTTAAGCTTAGATTATTGATTTATGTACTGCACTTTAACGTATCATTTCTTTACAAAGATCATACTTCTTCATTTCTCACCAACTTTGTTTTGATCTACATCTGTTCCAACGTCTTTAATCTTATGTTATATTCTGCTAGTATTCCTAGACTCCACAGTATATGAAACTATGCAACAACAAATTAAAATTTATTTAAGGATTTTGGTATTGCTTGCTATTTCTGATAGAGAACTCCTCTTGAAGATGTCCACATGTGGTCATATCTTTTTCGGTATGTCCATTGTACATATTTTAGTTAACTTTAGTTAACCCTAACTTTATGGGATGACTTAGTATTTGTTCTATTTGTTTATGTGTCTCCTTCTCAGTGCTTCCAAGAATTTGATTTTCTACGGAACCTCCTTCCAACCAGGTAGGAGAAAGTAACTCGTTTTGTAAAGTCAGTAAGTTTTGCAAAAGCCAAAAGTTGCTATTTGGGATAATAACATCTATAATATTATGACATTTTGATTTTACTTTCCTTAGTTGCAGATAAGTTCCCAGAAATGGTGATGTAAAGAACAGAGTCCTCCTAAAGTTAATATGTTGGCAATGGTAATTTTGAATAATAGTTTGAACAGCAGGTACATTAGAATTATACTTTTTTCAAGTATCCTTATTTGATCCAAAAAGTCAGGGAGAGACAAAAGTAAGAGGGCTGGGAAAAGAAAAGTGAATGTATCATTTTTTAAAAGGTCTACTTTTATTTCATATCCTGAACTAATTTCCAGGATTACTGGAAATTAGTTCAGGATATGAACTGATTTCCAGAGAAAAAGCAGGTTGGTATTCAGACCAAAAAAAACCAAAACTTTTTTCTTTCCTTCTTTCAAAAAGGGATTTTGTTAAGATAAAGAGAGAGAAAGAATTTGAAATGTGTTTCTAGAACACTGTAGACATACATCATGCAGAAGACTGTCCAGCTGTCTAAATTGAGCCTTTGCCTATATACTGTCTTGGCATTTTGTGAAATGAAGCTAAATGCTCCTTTAACCTTGATAAAACTATTTTTCTGAAGCTAGCACTTGTGGATGCCTTAGGACAACACTCCTATGAATATAAATTTGTGTTTACTTATGTATCTTAGACTGTGTCTTCTATTTACAGTTTTAATTTTGTCTTGATGTGTCATAAAGCATGTGATATCATAAGAACTAGGTCAAAAGACTATGTGTTGTATCAGTTTGTTTTTTAAGCTAGGTAATCTGAAACATGGTGGGCAACTTTCTTTAAGAGCCTGCTGGTTGTTTGTGAGCCACTTTTCCAATTCATTGCAATCTGTTTTCTTCATGCTGGTTTCCTACTTGCTCTCTTACTCACAGAAGCAGAGCTGCAGAATGTTGCTCTATGAGAAGAAAATCTTAATCATGACACACTGCTTGTCCCAAAGGTGCTTTTTCAAGAGGAAACTGGACTTCCTTGTTTTTCTTTGAAGACATTTCGCTTCTCATCCAAGAAGCTTTTTTAGCTCGCAGAAGCTGAAGAAGCTTCTTGGATGAGAAGCAAAATGTCTTCAAAGAAAAACAAGAAAGTACAGTTGCCTCTTGAAAAACCACCTTTGGGACGACTATGCCCTGGATGACTGACAATCTCCATAGATACACTGCTTGGAAATACCAAAATATCCTGCTGAGATGAAGCAGTACAATGCATATCTTACTTTAGGAAAGATCAGTTCATGGTGATGTTTTTAACTCTGGCAACTGGACAATAATATGTATAACAGACCAAAAATGGAGACTAGATAGGATTCATATAGGCCTTGATTAATGCTTCTTATGTAGTCTGTTCATAAGGAAGGGAGTTTAGAGTCAATATCATTACCCCAAACGTTGTTTGCAATTTCAGTGCTCAGTGAAAAATCAATTGCATAATGGCAGTGAAGGCATTGCCAATATTTCTGTCTAGTACATTGAGTTCATAAATGTATAAGATGACATTGCTGCTGGGGAGGCTTCTAATGGATGAGAGGATGTATTATATCTCTTTGCCAGCCTGCACATTTTGAGTGGTGGTATCCATAAAGGAAGGAGGAAAAAAAGTACCTCATTTTTTTTCTTCTTATTCTGAACTTCTACATTCTGGTGTATAGGCATTTGAAGCATTGTTTTCTATTTTAAAATTACTTTCAAATACAACATTCACTAGGGATTAATGCCAAAATAAAGAGAACGTTTTTACAGATGGTGTTAATAACTGAATTGGCCCTCAGATTTCTTGCTGGAATTTCTTTGGCTCTTCCAATGTTCAGGATATGTCTAAGATCTAGCACATGTGGGGAGGGAGGGTAAAAGATATTAGTTCCTGGGTGATGCTGCCATGCTCACTCTTCCAGGCTGGCTGGTACTGTCTACTTGATGTCAGATTAATGTCAGGGAATCAATAGACTGCAGTAATATACACAATGTACACAATAATAGTAGTAATAATAATAAAGTGTAACACAACTTGAACATCTTGGGCATTGACAAATTCACCACCATCAGTTGCAAAAGGCAGCTTTACTCAGAACAGCTTACATCCTGCAATGATACCTCCAACATCATCAAACATCCACATCTGCCTATCCCAAGGCCTTTGTCAATAAGTAAACAAAACTCCAAATTCAGACTGAACATCTGGCTGACTATGTGACAAACCAATAATGTACACAAGCTGCCTACAAATAACATAGAATAGAATAGAATAGAATTTTTTATTGGCCAAGTATGATTGGACACACAAGGAATTTGTCTTGGTGCATATGCTCTCAGTGTACATAAAAGAAAAGATAAGTTCATCAAGAATCATAAGGTACAACACTTAATGATAGTCCGGGTACAAATAAGCAATCAAATCATAGTAGGAACCAGTCAATATAAATTGTAAGGATATAAGCAACAAAGTTACAGTCATACAGAACATCATAAAGAAGCTGCTGCTTTCAAGCAGACAAATGCTTCATTAATTTTTTCAAGTAAAAATAGCTACAGAGGAATAAAAATGTATCGCTTCTCTCATCTTGTCATTGGATAAAGAAACCAAGAGAAGCAATACCGGGGAACTTCCATGTAGGGCAACTTTATGTAACTTTATGTAACTTTAAAACGTGTGGACTTCAACTCCCAGATTTCCCCAACTGGCATGCCAGCTGGGAAATTCTGGAAGTTGAAATCTTTAAGTCGACAGGTTTGGGGAAAAAAACTGAGTTAGGGGGCTACGCAGACAAATGCACATGAAGATTGGCATGTGAAGCAAACTGGAGAAGATAGGAAAGGAGCAGTGGTGAAATCCAAATTTTTTTACTACCGGTTCTGTGGTCGTGGCTTGGTGGGTGTGGTGTGGCTTGGTGGGCATGGCTTGGTGGGCGTGGCAGGGGAAGGATACTGCAAAATCTCCATTCCCACCCTACTCCAGGGGAAGGATATTGCAAAATCTCCATTCGCACCCCACTCTGGGGCCAGCTAGAGGTGGTATTTGCCAGTTCTCTGAACTGCTCAAAAATTCTGCTACCGGTTCTCCAGAACTTGTCAGAACCTGCTGGATTTCACTCCTGGAAAGGAGGCTCCATGACTTGCTCAAGATTCTAAATTCACTTGAGCTTATAAATCTGCAATATTGTAGAAAAATGGGGTCAAATCTTAAAAGCATAATGGGATGGAATGGTAGTAATGCATGCATATGCCAGTCTCTTGCCCAACAATGGAATGTTTTTGCAAAGGGGTTAGCAAAGGAAGAAGGAGAAGGAGAGAGGAGAGTCTTCTTACCTGTGATTGGGCCAAAACTCAAGAGGACCTTGGTTCAAAGGAGACAGAGCAAGAAGGGAGGGTAGTTATGTATTTCTATTTAAGTTTTTAACTATATTTTTATTGATAGATATATAGATTTAGATATATTAAAAAAAATAGATTTAGATTTAGATATATAAAAAATTCTACATTTGAATGTAGTTGGGTCCTCTATAGAACACACAGGGCAAGTTGCTTGGATCAGACACGAAATTTATTCGAGAGCATAACATGAAGTAAGTAATCAAAGATTGCAACAGAGTTATAGTTGTGAAGTGACTACCTTTCCCTTTTTTCCCCAGAAACAAAGCCCACCCACTAGGAATTATTGTACACTATAAGTAGCTGGATGGCCAAAAGGGGGGACTTTGGGGTTAGGAAGCCTGTTGAGCTTGTGGGGTTTTACCATATCAACTGGCTTCCTGCTTAATTTACATTGCAGCTGGAGGTGGCAGTCACACATTAATAGGTGTAATACCTGGTATCCTGAAAGGAATGTTTCTGGATGGGCTACCATCTTTGACCAGTCTCCATCTCTTTGTCAAGTTTGTTGTCTTTTGTTTTAGTGTAATTTCTCACCTTTTGCCCTGAAAATCTCTGGGAGGTTGGAATGTGAGAAAGATTGAATGGCAGATTCCTTTTCACAATATACAACGTCTCAATTTTTAAAGAATAAATTTGAAAGCTTATATATGTAAAGCATGTTATGTGTAAACCGCTGTCTTTGCCTTCAACCTCCCTTCCCCCCATACCTGAGGCCAAGGGCCAATCTAATTGCTGAACAGAAAAGACCATGACTTGCCCTTGTGCTTCCCTTGCTTAGAGGAAAAGTTGAACAGAAATAAATTGCCTTTGTTTTGGTTACTCTCTCATAATCCTTTGCTTGGTGAATATCCAAGGCACTCAGTCACTGTGCAAAGGAGTTTTAAGTTAGTGCCTTAGTATTGATTTGCACATTAGTTTTTACTTTATATGCTTACCTTAGTGTTCATTCAATAATAATATACAGTTTACACACACCTACAATATAATAAACAATTATGTGAGAAGTAACTTCTGAATCTTCACAAGGTGAGGCCAAAAGGAAAGTGGGTTCTCCCATGTGATATGTGGAAAGGCCCTTTCAGATAATAAAATAAATCTGCCAAACAGTGGAGATGATTAGAACATCCTTATTTCTGCAACAAAGAGGAAAAAGTGCTGGACCTGTGACATTCTATTGCAGCAATTTGTAGAAAAATGTTTGCCTAAATATGCATTCTCTGATTACATTTCTTTTAAAACATTGTAATTCTTTCACCTTGCTCCCTACTGTATCTTACTGTTCACCATGTTCCTTCTCTTTTTTTATCCATTCAACCAAAGCTCGTGCTATAATAATAAAAATAATAATAGTAAAAATGCCTCTGGGATACCACAAGATGAGTGGGGCCCCTATAACTTCCTAGATCCATGCTCATAAGGAACAGATGGGATTTTGATTGTACTGCTTTTGCTGACATCTTCACTTCAGAGATCCCAGACTCCAGAGCAGTGGGTCATGGAAGCAATTGGCAAGAGGCCAGCATTGACTCTAGCTTTCATATTGCATGAGCATATGAAACCTGGCATGTGCATAACAGTAGCTCTTTAAAAAAAAAGATTGACAGGTTTCATTTTACTTTGATCTAGCAGGATGAGGACAAACAAAGCAAGCAGTGGCTGTGTGTAATATATACATTAATTGGGCCGTCGAAATCCAATTGTCTGTCCTTTCCGAAAATAAGAGCACTAAGGCTCTTGGTTCTTTTCCTGTTTCAAGTCTTTTTGACATAATCGTGTCAATTATGCTTTTTAATTTCAGAAATAATATTCTAGTGCTGTTGTGCCATAGAGGAATATATACAGTATCTGTCATATTTTCATCTTGAAAGTCTAGCCATTTCATCCAAGTGGAAGTTAGTAAACTTGTCTGGGTTAGATTCCATGGAGAATATAAAGTGGCTCTGCATAGTACTTACAATCATTTTTTGATGACAAAAAATGGTTAAGAAATGATCAGTTGTCATGATCAGAGTAAAAGACTAGCATGAATGGGGTTCAGTTTGCAGACTGAATTATTTCCAATTCCAGTGATTACTTACTATCATTATGGTGACTTATGTAGAACTACATTTTACCAAATCCCTGCTTTTTTAGAAATTTCCAGTAGTGGCAAGAGAGTTTTTTAAATGTCAGGAGTTCTTAAAGTAGTTTTAGATATCTTGCCTGATGCATAAAATGGTTTTGAAGGTTATCAGCCCACCAGTGGCAATGCTATGGCAGTCTGAGGCCACCTAGTGGAGATATAATGTAGTTGTTGCAATTTAATTCATTTATACACCATTCTGCTGGTAAATTCAAATGCTTAACGGTTCATTTTCACACAATTGCAGGATACACTACCAATTCAACTCTTTAACCTGGGAGAGTGCTGCAGGGGCATTCATTAAGGGGATAATTGTTACATCTTCATTCAACTCACGTTAGAAAAATTTCTTTAGATATATTGCAGGTACATATACTGTACATAACAAATGGCTCAAACAAACTGTTTATTGTGACTAAAAGCTCAGAACTAAATGCAATGGCTATAAATTACAATGGCCAGACTTTTTAAAGAATTGAAGATGCAAACAAAATACTATTGTTTTTCAAACCATTCTCGATCTATTTGAGACACGAAATTATTGCCACTAATATTCAGGCCTCATAATAATTATTAATATTATCAATTTACAAACATTTAAGCCTTCTTGTAGTATAAAATAACCCTGCTAAGATGATGTCTAACATACATAATTAGCCGCCCAGAGTCCCTTGGGAGTTGGGCGGCATACAAATTTAATAAATAATAATAAATAATAATTTAATAAATAATACACCAAGCAATAGCAAATAAACCACACTATATAATTATGAACAAAATTTAGCTATTGAATCATGCCACCATATTGTTGATGTTTATTAATTTAGAATGGTTTTTAACAAATGCTGCCTTTTTAATTGCCATAACGCATGCAGTAACACCTATACCAGTGACCCCAGAATGCAATTAATTGATCAATCTTGGTCTATGTTGCAGTAAACACAGAAGAAAAAGCTTGTACATGTATGTGGGGGTTGCGGAAAGCATACAATTACAAGTAGTCCTTAACTTGCAACCACAATTGAGCCCAAAATTTATGCTGCTAAGTGAGAAATTTGTTAAGTGAGTCTTGCCTCATTTTATGACCTTTCTTGCCACATTTGTTAAGTGAATCAATGCAGTTGTTAAGTTAGTAACACGGTTGTTAAGTGAATCTGGCTTGCCCATTGACTTTGCTTGTCAGAAGATTGCAAAAGCTGATCACATGACCCCCGGGACACTGCAATTGTCATAAATATGAGTCCGTTGCCAATGTTGACCACGTGACCTTCCGGATGCTGCAATGGTCGTAAGTGTGAAAAATGGTCATAAGTTACTTTTTTCAGTGCTGTTGTAACTTTGAACAGTCACCAAAGGAATTGTTGTAAGTCAAGGCCTACCTCTACTGAACCTGGGATCCTATGGAGGTCAAGCACATTAAACTGTGACTTAGTCCCCTAATACAGGTAGTCTTTGACTTACGACCACAAATGAACCCAAAACTTGCATTGTTAAGCAGTGCAGTTGTTAAGTGAATCATGCCCCCATTTTACAACCTTTTTGCCATGGTTGTTAAGCAAATTACTATAGTTGTTAAGTGAATCAGGATGCTGCAACCATCCTAAATATGAACCAGTTGTCAAGCATCTGAATATAAATCATGTAACCATGGGGATGTTGCAACGGTCATAGTTGTGAAAAACGGTCATAAGCAGGGGTGAAATCCAGCAGGTTCTGACAGGTTCTGGAGAACCGGTAGTGGAAATTTTGAGTAATTCGGAGAACCGGCAAATACCACCTCTGGCTGGCCCCAGAGTGGGGTGGGAATGGAGATTTTACAGTATCCTTCCCCCAGGAGTGGGGAGGGAATGGGGATTTTGCAGTATCCTTCCCCTGGAGTGGGGTGGGAGTGGAGATTTTGCAGTATCCTTCCCCCAGGAGTGGGGAGGGAATGGAGATTTTCCAATAGCCTTCCCCTGGAGTGGGGTGGGAGTGGAGATTTTGCAGTATCCTTCCCCCAGGAGTGGGGAGGGAATGGAGATTTTCCAATAGCCTTCCCCTGGAGTGGGGTGGGAGTGGAGATTTTGCAGTATCCTTCCCCTGCCACGCCCACCAAGCCACACCACGCCCACCAAGCCACTCCCACAGGACCGGTAGTAAAAAAAATTGGATTTCACCACTGGTCATAAGTCACCTTTTTCAGTGCCATTTTACCTTTGAATGGTCACTAAACAAACTGTTGTAAGTCAAGGACTACTTGTACACTGGAAAGAGCTTGATATTCTCTAGATGCATTGGTACTGCAACTTTTAAAATGCCTGGACATCAAAGTAGCAGCAGTCCCATCATAAATGGGGATGATGGAGGAAAGAGATTGACGAGCATGGGTATCTCTTACAATCCATGGGAACAACTGTTTTGCTTGAGTTACTGCTGTTACACTATCACATTTGGCTAGTAATGCTACACTTCTTCCCTCTTTTGGATTTTGATGATTAAATTGTCCACATTACTGACAAGAGCAGTCAATGTATCTCTGCTCTTGCATACTGTTTTCCTCATATTTTTTTGAAGCAGGGAGACAGAATGCAGAACTTCCTTACCAGCAGCATGGCCTGTAAACAGCCTGTGTTATAAACTGCTGTAATTCATAAGTTCAAATTGGCCCACAAATGAGAGCAATATTAAACTGCTAGCTTCAGAATATTAACTATATATGTGGGTGAGGGGAAATTCTGGGTGACTTAAACAAAGCACTTACCTTTGTAGCCATTTACTGTGGAATTGCATGCCTTGCTCAGTTGGTTGAAATAATACAGACCTGCTTAAGAAATATGGTTTGCATTAAAAAAAAAAAAGCTGAAAATGTATACCTGTGTTTGTTGGAGGGTAGGATGACAGAGTGTGCATACCTGCATTGTCTTACTGACTATAACGACCCCTTTGGTTTAATGTTGTCCACATTTCCAGCTCTTAAAATGTCTCATTCTAATAAAGAACTTATCCATTTAGAATGGAGAAGAAAAGAGCAATGGCCAGAGTAAATAAGGTTGCATCAGATGCTGCATATAAAATAAACATAGTTAGGGACAGAATCAGTGTACTTGCAATTATGGCAACTATTTTGAAGCCTTATTATCAATGGTGGGTTGCTACCGGTTTGCACCGGTTCGGTGAACCGGTAGCAGCGGTGGTGGGAGGCTCCGTCCGCCCACCCGGCCGTCATCAAAAACGCTCTGCGCATGCGCAGAAACTTCTGCACATGCACAGAAGCGTTGCGTGCGCACGAAGCACGCGTGCGCTCCCGTTCCCGAACCAGTAGCAAAGGTAAGTGGAACCCACTACTGCTTATTATCCTTGATGATGTGCAGACACTGATCATCTTCTTACCTGAACGTTAATGGATCACATAATACATCCGGCTATCAGATCTGGGCTACAACAATCTGATGGCACAATGAGATATAGATGCTACCATCTCACGAATTTTTGCAGCTCAGATCTGATGGCACTAATTAACCAAAGGACTTTAGGGCTAATGTGTGGTTATGTTCAAAGCACTGAAAATTCATAACTCTGTCTTTTCTTTAGAAAAGGCAACCCAGGAGTCCCAAAACAGATCGCAGATTGAAAGTTATTTCTAAGTAGTGATGATAAAGTTGCATTGATACCCTTTTCACTAATTTATGGAAATCATTGCAGCCTGGAGCATCCTATCTTCTTCAGAGTCCCTCTTTTGATAGAATAAAGTTTATGGCAGAAACACTTTTAATATGAAGCATATGCATTTAATTATAATATATTGTAAACTATATTATATATATATATAGCATATACACACAGAGAGAATAATATTATAATTTAATTATACTACAATTAAATCAAATTTAGCTTTTACCTATTTATCATCCATCTTTGTCTCTTTTTTGGAATCTGGCACCCAACAAGCTACTCAACAGTCTTTTCATTTGAAATAACTGTCCCAAGCCTGTTTTATTTATAGCAGTGAAATCTAGAAATCTGCATTTATTCAAGGCCCTCCTCTTTTACATTCAATCCAGTGGAATCTACTCTGGCTAGTCATCATTCTCCCCAAATCTCTTGCAAATTCTTAATGATCCTTTTAATGAAGGATTCTGCTGACTGAATCAGCAAGCTTTTGCACTGAAAATATACTAAATCCCCACATTATGTAAAAGCTTTTTATTTAATTATTTCTTAATTAATGAGGACAGTTACACAACCTTATCTGTATCTTAAATGAGTCATATAACTTGATGCAAGCAGGAAACTACATGGCAGGAAAAGAGTTTGTTACATTTTAAACCTTCTGTCTTTGGGGAACTCAGAATGGAGCACGTGAGACTTACTTTATCCTTACTCATTGGCATCTACTGCTAGCCACAATGGTGGAAATGGATGTCACGAATATGGTAACATTATGATGCAAATCTTCTCTTTCATATTTATATACTATTGTTGGGTGCAAATATCTACTGTAAGTCACAAGCTGGCATTGTGGTATCGTGATGTACATTTTATCACTTGCTTCCATTATCCCTACTCATCCCTGGAAAATGCCTGTGTTTTAACAACTAGAACCCTGTGAACTAGGCTGGTTTGAGAAATAGTGACTATTTTGCTGGTGAGCAAAATGGCTATCAGCCTGACTCTTTTTTTCAATGCAGCTCTCAATACTAATAAAGAGAAGTAATAAGGTTCAGTGCTCAAAATTTAAACTGACAGGCCAATGTCTCGGTTAACCGTAGGTATATTAACTACAAAACACTGTAATCTTATTCTAATTACATATTTTAAAACTCCATATACACCATGTTTCAACCAGGTGTGAAATGCTCCCGGTTCACTCGTACCTGTCGGTCGCCGTAGAGCCGGTCGCCAAGGTAGCGCGAGGCGCCGCCCACCTGCCCGGACGCTGCCATTTGAGTTCTTTTACCCTCTGCGAATGCACAGAACGCTTTGTGCATGTGCAGAAGGTAAAAGAACCCAAATGGCGGTGTCCAGGTGGCGTCCGGGTGGGTGAGCGGCGCCTCGCGCTACCTTGGTGACCGGCTCTACAGCGACCAACAGGTACGAACCAGGAGCATTTCACCCCTGGTTTCAACCATATGTCAAAAAGGTATAGTTTCTGTCTCATTTGCTGCCATTTAGCAATAATCTGCCTTTTTGCTCCCGGATGTCCACATGTGTTTCGTAATATCTAAACACAATCCAACTAATTGTGTGTATGTATACATGTGTAGAATATATATGTATATGTATTCTAGCTCAGCTTTGTATGGTTGGCAGAACCTTTATTCATAAGTTTTATTTCTTTTGCAGTGTGATCCCACTTCAATCTCTCTATTTTTAATCTGTCTTTCTATGTTTGCAGCTTATTAGCATATTCATTCTACATGCTGTCCTTGGCAGCTCTAAAATATGCACTCCCACAATTGGCTTGGGAGACTCCAGAAACATTAATACAAAGAGAGAAACCATGTAAAGCTTTTCAGCATCAATATTCAGCTGGTATTGTTCAAAGCTAAAAGGGCTTGTGTGGAACATTGAAAAACAGAAATCAAAGGACACCAGAACTGTAATAAAAAAAAAAAACTAGATATCTATACGAATGTGAACTGATGCATATATAAGTATGTGTATATAATTGTTGCATGCTTGCATACACATGCCTAGGGACCAGAACAATCTCTTCCTAACCCTCCCACACTTTTGGGGAAACCCTATTCTGCATGCTGCCACCATCTACTTTATTTCAGAATAAATCCTTTTCTTCTTGGTTTACTTCCCTGTAATAAAGGGGAAGACTCAACTTCCCATCTTTTTCTGTAGCCCAGCTGAGCTGAAAGGGAGGGGGAGGGGTGTGTGTACTAAAATTAAAGCCCTTTCAGCTGATTCAATAAAAAATCCAAAGCTTTCCTATGCATATCAAGGTTAATGAATTATTGGCAGTTGAAAGCCAAAGGGAAAGAGGAAGTAAAAGAAAATAACAATGGATTCTTGCAGTGCTTATCTCGACAGTTTCTCCTCCACCCAGGCGTTCATACACAGAGAACAAGACAAACAAATTTGTAACAGCTCAAGTTGTTCCATAAAACAGAATCAAAATTCTGATTGGTTTCTTAGATTGATATAATTTTCCTGGTTCTCCAGTTACAGATCTCTGGAGCTGAGATGTTGCTTATTTGGCTTTGCACCAGCCAGGAAAGAACTGCTCCATTTCTCCTATGAGAAGGCAAAATTGAGCTGTTCCCCCACTTGTTTACAAAGCTCACATGAGAGCAGGCATCTCCAAACTCAGCCACTTTAAGACTTGTGGACTTCAACTCCCGGAATTCCCCAGCCAGCAAAGCTGGCTGGGGAATTCTGAGAGTTGAAGTCCACAAGTCTTAAAGTGACCAGGTTTGGAGACCCCTGCATGAGAGAGAGGAGAAAATTTTCCACTCTTGTTTGGTTGTTCACAGTTTGTTCACAGCCTGCCCACCCAGGCTCCTTAGTGCCCCAACAGGAAGCAGTTGTTGGAGCTAAGCAGCCACCATGAGAAAGAGTTGGCAAAACAGCTCAGTTCAAATTGGATCTGACTGAGAAGGAGGCTCAGCAGAAGCACCTCACTGAGGACTAGGAGCAGGGATGAAATCCAGCAGGTTCTGACAGGTTCTGGAGAACCAGTAGTGGAAATTTTGAGTAGTTCGGAGAACTGGTAGCGGAAATTTTGAGCAGTTCGGAGAACCGGCAAATACCACCTCTGGCTGGCCAACCTCTGGCTGGTCCCAGAGTGGGGTGGGAATGGAGATTTTGCAGTATCCTTCCCCTGGAGTGGGGTGGGAATGGAGATTTTGCAGTATCCTTCCCCTGCCACGCCCACCAACCCACGCTCACCAAGCCACACCACACCATGCGCAACAAGCCACGCCCACAGAACTGGTAGGAAAAAAAATTGGATTTCACCACTGACTAGGAGCATAGGCTTTCCAAGCAGAGGGAAGACCTGCGGGAGTGCAAGGCCAGGTACCGGTGCCTGGAGGCACAGTGGGCTGAGATGGTCAGCCAGTTCCAGGACATGATGCAGTCCCACTGGAACAAGGCCCTCCAGCTTTTCGCCACCAGCGGCACTTCCCTCCAGCCTTCGCCCAAAACCCCGCACCAGGAGCCCAAAGCAGACCCCAAGTTGGAATTTCTGCCCCCCTCCGACCCACACAAAAAGACCCAGAAGGGGGAGACTCTCTGCAGCAACACAAACATTCATTGCATGTAACCGGCCCAGGGGCCGTAGTTTGAGGACCCCTGATTTAGTGCAATATAAAAAAATGCAAATAATTTTTCTGTGGACCACCAAAATTTTCTCGCAGACCACCAGTGGTCCACAGACCACCAGTTGGTGACTGCTGCTATAGGTAATTAGAGAAATGTCTCTCTGGGCTGCTTTGGAGCATTATCCCGATATTCTGCACTTAACAAATGTTTTATTCCTTGTGTCCTTGGCATATCTCCATCAAGGTCATCTTTATTCTCTACATCAGCACCAGAATTAGACACCTAAATAATCAAGCAGACTCTGTCTTGGCATGGTCTCACTACTGATTTAATTCTTTTGGATTGGCCTAAAGCATAAACCAAGTATCTATGCTTTAGAGGGCTTATTCCAGTGACTCAAGCACTTGGCAAATTCTCTCTGATTTAGAAATAGCAGTGACCTTAGAATGGGGATCATAAACACCATATGGCCTGAAACCTGACACAATCGTTGCTGTGATCGCCTTAAAAAAAAATCCTCAGAATATGACTGAGAAGTTTTCAGCAAGAATGCATGAAATGTGGTGAAATTTTTGCATTGCTAGTTTTTAATGTTTATTATTAACGCCTACAAAAAATAATAAAAATGAAATTAGGCAATAGATTGCTGCTCCTGGTAAGAACCTAGTTAGGAGGGCAACCTTGTTCAACAGAACAGCCGTTTACAAAAATCTTTGCTGCTACTCCCTTAGAGGTTGTAGAAGTAAATTATGAATACTGAAACCACAGCTATTAAACTAAAGCTTCACAGGAAATTAGGATAGTTTTGAGAACATATACCCAAATTATATACAAGACACAATCAATATAAGAAATCCAGATACTTTTTTCTCTGCTTCCCTGGTTTTTAGTATAGTATGAACATTCATATAAAATTCTACCTGATCCTGCACCTATCAACCCTTTGAAATACCTGCAGGAGTGGTGGTGGTGCAGTAGTTAGAATGTAGTATTGCAGGCTAATTCAGCTCACTCCCAGGAGTTCAATCCTCACAGGCTCAAGGTTGACTCAGCCTCCCATCCTTTTGAGATCTGTAAAATGAGAACCCAGATTGTTGGGGGCAATATACCGACTCTGTAAATTGCTTAAAGAGGGCTGTAAAGCACTATGAAGCAGTATATAAGTCTAAGTGCTATTGCTATTGGGTTTGATGATATGAAGTTACACAAAATAGGGAAGTTGTAAGAATTAGTCTATGAGCCAGTCTGATGTAGTCATTAAAGACATTGAACTAGAAATCAGGAGTCATTAATTCTAGTTCTTAGAATTCCACAGAGTTAAAGCCACCCCAGTGACTTTGGGTCAGTCACCACGTCTCAGTCCTAGGAAGAAAACAACAGCAAATGATTTCTGAAAAATGGCCAGCACTTCAACCAATCAGAATAGAGCTGGAAGGGACCTTGGAGGTCTAGTCCAACTCCCTGCTCAAGCAGGAAACCCTATACCATTTCAGACAGGTGGCTGTCCAGTCTTTTCTTAAAAACCTCCAGTGACGAAACACCGACAACTTCTGAAGGCAAGTTGTTCCACTGGTTAATTGCCCTCACTGTTAGGAAGTTTCTCCTTAATTCCAGGTTGTTTCTCTGCTCAATTAGTTTCCATCCCTTGCCTTCTGGTACTTTGGAAAATAAGTTGACCCCCTCTTCTTTGTGGCTGCCCCTCAAATACTGGAATATTGCTATCATGTCACCTCTAGTCCGTCTTTTCTCTAGACTGTGGTCTTACTAAGGATTTATAAAGCAGTACTTATACTTCACGTGATTTTGATTTCTATGCCTCTGTTTATACAACCAAAGATTGTATTAGCTTTTTTTGTTGCTGCCGCACACTGCTAGCTCAAGTTTAAGTGATTGTCCCTCAAATACTGGAATATTGCTATCATGTCACCTCTAGTCCGTCTTTTCTCTAGACTGTGGTCTTACTAAGGATTTATAAAGCAGTACTTATACTTCACGTGATTTTGATTCTTATTTATTTATTTTATTTATTTATTTATTTGTCAAACATGTACAAGATAGCAGGTATAGGTATAAACATAAACATAATCAAAGTGAATACAGATAGATGAGGACAATAGGGCAGTAGGACAGGGACGGTAGGCACGCTGGTGCGCTTATGCACGCCCCTTACAGACCTCTTAGGAAT